>CALNHX010001621.1:0-214546 GCA_940337035.1 Agriotes lineatus | reverse complement strand
GGTAACTGTCAACGTTAATTGACAATTTTATATTTCATAAACAATTAATTTTTGAACCACGGCCTGCTGAATTGTTTAACAAACGTCAAAGTGATGTATAAATTTAACTCACTGCAATATCGGCACCTTCAATTTACATGTAGTACAACATAAATTAGTCATGTTTATAATAGTTATTAGTATCTATTGAAATTTTAAATTACTTAATATAAAACTAATGTGGGTTAGTTAATTAATAAAATCACAAATAAGTTCCTAAAAAATTACAAATTTTTACTCCCTTTTACTATAAAGGAAGTATTGGATTCACCCCAAAAATTCGAAATTGAGTTTTCAACAGATCTTCACGTTTTAGAGTCCCCTGATCCCAAAAAACATATTTTTTTTCATTGGTCTGTCTGTGTGTCTGTCTGTCTGTGTGTCTGTCTGTGTGTGTGTCTGTGAACAGAATATCTCAAAAACGAAAAGAGGTATGGCGTTGAAACTTCATATATAAGTTTTGTGTACTATGTAGATGAGACAGCAAGCTTTTGAAGAAAATCGCATAACCGAAAGTAGGTGTTTACTCTTGTGATTTTTCAGTTTTTTTTCGATTTTTTAAAAACGGCTCTAACGATTTTTTTAACCTTTACATTTTTCTTACATTTTTAATGTGTATTGATGTGAGATAGATGATTTTCCAGTTGAATACTTCTAAAGTGGGTTTCTTTTGTTTTTTTTTCTATTTTTTTTATTAACTCCTATTTTAAATAAAACACCCGGTATATTATTACATTTTTGAATTCACCTTAAAATTCTAAAGAAAATTTGTCTCTTCAACTAACACTCGATTTTGTACCGTTTTTGTAGAATTTGTAATTTTTGAAAATTTTTAACAAATGGTTAAAAATTAAAAATGAAATTTTTGACTAATAAGATCACTGTAAAAGGAAGTTGTGTGAGTGTATCACACCAGATTTTTTGACATTTCTTTTATGTTCTAGAACGCAAAAGAATTTTGCGTTCTAGAACATAAAAGTATTTCGTTGTTAAGTGACAAAAAAGAATCACTTTGCTTACTGAGAATTTAACGAAAATGTCAACATTTGATGACAGTTTTCGAAAATGGCTATTTTTGTATCTAGAATGCGAAATGCTACTTTTGCGTTCGAGAATGGAAGTTATTTTGCCGAGCTTTAGCGAGGCAAAATACCCATTCGAGAACGCAAAAGCATTTCGCATTCGAGATGCAAACAATGATTTTTCGAAAACTGCAATAAAACTAAGTAGTATGAGAATAAAAATAATTAAATAAGGTAACTGTTAACGTTAATTGACAATTTTATATTTCATAAACAATTAATTTTTGAACCACGGCCTGCTGAATTGTTTAACAAACGTCAAAGTGATGTATAAATTTAACTCACTGCAATATCGGCACCTTCAATTTACATGTAGTACAACATAAATTAGTCATGTTTATAATAGTTTATAGTAGTTATTAGTATCTATTGAAATTTTAAATTACTTAATATAAAACTAATGTAGGTTACTTAATTAATAAAATCACAAATAAGTTCCTAAAAAATGACAAATTTTTTGACATTTCTTTTATGTTCTAGAACGCTAAAGAATTTTGCATTCTAGAACATAAAAGTATTTGGCAGTTAAGTGACAAAAAAAAAATCACTTTGCTTACTGAGAATTTAACGAAAATGTCAACATTTGATGCAAACAATGATTTTTCGAAAACTGCAATAAAACTAAGTAGTATGAGAATAAAAATAATTAAATAAGGTAACTGTCAACGTTAATTGACAATTTTATATTTCATAAACAATTAATTTTTGAACCACGGCCTGCTGAATTGTTTAACAAACGTCAAAGTGATGTATAAATTTAACTCACTGCAATATCGGCACCTTCAATTTACATGTAGTACAACATAAATTAGTCATGTTTATAATAGTTTATAATAGTTATTAGTATCTATTGAAATTTTAAATTACTTAATATAAAACTAATGTAGGTTACTTAATTAATAAAATCACAAATAAGTTCCTAAAAAATGACAAATTTTTTGACATTTCTTTTATGTTCTAGAACGCTAAAGAATTTTGCATTCTAGAACATAAAAGTATTTGGCAGTTAAGTGACAAAAAAAAATCACTTTGCTTACTGAGAATTTAACGAAAATGTCAACATTTGATGCAAACAATGATTTTTCGAAAACTGCAATAAAACTAAGTAGTATGAGAATAAAAATAATTAAATAAGGTAACTGTCAACGTTAATTGACAATTTTATATTTCATAAACAATAAATTTTTTAACCACGGCCTGCTGAATTGTTTAACAAACGTCAAAGTGATGTATAAATTTAACTCACTGCAATATCGGCACCTTCAATTTACATGTAGTACAACATAAATTAGTCATGTTTATAATAGTTTATAATAGTTATTAGTATCTATTGAAATTTTAAATTACTTAATATAAAACTAATGTGGGTTACTTAATTAATAAAATCACAAATAAGTTCCTAAAAAATTACAAATTTTTTGACATTTCTTTTATGTTCTAGAACGCAAAAGAGTTTTGCGTTCTAAACATAAAAGTATTTCTCTGTTAACTGACAAAAAATAATCACTTTGCTTACTGAGAATTTAACGAAAATGTCAACATTTGATGACAGTTTTCGAAAATATATTTTTTAATTGCTTGGAGGGGGGGGGCGGCTATTTTATTTTTCACGCAGGCGGCCAAGAAGCTAGGAACGGCCCTGAACCAAACACACCACAAATTGCGATAACCTGAAAAATGAAGCAACTGTCACTAATCTCTGTCAAAACTATCGTATATCAGCACCTTTAAAAACAAGAAAATGTCATCAGGAGCTTGAACGAAAAATTTACGAAGCTCTTCCTCCGTAAAAACGAAAGACTTTTTAGCTTCATAGCCTTTATTTACCGCCTTCATAAACTCATGCAGCTTGTGAAAGATACCAGATCCACTCCCTTTCTGAATCTCAACATTGCTTGTAATTTTGAATGTATACACCATAAAGTAGAACGATTTATACACACTAGACTGTTAGAAAACATAAAATATGAAAAAAAAAATTATAATTGTAATCAATATTACCATTTCCATCATGTAGGCAAGCATCAATGATTCATTTACACTTTTAGAATTTTTAATTTCGATCCACATAAGCAGTTTTTCATATTATTTACAATAGGATCTCTAGATTTCTCCGGAATCAATCTTAATTCCGCTTTTTCGGCCAGTTTTTGAATTTCCTGTGGAATGCTTTCTTCAAACTGATCCATTTTTTTTACAGAACAATTTTTGAAAACACCGTGTCTACATAGTAACGTAAACAACAAATGCTAACCAATCTCCATATCAATGACATGACGTCATTGCACAGGCTTGCACCTTGCGAAACGATACAAATTCAAAATTAAAATGCTGATTTGACTTATGGATTTCAGTTCTATTCCTCGAATTATGATGCAATTGTAAAAAAAATAGCGTCGTTCTTATAAACTCGTCGCACGTGCTTTAAAGGCTTGCTTCTACACTTGTATCATAATATACTATTAGCCCCTATCATATATACCGTGTGATTTTTACTTATTTAGAAAATGAAGTTTTTCTAAATTGTCAAAATCCAAAAAGTGCTATTTTTAGAAAATTAAGTAAGATTTCAATAAGATTTTTTAGAGTGTGTTATTTTTAGCTAACTGAACAATCTCAAGGCCAGGAAGCCCCTATTTTTTTACCTTTTGCTAAAAATTAAGTTTAAATTTTTTAAATATTGTTCAGAATATCACATATCAAGACTTAATATTAAAATTTTTTTATGGGAAGACTTTAAAGACTTATAATTGGGAAAATAATATAAAATGTTAATTACTTCTTCAGATTTTTTTTTACCGAAAAGTAGTATGTTTGCATAATTTTTACTTTTTTTATGCAAGTCGCTTTTTAGAAGAAATATTTTTCAATTCTAATTAATATATATTTAAATGGCTTAAAGAAACACTAATCTAGCCCTGTTAATGAGTTACTGTTACAAAAATCCTGTAAATGTTCTTTTACAGTTATCTAAATGAGGATATTTTTTAGAACACGTAATTGGGTAAAGAAAAATCTCCTCATTTAGGCAACTGTAAAAGAACATTTACAAAATTTTTGTAACAGTTAATTCATTAACAGGGCTAGACTAGAGTTTCTAGAAGCCATTTAAATTGATATTTATTAGAATTGTTAAGTTACCTAAAAATAACACACTCTAAAAAAATCTCATTGAAGTCTTATTCAATTTCCGAAAAATAGCACTTTTCGGATTTTAACAATTTCGAAAAACTCAATTTACTAAACAAGTAAAAATCACTCAGTACATATGATAAGGGCTAAATAGGTTTCTAGAAAAGCACAAACTAATGACGTAAAAAGTTTTTTTGAAAAATCAAAAAGAAATGTTATGCCGACTTTTTGCCGGACACTGTATACTTGGATGCGGTTTTAAATCAATGAAAGAAAAAGTACAAAGGAATGGGCATGCCCATAACTAATGATATTTTGTACACACTGCACTATGCGGACAATCAGATGGTAATCGCGATGACCTGGACTACATGAGCAGGAAGCTGTATGAGGAATATCAAAAGTGGGGTCTACAAATAATTCCAAAGAAAAGCCAGTATGTGTATAAGTGGCACCACGCAACCTTTAGTAATGCAAAATGGCAACATTATAGAAGTATGTAACGAATACAGATATCTGGGAATAAAGATCACAGATGGAAGAAAGTGCGATGATGCAATAAAGGATAAAATAAATCAGGGTAGAAAACTCACGGGAGCTCTGAACTATATTCTATGAGGTAAAAATGTATCACGTAAAATTAAAATGACCATGTATAATGCGATATACAGAATGTCCCCGAATCGGGTTACAAAGAAGAGACAATAGTTTATTTTAGACTTCTCAAGAAAAATCACTCGTTATAAAAAACCCTGATTGTTCTCAAACTAAAAATGCACTTGCCAAAATTTAAATATCCCCTTTCGTATACGTGGGAGGTTCGAAAATATGAAAATGGCTCAAGAATAAAGTATCTTTATTTTTCAAAATACACGTCCCTGTCTACTGTACGGAGCAGCGTGTGCGTTCCTTCTCACTGTTTCCCGCTCGCGCAGACGAGAGAGGGTCACTCAAGTGCTGGCAACCATGAGTCGCAGCAGCTTATACGCAAACAACCATATTTCATCATGTAGAGGAGCTTCAATTTGGTACAAAACAATTTCCGACACTAGATGAGCGATGATAATAAAAAAAGAACTTTTTACACCTAGCTGTCAAGAGGTTGCGGCAGACTGAGAGGTGGCAACCTATTTTTTAAGTTCTTTAGATCACTCTCTTTCAGATGACGCTTCAATTACTTCGCAAACAAATAAACTAAGTTGTTTTAAAAATACTTAAAATCTCTAATTAGGAGTACCTGCCGCAAGATTTTACAGGGCGCCCCGGTCGCGATGTATGGTCCTATACAGTGTGGAAATAAAGTAACGGATAAATTAATTAACTTCGTTGATATTCATTTTTATGAAAAAATCTCGAAGGGGTGTAGCGATTTTGACCATAGGGAATATTTTTAGTTTCTTATGTAAATTGTTTTACATTATATGACGTCATCGACTTGTTTTTAAATAACAACCTATATTTTTTATTATTGATTTCAATAGTACTTTTTATCCCGTTTCGAACGGTATAAAATTTGCAATATGTTCCATTTGAAAAAATCGAGAAAAATGGTCTTAAAGTTTAAATATTAAAAACCAATTAAATGAGCGAATTAAATCTTCTTTATTCATGTCGAAACTCGCCAATTTCGGGGCAGTAGTTACTTTACACTTAATTGAAACAATTGAAATTCTATAATTTGCTTTAGCAATTCCCGTAAAGGCATTGTCAGTTCTGATAGGTTTGGAATGTACGATCTCAAGTAGTTAATCATGCTTGATACAGGCTGCAATTCTCTTTTGTTTTTAGGATTACTTAATGCCATGATAGCTTTAACCGTTTCTGCTTCTATCTTAATTTCATTTTCAGAAAACAAATATTCTTAATATTTTACTCCATTAACTCTATAACGTAACTTTGTTTTATTAAATTATACTCATAACTCTTTGGCTCGTGCTAGGACATCTTTCATAATATTGTCATGTTCTTTATACGAGTTCGCTGCTACGAGTTATTATAACACCACTGATGTTATTAAAATTTTGTGCATTGATTTTTTTTTTCATAATTTAGGGGCGAGGAAAAGCACAAATGGCAGTTTTCAAAATTTATAATTCCCGTAAGGTGGATTAAAAATGCATAATTTTCATGAACCTGGTGTTAATTCAATATGCCCAAATTCGTCTTTTAAGTCAATTGCCGTTAATACTTTATACTTCACGCAAAAATCGCCTTCCGAAATATCTTCAGATCTTCACGTTTCAGGGTTCGTAGATGACGTAAAACAGATTTTCTCAATTCCTGTCTGTCTGTTGGCTCAAAAACTATTTGTTGGAGGAAGATGATATTTTGCATGCATATTATGTCTACCTGGCATGAAACTGAGAAAGTTTTGGAAAAATATATACAGGGTGAGCACCTTAAAAAATAAAACTTTGTTTATTTTTGCTTTACTTAAGAAATAAATACAAGTAATAATTTGTACACAGCGCAGGCTTTTACATCAGCGAAAATGACCCTTAACAGATAATGGGTAAACATCAAAAATTGGACAGAATAGTATGGTGCTTTACAAAGCAGCAGAAACTCGTCCACTTCAAGCACGCCCGTGGCTCAGTTATTCTAGCTAAGAGCGGAGTACGAATCCCAAGGACTACATTTTTACTTCGCTCGTCTAAAAAACGAAGGATTTTTTTAATTGCAAACGATAAAAGTAATAATTTGCACATACCTCAAGCTTTATCACTGGCGAAAATGAGACCTAACAGATACAGGGTAAACGTTACAAATGGAACCGAATAGTATGGTGCTCTATAATGCTTTATAATCCGACCAACTCGAACACGCCCATGGCTTAGTTATTCTAGCGGCGGATAAGATACTGGCTCGAAATATTCGCCTCGAAACACGGAGTTCGAATTCCAGCGGACTATTTTTTTTAAATTTGCAAATTGACCAAATTCGCGCGAGGGAAGTTCCGTGTAAACCCCTTTACAGATTTTTTATTACAAAGTTTGCTCGTAATGTCTCTCATAGTTGGTATTAATATATTTTCTTTTTGAACTGCTAAATTTAAATCGTAAGTGTCTAAACATAACCTTAAACTCTTATCTCTTTTTTCAACCCACTCAACAGGGCCATTAGCTTTAGCTATCACACCCTTATTTACTAATCTATTCAATTCTTGTTTGAATCTACCTTTTAAAGCTATAGGAACCCTTCTTGGTGGTTTGACTACTAGATTTTCATGTTCTATTAATTTAACGTCATATTTTTGAGCAATTTCTTCTAAGCATTCAAATACTTCTTTATTTTCATTTATTAATTGCCCTTTTTTACCAACCTCTGTCACTGTATCAAATTTTTTATTTAAATTTAATTTTATACATGGTTCTAGCCCTATTGGTTTTGCATTATTCTCAATTGGTGGAAAATCTTCATAAACTTCTAGATTTTTACATTGATATCTTAATTTTACAATTTAATCGGATTGCACTTCTATTTTAATACTTGTACGTATTGCATGACACTTTATTTACATTTTTTAAAAAAATCAAAATAAAATTTATCATTGCTCCTATATCTAACTTAAAAATAATTAATTATAGTCTGTTTTTTTTCTTTATGATTCAGAGCAGGCCTTGCATTTATATTATTTTAGCAGTGTACAACAGATTAGTTACAAAATATACCTAACGTCAAAATCAAGGTCCCCGGGATTGCAGTATTCATAGTAAAACCAAAGATGCTATGAAACACTGTTTTACTAATATAAAAGATATCAATGGCAACTTAAGTAAAACGGCCATCATTGGAAGACTTGGTCAAATCTTTGATGTAAATATTAAGAATTAAACAGATATAATAGATATTAACGATACAAGTTTGATTATGAGCATCTTAACGAGACTCGTTTTATTGCCACAAAACTCGGCTTACCGCCTCGTCTTTGGCACTCAGTGGGGTAATGAAGCTCTTAACGATACTAGAATTAATTTGGTTAAGAGTCTATAACAACACTGATGAAGATAACAGATATTAACTATACAAGTTTGATTATGAGCACGAGTTTGATTGCTAAAGACGAGGCGGTAAGCCGAGTTTTGTGGCAATCAAACGAGTCTCGTTAAGTGCCATAAGCAAACGTGTATTGTTCAATATTTTATCTTCATCAATAAATTCTGGTTCATCTTTATACAAAAAGAGTGCGGTAATGAAGCTCTTAACGATACTAAAATTAATTTGGTTAAGAGTCATAACAACACTGATGAAAATAAAACTTCTAACAATTTCTTATAGTAATGCTAGATTTTGAATTCAACTGTGTTTAATATTCTAAATGAAGCAAATTCACAACTACAGCAACAACCGAATAACAATATGAAAAAGAAAAAAGAATTTCTAACTTGGCAGGACTATAATTTCAGGGAGGATGTTAAGAAGAAAATTTGGGATTTTTTTACTTTGGATAATTATTGCGATGTGCAAGAGAGGAACTAAGTTAAACTGGGAGTCGTTCAAAATTATACTACACATTAAAAAAATATGGGATATAAATATAAAATTGTGAATGGAAGAAAATTGTTGTGTGAAAAGAATCATGTAATTTCGAAGAAGATTGCATTTTTAAAGAAATATTTACAATTTCGAAATTCTAGTGAAATGTGTATATTCCTGTTTTTGAATAACACTTGGATATTTCGCAATGGAACCAGTGTGCGTAGGTGGACCCACGACACAGACTTGAAAAGTAATCAATCTAAAATTAAGGCAGAGAGAAAGAGATATACTATTTTGCATGCAGGATGCACATCACTGTTGGACTCGGACAATAATGACAGGGACTATCGTAAGTGTATGAACAGTGACATTTTTAGGCAATGTTGCAAACAGTTAATCCCTGTTATATGTTTAGCATAAATAATAACTTCTACAACACAGATCTGCAAACAAAAATCACCAGCAAGTTGTTAATAATATATTTTTACATTAGAACATATAAGATAAATCGATGTCTAGAAATTTTATGACGTTTCTGTACAGTTAAATAACAACCATGTTTAAAAAAACGTTCTTAAAATAAAGCAATACCTTATATGTAATGTCAATGGTTCAGTAATTTTAGCTCTCAATAGGTATAATAGTGCTTATAAGATAACTCATTGACAGTTGTAATAAGTTTTTGACATTACTAGTGTTTTTTCTGTGTAACCAACTACCTACACTGTTACAAAAATGCAAAAGCAAAGTCTACTCTGAATCTTAAAGCAAAAAAAACAGACTATATTTTCCTGTATTTCACGAACAAGCCTTTACACAACCCATAGCGTAGCTCCTGTTCACTTCTAATAAACTGATTTGAAAGGCACCTTGAACATATTCACTTTTTTCTTAGACTACTTTGACATGCCTCAGGCATCTCAGATATTTTGGCTAAATAGCAAGACGCGGCAAAGGCATGGGAAAACTAGTGAAGGAAAAATCAATAAAAATCCATCAAGGACTAGATCCCAGATGAGATGATCAGATCAACTTAAAACGCTAATTGGTGAAGGGCTATATACCACTTGTAAACCTTTCGATTGTTTATACCCCTCCGTTGTATGCTACACAATTTGTTTAACTTACGTACTCTTTTTCAATCTAGTTGTATTGTATTCTGCTCAGAGTCAAGTTTGCTGATATGATAGATATTGAGCTATACAGGTGGATCATATTCTGCAGTGCTGTAGACTACGCTTACTACATGTCGGTGAAATCCATTCAAATCATCTGTGGTTTGATATGGCAAATGCCAAGTTGGAATTGCATCCACATGTTACAACAAAGAAGAACCAAGAATTCTTAATGAAAATAAATAAACCAAAATTTTAAAAAAACTACCCAAAGCTGTTGTATATTGTAACCAATATAGATAAAACACAAAAAAACCGGAATAATGTAATCATATTTTATTTATTAACTATGATATTAATTAAGCTACATGTAAAGTGAGAAAGCTAAGTATTTTCGAGAATTTATAAACACAATTGCCAATAAAGTATGGAAAATAAACAACTCTGAAAAAGCAGAAGTAGAAAATATAAAACAACATTAAAATGAGCACAGAAAAAAAAGGGATAATTAAGTCAATTGTAAAACCATCGACAATTAAAACATTCTTTATTCAATAAATTTCCTAGATAGTTATGACGTTGGTAAGACAAAATAATCGAAATATTAGCACCAATTCGTACCGTAAACAAGTTAAAACTAGTAGAAATGTATGCACTACGGTAAATTATTAGAAAATGTTAGCCCATAAAAAAATTACTATATAAATTTCATACAAAACAATATTTAAAACAATTAAATACCATAAAAATTTAAATAGAAACGTCAAATTTATACAGAGTGTCTATAAAATATTGTCTGGTCCAGAGGGCTATGAACGATATCGCTCTTTAGACATTGGAAAATGTGTTATGGATTTTGTCGGCATCTGTATTACCGGCCAACTTAGTTCTAACCGTTTTGCAACATTTAACCTAGAAATTCTAAACAAATTTGTTCTCATTGTCATAATGTAAATAATTTTGATTCTATTAGTTTCAACTACAATAGTTTACTAGCAGGAACAGAATGACTGAAATCTGTTTGATAGTTATGTTGGTTAATCTTAAATTAATTCGTATTGGTCATAAAACGATATTTCGGAAAAATTACTCATTACATATACAACAATTACTTATATACCTCATCTATCGAAAAAAAAAATAGAAAACGACCTTAAAACAAATATAGTTTATCAAATTTAGTAAGAATTGTAACGCCACCTACATAAGAAAAAGAATACAATATTTTATAGAACAATTTATTAACATAAACAATCAATTAAAACAAACATTTAAACCTAAATAAACCAAATACCGCACTGGCAGATCATGCAGTAGATATGTTACTTAATTTCATTTTTAACACACTAAAAATGCTACTTAAAAATCACTTTAAAATACTCCTTTTACAATGCGTTAAATATGTTAATTGTAGTTGGAAGAGTTTTTGAAGTATCACGTAATGATGGCTACTGGGTGCCATATTGCATACGTTTTTAAGTACGAAGAGAAGTTACATGACATCTCATTTGAAAGATCTGGTTCAGCAGAATACGTACTTATTTCAGAAAATTCTTATGATACTTTAAAAAATGGCGTCTGCTTTACTTTGACAAGTACCAGTACTTAATTATTTATTAAAATGTGGTTGAGAATCAACTTTTTTAAAGCATAGTATATTGTACTCAATAAAACCTTTCAAATTAATTATTACCTTATCCCCCACCACTTGCATTAAAAAAAAATTAAAATCAGTATAAGTAGTTTATTTTTCTACAATTTTACTAAATATTTTCACGCATTCAAAAGTTAAGGAGGTGGGGGCTAGACTTTTGGTCCTCAATGTATGTATCACTATTAGATGGGTCACTCGAACGCTGTTGGGCTGCTTTCATGCCTATTTCCTGCTAAGATTTTGAGGGCCCATCTGTCCCTGCTCATAATTTTATATATATTAGTTAATACAAACAATAAATCATAACCTCAAAAAGTTGTACAGGTCAGTAACACGTGAGAGTGGTTTATCGATTCACCTGTCTAATTTAAAATAAATTATGTCTGATAACAATATGTTTTAGTTAAATATCAAGTTGTTTTGAAAACACTACGTCAGTAGCAGACCGTAAATATTTTCATAAATTATCTAATTTTTGGAAAAAGAATAACACATTGACTGCTACAGCTTCTCAAAGGAAACTGTATTTTTTGTTTCAAGTTAGTCTAAACTCTAAACATGTCCAGCCGTAACTAGAAACATCGTGAGTAGTTTTTTTAATAAAGGCAATAGACTTAAATCATAATATAGGCTGGCACTAAAGCTAAGGCTTTGTTACAATCTTATTCGTGGGACCTAATACCTGTCATAAGAAGTCGTAAAATTTCAAGACTGTTCAAGGGTACAACAAAACGTAGACTATTGGAGTCATCATCCAAATTTAGCAGCTCATTTTTTGGTAAGGGTGTTAGTTTCGCTTGTGCCAGAATTAGAGAAATCACAACATATAGCAGATGCAATTCTAAACTGCAAATAAAGTTTTAGGTGCATTCAAATTACTATATTTAAAAACAATAGAAAAAAAACTTGTAGTAAAATATACAAATCGATTCTATGTTTTTTGTTTCTTAATTTCGTCTTCGTTAATAAAACAAGCTACACAGCCTTTGGCAACACAATAATGTGAAGGGCAAGGTGAAAGCTTATCGTAATTTATCATACGCAGTTCTCGGGTTTTCCGAGAAATGAAAGTGAATCTCATCTTGAATGAAAGTTTCGATGAATACAGACGCAAAAACAATTGAATGCGAGCTCGTCCTAATTAATTTGTTTACGTTTAGTTCGGTAGTTATTAACATGGGAGCGAATCAAATTCGTTTAAATACTGTTTCAGGAGATTTATTCAAGCAAGACAAATTATCGTACAAGCCGATATTTCGGCTCCCCATTCCCATGATTACAAGGAAGATAAATTAAGTACCCTTAATCAGGTTTCGTTTATACGCACATATATCTAACAGGGTTATTAAATAAATCATTTATGACACTCGAGGTCTAAAAGCTGGATACGAAGACTTGTATCGCTTGCGTTTATCAGTATCTGTGAGTTCTGAGAATGTTATATTTTATTCTACGTTACAATAAGAATATAGCCGACGTGGACTCTAAATTATTTATGATGCAACTATTAAAACATTATTTTTATGCTTCTAAGCTAGCAAATATGTTGAAATAATGCTAATGTGATCTTATAGTGGTGATTCTACTTGACCACAGTATCTGTATTCAAATCTTGAAAATTGTAACATTTTATCAACAAAATCAAATATTTTGAAAATCAGCATCCACCAGATTATTAATAAAACAATAACCCATTTGACCTACTTTAACTTAAGAAAAATCAATATAAAAACTAATTTACAACGGCGGAAGCTTTGTATAAACAATACATCAAAGTGTACTTGAAGCGGCACTAGTGGCTATAGCTAAAGCAGGACATACAAGAAAGAAGAATATACAGGGTGTATACAAATTGGCGCAAAAGCTCCAGGTAGCGATATTCCTTGTACAATTCGAAAATCTTAATACGAAAATGTTGGATTGGTCTTCATGAGCCCTCACGAGCGGTAGATAAAACCAATTGTTTTTTCAGGTAAAATACCCCTTCTGTTTAAAATACGACAAAATGTTATCAGGAAGAGTTGTTCAAAATGTAAAATTATGGTCTCATGCAAAATTTCAGAAATATCGGCTTACTTTTATGTTATCACAAAAGTACTTCATTTAATGCATAGGTACGGTTTCATAAAAGTACGTCGATATTTCTGAAATTTTGTCAGGGCCATAATTTTACATTTTGAACAACTCTTTCTAATGACATTTTGTCGTATTTAAAACAGAAGGGGTACTTTACCTTAAAAACAATTATTTTTATGTACCGCTGGTAAGGGCTTATGAAGACCAATCCAACATTTTCGTATTAAGATTTTCGACTCAGAATTGTACAAGGAATATCGCTACCTGGAGCGTTTGCGCCAATTTGTATACACCCTGTTTATATACCGTGTGTCCACAGGGTTTCGCACCATGAAATCAGAGCAACGTTAATTTATCCCAAAGATCCGCTCTTGCTTTTATGAAAACAGCTTAATAACAAACCCTATTATATTTATTTTTCTATGGCAATAAACGATTAAGTCGTATTCAACTTGACGTATGGTGTTAAATTCGAAGTTAACTGGTTAGGTTTTGCGTCAGTTTTGACACAGACTGACGCAAAACCTAACCTGCTAACCTCCAATTTGACATAGACACACAGTGCCAACAACATATTATTCATACGTTGTATAACCATGACCATTCAAAAACGTTCGATCATTTCTGAAGGCTCTTTATTTGTTACTTGCAAATTAAATTTTTAAAGTCAATGCTTAGCAACCGTTTGACTATCAATTGCCACCGAAAAGGAGATCTTTAAAATAAACTAGTATCACTCCAGCGCCATGGTGCGTAGTCTGGAGGACACACGGTATATATAAGCTATATTACAGGCAGTTCCACGTAATAGCAGTGTTAGTGAACCTGGCGGCTTATGTGACTTTGTTGTGTCAGCGGAATCCACGCGCTCGCCTGAGTTATGACATCTTGCACTTTTTATGTTATCAGCGGCAGTCTGTAGTTAGAACTCGTAATAGTAACATGTGCTTTGCGTAATATTTGTAATCTTTGTCAAAATAAAGTTGTTTTTAAAAAGGACCTTACGGCAATACGTAATTTAAGTGGCGCAGTCGGTAGGATGGTCAAACGGTGTTAATGAACATAATATCGATTCGTATCAACGATTTATTGACCATAAATAAAAAAAAATCGGGAACTTGTGATTTTTTTCGGAGTTTCCAACTTTCCGCATCCAGTTAAGTGAAAGGGAGAGTAGCTTAACGAGAAGACTTCGAAGGCACATCGAAGGAGGCTCTGTGTTCAACCAGGACGCATGGAGAGGACAGTAATTTTGCTGTAAGTACCTATGTCATATAGAGGGCCTTGTAAACAATTTAATTGAGATAGTTCTGACGAAGATACAAATTCTGATTCAGACTCGCATTCTAAAATTTTACCACCAACAATTTTTAACAGTACTCATTCAAACGCAAGTAATTTAAATACGTCAAAAATGACGGAACCACCTGTACTAAAACAGGAATACTTGGGAATGATCCCAGAATTTCATGGAGAAACGGAACTACTCCCTAGGTTTATTGAAATATGCCAAAAATTAGTTACCAAATTTTATAATAAGGATAACGCTGAGGACTTTCAGAATGAATATCTGATGTCTAGCATCTTAGCTAAAATCAAAGGAGACGCTGCAATTAATATCTCGTCTTGTGTAATTATAAATTGGTTAGATTTAAAAACTGCATTGTTGAATACTTATGCTGATAAACGTGATATTTACACTTTAAATATTGAACTCACAAATTTAAAACAGGAAAACGAAAGCGCATTTGAGTTTTATAATAGGGTTCAACAAGTATTAAATTTAACTGTTGCTAACATAACAACTCAGATGGTAAAATCAGAAGCCATTATATTAACACAATATTCTCGCAACTTAGCTCTAAGAGTGTTACTACTAGGTTTAAAAGATCCAATTGGTTCTTTAATGCGTACTAAAAATCCTACAGATTTAAATGCTGCATTGCGTATGTTAACCAACGATTTTCAATTAACGACTAGCCAGCAAAAACCAGCTCAGTCGTCCAAGTTGAAATTTTCACAAAAATTAAATTCTCAGAATAAACCACCTTTTCAAAATAGACCAAGAATGACATTTCCCTTGCAATTAACAAATTATCCTCATAATTCGCAACCTGCTTTTAAACAAAATTATTTCTATAGCAATGCACAGGAACAATCTTCGAATAATAATGCACGTCCACAAAGTAGTAGAAATCAAGTTGATGTTTTTAGGCCCAATCAAACTAAAAACTTTCCAAAACCAACTCCCATGAGTATTTCTACAAGGAATACCTGGAAACCTCAGAATTCACAAATTTCAGGCCAAAATTATCGCCAAAACCAGTTCAAACCCAACAATCAAAATTATATAGTTGAAGAACTGCACAATATCGACGACTCTCAACCCTCAGTTGAAATGCCCGATGAATATGACGATAATGAAGCCGAAAATCAGTTTTTTCGGGAAGAAGCCTCGGAACATCTAGAATCCCAAGATTTCAATTGAATTCATACAATGACAGTGCATTACCCTATATTTTATTTCCAGAACATAAATTAAAAATTTTAATAGATACTGGAAGCACTAAATCTTTTGTTAATCCTAAAATCGCTCAAAAATGTTTTAAAAATTCAATTATAAATGACCATTTTCAAATATCAACAGCACACGGTACATCAGTAGAAAATTTTAGTACTCGTGTCCCCTGTTCAAAAATATTTAAAGCCAACATAGCTCCATTAACATTTTATTTATTCAATTTTCATAAGCATTTTGATTGTTTGCTTGGAATGGATAATTTAAAATTACTTAATGCAACAGTAGATTTAGATAAAGACTTGTTAATAACACCCAATGCACAAATAAAAATAAATTATTATAACTCGCCAATGGTAGTACAACCTAATTCTGAACAAATAATTAAAATTGATGTTCAAAATATTAAAGAAGGTGACGTAATCGTACCTTATACAAAAATTGCAGATTTAGAAATACCACAGTGCCTTACTAAAGTGCACAATTATCAAGCAATTTGTTCCATTCTGAATCAATCAGATTCTATTAAAAATGTAGGTTCCCTAAAACCATTAAAAGCAGAAAAATTCGATGAATACGAATCTCTTGGTAAAAGGAGTCCTAATTTTAATAATTTGAATTTCGAAAAATACAAATTCGACATTTCAATGGTTCGAACTGAACATATGAATTCAGAAGAACGTCAAACTATTTTAAAGCTAATTAAAGAATATTCCGATATATTTCATGTTGAAGGTAACCAGTTAACTTTTACAAGCGAAGTTAAACATTCAATAAAAACTGTAGATGAAATACCAGTCTACACTAAATCGTACAGATATCCTGAAATTCATAGGAAAGAAGTACAAAGGCAAATTGCAAGTATGTTAGAGCAAAATATAATTAGGCCTTCACATTCCCCTTGGTCATCCCCAATATGGATAGTCCCCAAGAAACTTGATGCATCTGGCAAACAAAAATGGCGAATTGTGATAGATTATAGGAAATTAAATGAAAAAACTATAGGTGATAGGTATCCCTTGCCAAATATCAACGATTTGCTAGATAAATTAGGCCGTTGTCATTATTTTACCACCATTGACCTCGCATCAGGGTTTCACCAAATTGAAATGGCTGAAGAGGACATTCAAAAAACTGCTTTTAGCATAGAAAATGGAAAATTCGAATTTTTACGATTACCCTTCGGACTTAAAAATTCGCCGTCCTGCTTCCAAAGGGTTATGGACAATATATTAAGGGGTATACAAAATGAAAAATGCCTCTTGTATCTCGACGACATTATAGTTTTTAGTACTAGCTTACAAGAACATGTCGATCGCTTAAAGGAAGTATTTGATAGGCTAAGGCAATCAAATTTTAAAATTCAACTAGATAAGTCAGAATTTCTAAGGAAGGAAGTTGCTTATTTAGGTCATATTGTAACAGCAAATGGTGTAAAGTCTAACCCGGAAAAAATTAAAGCAATACAATGCTTTCCATTGCCAAAAACCACCAAACAAATAAAAGGCTTCCTTGGTCTTTTGGGTTATTATAGAAAGTTCATAAAAGATTTTGCAAAAATCACAAAACCTTTAACTAAGTGCTTAAAGAAGGATTCTGTAATAAATCCTAAAGATCCCGAATATATTAAATGTTTTGAGTTATGTAAAAATTTACTAATTAACGAACCAATCCTTCAGTATCCAAATTTTTCTGAACCATTTATTTTAACGACCGACGCAAGTAACTTTGCGCTGGGCGCCGTTCTTTCTCAAGGTAAAATCGGTTCCGATCTACCAATAGCTTATGCAAGCAGAACTCTTAATTCTTCAGAAATAAATTACTCCACAATCGAAAAAGAGCTCTTAGCTATCTTATGGGCTGTAAAATATTTTAGGCCGTATCTCTTTGGCAGAAGATTTAAAATTGTAACCGACCACAAACCCCTTCAGTGGCTGTTTTCACTTAAGGAGCCAAATTCAAAGCTAGTGAGATGGCGTCTCAAACTAGAAGAATTTGACTACGAAATTATTTATAAAAAAGGTTGTTTAAATAAAAATGCATATGCTTTGTCTCGTGTAGAACTTAATATGAACGAAGCCACAAAAGAACCTCTAATATTTGAATATATGGAAACATTTATCGAACAACTTAAACCAAATCCAAATCAAACTGATAATGAGTCAATTATTGTCGAAACGGGTGATGTAGATAACTTAGCTAACGCCGTCGAAGACAGTAACGCAACGGTTCATTCAAATATCGAAGACCCAATAGCAGGGATTCCTATTGTTGACTGTCCCGTAAATTTTGGGAAAAATCAAATAATTATATCAGAAGTAAACGTTGCACCAGCAGAAATTTCTAAAATTAAATTATATGAAACCAAGCAAAGAATATTGGTACAATTTTCAAAAAATAATTATGAACAAGAAATAATTAGATTTATTAAAGAACATGTAGTGCCAAAAGTTAAATATTATGTTTATTTTGAAGACCCAATATACGAAAAATTTAGCTCTGTGCTTCAAAAATATTTCAAAAATTCTCAAATTAATATGATTAAATGTACTAAAAAATTAATCGACGTCATTAACGATGACGAAATTAAGCAAACTATTCAAGCTCATCATGAAGGCAAAAGTAATCATAGAGGGATCGAAGAAACAGTAAAGCGAATAACCAATACGTACTATTGGCCCAATCAACAAAAATCTATTCAAACTTTTATAAACGATTGTGAAATCTGCCAATTAACAAAATATGACAGGAGACCACTTCGATTAGAATTCAATATTACACCTACTGCTGTTAAACCATTTCAAATTGTACATGCCGACAGTATATCTTTAGAAAACTGCAAGTTTTTGACAATCGTAGATTCTTTTTCTAAATATGGTCAAGCATATAAGCTAAATTCGTCACAAGGAATCGAAGTAGTAAATAATCTTGTAAAGTATTTTACCCATCATTGTATACCAGAACAGATCATTTCCGATAACGGATTAGAATTTAAAAATTCAGTTGTAAGAGAACTACTAGAAACCCATAGAATAAAAATTCACTTTATTAGTTCGCAACACCCCGAATCAAATGGTATTATTGAGCGTTTTCACTCAACCTTAATAGAGCATATTAGGCTACTTAATAATCAAACCGAATATAAAAAAGAACCAATCGAAATTAAATTTTAATTATGCACTTCTAGCTTACAATAACACTATTCATTCTGTAACAAATCTTAAACCATACGAAATAATAACAGGACATTTAGGTACAGAATCCCCTTTTAATCTAGAAATAGACAAACAATTAGTAAACAATTATATTTCTAATCACAAAGAAAAACTTAAATTGTTGTATCAAAAATTAAACACAGATATACAACAACAAAAGGAAAAAGTTATAAGTAAAGCAAACGAAGTCCGCGAAAACTTGAGCAAAATTCCAATTCCAACAAGAGTGTTTGTCAAAAATAAACAAAAACAAAGCAAAACGCGTAATAAATTCAAACCTGAAGTAGTTAAAAGCATTAATCCCAATCTAAAAACAGCTGAAATTAATCCAACTCATCATAATACTGTTAATAAAATACACATTTCAAATACTAAAAGACCGAAGTGTAAAACTTATAAATTTAAAAACGTTTCAGGTTCCTTGCCATCGGACAAGGAATAGAAATAAAGAACATCACCGAAAATTTAGGCGTTCTACCCATAAACCTGGGATCCGCCAAACTTCAAAGAACGGATCACACGTTCGTCCATTATTATAATTTAGAACCGCTATATATAGAGTATAATAATCTTAATATTCAATACGAAAATCTTAGGTTAAGTATAGCTAATAATGAAGCTTATACACGGGAATTAGATAATTACAATAAGGTAGCTCAATTTAGTAGTAAAACAATATTGGCAAAGATCGAAAATATAAAAATTCATAGCTTAAATAACCGAACCAAAAGAGGTTTAATCAATGGATTAGGATCACTAATTAAAGGCTTAACTGGAAATTTGGACGCTAATGACGGAGAAAAAATCTACAAAATTATTAATCATTTAGAAAATAACCAAGATTCACTAAAAACTCAACTAGAAATGCAATATTCCGTTAGCAACCAACTTGTTCGAAATTTTAATGATACAATACGAGATATTCAGCATAATGAAATAATGTTAAAATCTAAAATAATACAGCTCAGTGATCGTGTTAAGATCGAAGCTACACGTCAAGATATGCTTTTCGCTGGAAGTTTGTTTAACCAATTACTAATTCTTTATGGCTCACTACTTAATACCTTACAGGATATAGAAAATTCAATAACCTTCTGCAGAGTAGGAACCTTGCATCCTACAATAATTAAATCCAAGGAATTGTTTCTTGAACTCCAGAAAATTTCGGATCATTATAGGAATCAGTTTCCCTTCGAATTAAAGTACGAAAACATCTTAGATTTCGAATCCATTCTAAAAGTAAATTGTAAAATCGATTCAAATAAAATTACATATTTTCTATCAATACCTATTGATTTTGAAAAGGAATATGACCTCTACTATTTAGTTCCAATTCCTTCAAAACATGAGTCAGAATTTGTGGCAATTATTTCGAGTGTAAAATATTTGCTAAAGTCAAAATTTGGTAATATGATAACACCTCTAAATGACAAATGTACCCAAAGCAAACCCTACCACTGTTCATATCAACTACAATCAAATTATAAAGCATCCTGTGAAGAGGACATCCTATTGAATGGAAATTCAAGCAAGTGTCTCTTTACAAAAATTGAAATCTTAGAAAATCACATCGAAATCGTCCCCGAAATTAACCAATATCTGTCAGTCTTTCCGAAAGAAGAAAAGCTCCAAATTCAATGCCAGAAGGACATCGAAACAAAATTGCTGTCAGGAATCTATTTAATAAAAGAAAATCCGCATTGCAACTTGTTTTTCCGAGGCCGAGAACTACGTTTTCAAGAAGCCACTTACGGAAGACCGTTGTTAATGGACATGCCACATTTTAAATTGGAGAATAGCATTCTACCAGAATTTAAAATTAAATTGAATAATTTACATCTCCAGGAATTACCAATAAATCCAATAATTCCGATTAGGGAAACTTATCGGGAAATATATCATATCCCCAGTGGCTGGACGATTATTCTGTACGTAATATTAATTATCGTCGTAATCTACATTTTAATCAAGAAATGGACAAACATCCGAAGAAAAGGAATCTCATAAAAAAATCAAGAATTGGAAGCCCAACCTTCAAAAACAACAGTGAAACTTCCGGAGGAAGCTTCGTTCTAGGGATGGAGGAGTTATATTACAGGCAGTTCCACGTAATAGCAGTGTTAGTGAACCTGGCGGCTTATGTGACTTTGTTGTGTCAGCGGAATCCACGCGCTCGCCTGAGTTATGACATCTTGCACTTTTTATGTTATCAGCGGCAGTCTGTAGTTAGAACTCGTAATAGTAACATGTGCTTTGCGTAATATTTGTAATCTTTGTCAAAATAAAGTTGTTTTTAAAAAGGACCTTACGGCAATACATTTTGTTTATTACAATAGAAATTTCTTAAAATTGCCCTCTTCTGTGCTGTTTAATAGTTTGGTGTTTTCTGTTTGTTATTCCATAATTTTGTTGTTAGAAATCTCTAATTAAGTGTAAATTGAGTAAGTATATTATGTTATGATATTGGTACAGGGGTCTAAAAACCAGATTAATGAGATTAAAGAATTACAGTAATTGGAAATTATAAAGATCAATTTAGATGTGAATTGGATATTAAAATTATTAAGATGCCTTTAGTAAAGAAAGAAAATCGATTTTAATCAAATGAAGCTGATTCAGAAACAGAAGGATTCTAACTTAATTTAATGTCTACAATTAATTTGGAAATTGATGACAAATACTTTTTTGAAATAGACTATTGAACATAGTAGGTAGTAATTAAATAATAAAGCTTTTATAGAGTGTTGGACTAAAAAATAAGCTAGATCACTAAGGAGATGTTTTTTATTGATATATAAAATTTTAACGAAAACATGTAACCGAATTGTGTAATTGGAAATTAATAAATAAACCCTTTTAAAAGTTTATATCCGATGTTTGGTATATGAAAGGGTTGGAGTTTAAGATAAAATTAGCGTGGTGTAAAAGAAATAAAATAAAATGTTAAAAGTAGGAAGGTGAGCAGACTAAATGGAGGAAGAATACCAAACTAATGTAGTTCTAATCTACAAATGCAAATGAAAAGAAAGACATACTGAATTAAGTTTATTGTGGGATTACATTTGGCATTGTGCATCGATTGCATTTGATTACAACGAACAATTTACAAGCGAAGAGAATCGCAAGGAAGTCATTGGCAGAGTGAGCATGTTTATGGGGCTTGTCAAGTGAGGTCTGGTAGCTTGTCGCTGGTCGGGATTTTTGGTGCTGAGCTGTAACTTGCTTCAAATGAGTAATTTGGATTGAATATTAAAGAAAAGCTACTACAACTGAGGTCTGTTTGGATCTGTGCTGTGATAGGGCTGTGTAGGCTGATTCCTGGAGCAAACTAGTTTCCTGGGTTAAGTCGAATCCAGATTCTAGACATTTTGGCAGTTTGGTTGTCAGTTGAGGCCTTCGCCGTGGTTTTGAGTGGAATAGTTGTGGTGTGATCAGTTGAAGAGTTGGACGAATTGGCATCAGCAAAGGAGAGTGCTAAGTTCAATAAAAGGTAAATAAATCCAGGTATTATATAAAAACTGAAATAAAATAAAGATTAAAGTGAATTAATTTAATAAAGGGAGTGCCTACTATTTGAGATTGTCATATGACCAATGAAGTGTTTGTGACTGAATTTTCAAAAACTAGTGTCACGTACCATTTGACAGAAGTTTAGAATTGTCATAATTAAAATAGGAACATTAAATTTCAGAATAAGCAATCTAGATAAAAGGAATCCACTCTGATTTTTAGTCAAGTGTACCTACAGGAGCCAGCCGAAAATAATTTTAAATATCCAAAATAAAATAAATAGTGCAATTAAATTGATTAAAATTTAATTATAAACATAAACTCATAGGCAAAACAACGTGGAGCCTTAACCTTGTCATATGGATGGCACGCAACATGGAGCCATATTAATACATATCTGAAGTAAATACGTTCCTAACCTAATATATTGCTATACCTTCACGTATCGTGATATTAATCTGTCTATGAATTCCACCTCTTAAGTACTTTTTCGCAACAAAAGGTTCCACTGAGAGACAAAATGTCCATACTGTCCAGAATTAGTGATGCAAACATCCCCCACAGCATGTAACCAAACATACCAAATCTGCAGCTACCTAATTCCAACACCGCATCTGCCAACTTCCTGAAACGTGCCTCCTCAACCAGTTGTCATCCTTTTGCACTCTTCCTTAACACCAAACAGTTTAACGTGATCCAATTCGATTAATATATGATGTCAAATGTAATTCTCCAATAAACTTGACTTAGTATTTTACTGCATTTATTCACATTTGTAGATTAATTCTGCTTTTCCATTAGATTTTTACCACATACTTATAAGCTTCCTTAGTGTTATATCTTTACTTGTTCTTCGATTAAATTTCATTTTTAGCTCACCACCCCAATTTAGTATTTAACTCTTTTTATTATCCAAACATTACTTACTTCTACCTACTATTTATAATAATTTATTTCAATTAAATATTTGTCATTTCCTTCAAACCTTAATTTTGTTAAATATTATATTGTTTTTGAATCCATTTGTTTCTCAATTAGCCATATTCCACTCAATTATAAATTCTATTCCCAATTTATATTTAAATAGATCTTGATTGTATTCAACTATTGTACTCCCTTAATCCTTTCTAAAATTGATTTTTATACCCCTGTGTATATCATTACAATATATTTCTATTTATAGTCTAATTCACTAAGTCGTTATAGATTTTTCGTCGCCCAGGTTTTGGTGACGAGGAAACAGCTGAACAACTCCACGCCCACTCATCACGACACTTAAGGTATGGCATGGCAGCGTGACTCAGCACTGACAGTCAGAGTGGGGGCGCTATCTTCATTCGAAATCCGAAACACAACTGGCCTCATGGATTTCGGAGAAGGGATTGTGGATCTGCACTGTTTGTAAGCTTGAAGACCTACGATATTATGCGTGTGACTAAATTGTGGGTAACTACAAAACAGATCAACCTAGTTAGAGCTAAATTACCTAGCAGCACCCATTGTTGCTTGAAATTTTACATTACAAATTTAATTTGGCATGTATAAAAGGTTTAAATTACCTTTTATATAGCTAAAATGTTATATTTATAAATTACAGTTTATTTAGATTCTTTTTCATCATGTCTTGGTATGTTCGTAATACACTTCCGCACAATTTTCAAATGTATACAATTTCGTGAACTTCTTCAAGTTGGGACCCGAACTTCCTGCGGAATGATACGATTCGCCGTCACCGGTTCGCCGTCGACCCGATTCGCCGTTGAGCCGGTCGCCGTCAACTCGATTCGCCGTTGAGCCGATTCGCCGTCGACCCGATTCGCTGTCGCAAGTCAGTAAATATATTATTAGAGCCCAGAACAAAAAATTTCTAAAAAAAATACAGACATTTAGGCATTATTAAAACTGAAAATACAAAATATTACACTAAAGGAAAATATGAATAACTATAATTCATACCTCCTCCTTAAGTCCTTCCGTCTTGGCAGATGGGTGGTGATTATGGATTTAATTATATTCCTCTTTTTTTATAAGTTGCTTTTCGGACCGCTTCTCGCCATCTTTCTCTGTTGCTCGATAGTCTGATGGCTTGTTTGACATTAATTTGCATTATCGATTCGATCGGTTCGATCCATCGAGCTGGCGAACGTCCGCGTCTGCCTTTATCATCAGGCTTTCTGCACTACAAGTTTCTCTAAGTTTTCTCCTAGTGTAATGTGCCCAAAAAACTTAAGTATTCTACCATAAATAATAGACGATAGCCTTTGTTTCGGTTTAATTTCTCTTATAATTGAAATATTAGTTCTTCGCGCTGTTCACGGAATACGTATCATTCTGCGCCAGATCCACATTTCAAAGGCATCTATCTTTTGGCCGTCTGCTATCCGGATGGTCCAAGTTTCTGAGGCATATTGGAAAACAGGCAGAACCAAAGTTTGCACTATAGTCATTATAGTATGTCGGGTTATATTAGGACTTTTCCATATTTTTGTTAATTACGTTAATTGCTGCTTTTCCGAGAAGTATTCTGCGGCGGATTTCATGTACGCAGCTTCCATCATTGGTTATAAGTGTACCTAACTAGACAAATGTATCCAACATTTCATAGTTATGGATATTGTGATGGGTCTGGTTGTTCTCGTTTTCTCTGTCTATTATCATTACTTTGGTTTTAGAGGCGTTAATGTATGTAAACCATATTTTTCGCTTACTTGTTCGAGTCTCCTTATAAGCGTTAAAAATTCATCCTGTGTCTTTGCTATTAGCACAGTATCATCTGCGTATCTTAAATTTATTTTTTTGCTCCCAATAGATACTCCGCCATCCCATTCTCTGAAATCTTCTCTCATAATGTGTTCGCTGACTAAGTTAAGTAATATGGACCAAAGGATGCACCCCTGCCTTACACCCTTGCTGATTTTAATTCATACATTTTTCTTGAAAAGCTGTAAGTGCCTAAAAAATAAAGATATTATCTGTAAAATAGAGTTTTAATGACCACACTTTAACAAATAATTAGAAAGTAATGTTATTTATTTCAAAACAAGGTAATTACTATGTAAAAGGTCGCCTTAATCCTTTCTAAGAAGATTAAATAAGATGCAAATTACTGGATCTTTCTACGAATTTTCTTAACTACCACCCCCTTTTTCTAATATAAATACCAATAATTTCGGTAGGGCCTTTTAGTATCTACAGACTTTTCGTGACAGGAAGAAGTTTTAATAATGGACGGAACAATTTTGTCAAAAAGGGGAAAAGACAAATTTAATGTAAATGGTTTTGTTTATGTGTTTAATACATTTAGTAAAAGTGATATTGGTGTTAAATTTTGGAGATACGATCGAAGACAGATGTGCAAAGCAAGAAGTCATACTAGAAATGATGAAATTGTTAAGGAAGTCAACCAAGCTATTGATGTTCTCGCCAATGATTTATTTGCAGAGCTGGAACCACTCCTGTACTGGTTTGAATGCAACTATGTAGGGCGTATGAACAGGTACATACATTTTTTACGATTTTCAATACTATACTATACTATACCACTTGTATTAATCATTTACATACGAGGAAATGGCAGACGTCCACCCCCTTTTTTCTCATGAAATGTGGAATCTTCATCAAAGAACATTCAATGGACAAGACCGAACAAATAATCATGCGGAGGCCGCACATAGAAGACTTCAGTTGGAATTGGGAATGGATCACCCAACAATCTGGACATTTATCGAGGGGTTACGGAAAGTGCAGAAAGGGCGGGATGCTTACTACGAACAACTTGTTGCTGGCAATCCTCTACCATTAGAATTTAAAAAAATATAGGGATGCAGACGAGCGTATTTTATCGCTAGTTCAGAATTTTGATGATAACACCGATATTTTAGAATATCTTAGGGGCCTAGCACATAATTATGAAATGTAAATAACATTACATTATATTAAATATAATAAATATTATGTTGAATTAATGACAAATGATTTTTCTTATTAAACGAGGAATTTTATTTGTATTAATTTAAAACTTTAAAGTGTTCCGACGGCGAACCGGCCTGACAGCGAATTTGTCGACGACGAACCGGGCCGACAGCGAAACGGTGACGGCGAATCGGCGACGGCCAATCGGCGACGGTGAATCCTACCAGACCCAATTGCCAAATATACAGCTTATTTCTTGTTTGTAATTGTACACATTTTACACGTGCACACATCCTCTTTCTTCTTACTAACACCTAATCTTGAAGTTAATGTTATTTCTCAAGTTTTAAGTTAGACATGTTCTTTAATCGCAATACCTTTTCAATTTTCTTTTTTATGGCTACTGTCCTGCATATATAGCTAGCTTAGCTTTCATCAATTGCTTATTAAATCGTATACATACATTTTTATTCAACAACTTGTCATAACCTTTCATATTTATCATGTGCATTATAAATATCCTTGTTTTCACAGGCTGTACAGCTGCTTGTTTAAGATCTTGCTGATTTCATATTGTGAGAAAGAACAGAAAATAAAGTAGCTAAATCGTCACTTTTTGATGAAATGTGCAAATAAAGTCGAATTTTGAATTAAGGTTTATTGTGTTAGTTTTCTGTAATTATTATTAAACAAATAACATAACGTTTATGTAAATGTTTAAAAATGGAGGTTGTCCTCAACTGCTCATATATTTGTTTATATGTGGCGAAAACATCAAATATAGACGCTGAAGCACAGAACCATTGCAATCAATTACACGTAGAAAGATCTTGAGTGTATGACTATAAGAAAATTTTCTGTTCTAAGTTGGTTAGTACTAAAAATGTACATATATAGAAAACTGTTCTTTTTTATTTAGAAGGCCCAAGGCTTTTTTCTTAATGGTTCACTTTAATGGTCTATTCGACTTTCAAACTCAAATTTCTAATATACAGGTTTGCTCTTGCGGCTTTCCGTATCTAACTGTTTTGATTAAAATGTCGCCATCCATTGTACCTATAAGAGCATTCCAGAATCTTGTCTTCCTTCCAAATTTGACCACACAGTCCACTCATATTCTTCTTATTTTGATATTCGTTACACGGTCGAGCAGCAACTTGTCCACTAGTGGTCTTAATATTTTCATCCCTGTTGTTTTGGCTAATTTTCTGCTCTTGAATTTACTTTTCAATACTAATATTTGTATTTTCACACTATATTTCGTATACAGTCCTAGGCAGCAGAAGCTTTGTTTGTTTGATGTATGACGTCTTTATATAAATTGTCACAGCTAGCTATTTGGACATCTAAATATTTCAAACATAGGTAGTGTTTGTGCGATAAAGTAGTGTAGATATTTCTAGATCAGAAAATGTGTGTTCGATTCCCATAGACTTCAATAGAACAAAATCTAGCGACGCCCACTATCTATTAATGTTTCGTATTTTATTTTGTAGTAGTTGTGTGGAAATTGTGTGCCAGGTCTTGTAGATTGTAGATCGTCTTCTTCTTCTGCTAAGGTGGCGGCGTCATTTTCATAGCATATAATTTTTATTATATGGCTTATTACTAAATATTCAGTATCGGCATTACATTTTGAACACCCAGTAACGAAAGGGGTGGTGGATAAATATCAAGTGTGCACAGCAGCACGACGGTTATTGCCCAAATAATCAATCTATCCCTACGTGAATTTCAATGGTTAACTCAGTTTTAATCGGTGAGTGGGTGGATACAATTTATTACAATTAATCAAACCACAACATGTATAAGGTCTAATTTAAGGCGCCAGGTTTGACAAAACACCAAAGAAATATAATTACTACGATTCAGTATTTCAAACCTAATAATTAGAACCGCACGGGATGCGTTGCAATAAAACCTAACTGTTACTATAATTTTTGCTCTGGACAACCTGAATTACTAACACCTGTAATGTTGCTTCAAAAGAACAACCAATAACGTTACATTAAAAATGATCAAAATATTTGGTTTATTTGCATTAATAAATATGAACAACAAATTATCAATGTAACATGAACATTACCAACATATTAAAATATTTAATTCGCATGCATTAATCTGTGGAAATTAACTCTAAAGAGTACAAAATGAAGCACATCAATCCAAACGTTGAAACCGCGAACAGCATTACAATGATAAATAATAGCAAATATAAAAATTGAGTAAAGCAATCATTCAAACGTCACATAGCAAGTAGTATCGGCTACACAAATAAATAGTAAATATGTAGATCAACAGTAATACACATAAATTTCTTATATGGCTTAGATTGTAATCATATTACCACTAGCAGTTCATACAACGTTCACACAATCTAACATACGATAGTCATAAATATGCTTACCCGTATGTTCCTTTTGGGATAAACTCTGCCACTGCTTGTGAAATCAAATAATATGTAAATTTACTATTTGAAAAGGAAACGAGTGCCTTCTCGCTTGCAATATGGAAATTGCTGTAATACTGAAATAAATAAAAAATGCTAGATCGCGTCTTCCAGCTTGGATTGTAGCAATGGTTCGAAGTTCCCCCAGAAAATCTCTGTAAGATGTAGCGTCGTTGTTGACGATATGCCGCTATCGTGGGAATGTGGTCTCTGTTCGCGTGGACAGATAATACTCAGCAAACTAACAGGTGTGCGCCTTATCAACAGCCCACAATTGGCGGCCTTGCGAGGAGCGCTAATTAATGATAAATACATAAAGCATTAGCGAAAAATCTAAAGCAAACCTAAGCAGGCAATAAGTTAGCAAAACGTTGCATACCTTCTCCAATGGAAGCTTCAATAATTACAATATCTTGCTTCATGCGGTTTCCTGACCCATAAGATCCATATTAAAAGGCATTATAAGTGTGCGACCATTTGTCCCCACAAAATAATTAACATAGCCAACCCGACAAATCCGTAAACCAACATTTACGACGAAAAATTCCGCCACGTGCAGAATTACAATATCAGCTTTGGCTAAGGCCTAAAACACGACCGCTGAATATGCTTTCTGGCTGCAGAAGAAATAATTTGCTCTGCAAAACACGGCTGCTCGCGCAAACGAAGGGCGTTCCAATAATGAAAATGCAATCGGCATGCGTTCGGAAATCAGAAAGAGTAATACTTCAACTAACGCGAAAGTAAACCGTAACAGGCTTTCCATTCTATATCCTCTGCTAGCCTGATTTTCGGTATTTATTATTGACTTCACTACCAAGTTTAACAGAATCTGGTTCAGACTGGTATATGTACGTCACCAGGAGATTATGCGAAGAATTCGTTTGTTTCTTGATGCGGCAGTTTCATATCTTATTATGTAAGCGTCCATGGGTGGCCTCGTCGTGCTGTGCGATACGTAATTATGTCATTTAAATAGTATTTACTTCGCTCAATCGATTTCGTGCTCTTTTATTAACTGATTTTTTCTTGGACGGTCTCCGTATACTACTAGTACATCAAATCCGTTGAAATAATTTATATATTACAATTTGAATTCTGGGTTTATCTTGCATTCATAAACCTGTTGTTATTAATGTTTTTCAATGTATTAAAGTCGTCGCTTCGAATAAATTTATTGTTGATGTTTTGCTTGGTTAATTAGTAGCCTTTCATAGCCTCAAAGAGCATAATATGCTCTTTGATAGCCTGCCATTCGTCGCAGCTCGACTACTGTGTGGGTGAACTAAGTGTGGTTGGTAAGTTAATGAACCTGGCACCTATATCTATTGCATTATCATTTATTATAACAATTAGATACACTTATAACACATTCTACGACCCCTCTACAGCATTCAGTTTGAGCTAGCTTCGACATTGATACTGGGCACTATCGGTTTTTGTTAAATTTTACTCTTTAATAACAATGTAAAGGAAATACTGGGAATCGACCAACTCTGTCCTAAGCTATGGGGCATCTTTTCTGCACGAAGTTGTAGTAATATCAGATAAGAGAACTAAATAGAATAAATCTGCTTTTCGACCAATTTCTTCCAAACGTCCTCAAATATTGCAATTAACCCCCGAAGATCGTCGCACCGCAGGTTGACAACCTTTACTATAGAAGGTTTCCGGTTTTTTAATTGTTTAAGCCTTCTTCAGATTTCAATATTACTATCAACTTGTATAGCAATTCGACGCAAAACCTTCAAGCTATCGAACTATAATGTTGTTAAAAATTAAGTAGGTTTGGTGCACCACGCCTCTTTTGGCCTTTTTGAGTCAGCTTATATAATAAAAAAAAGTTATTAATGCGTCTCACTTTAATAGCTACACTTTTTATATAAACAAATATCATTTAGTAACTCTCATACTTCTAGTCCATTGTCTATTTCAGTTTCAATATTTTACTATCTACAAGCACATCTTCAAACGGGAATAATCTAAATTAAATTTTACAAGTTTTTTATGTTTTGTAGATACATATACCTAGACCTACACAAAAATTCAGGTTTGAAATAACTCATGCAATAATTCGAGATGTAATATTAATGTGTAGAACAAAAGCTATGCATTATTACTAGATCCTCAAATAAAACAGGTTCGGAAAAGATAGGTGGTAAAAGAACACCTTTCTCCTTCTCGCGTCAAGTTTCACTGACCTATACCTGCGATAAATGGCTTTTCTCTAAAACATCACATTTATCTAAGTACATCCTCCGGGCTACGTACCCAATGGAAATTACTTCCCGATCCCATTATCATTCCATTCCCAGTTCTGTGAATGAAAAAACCGACTAAAGTGGTTATTGACAGGCCGAACTCGGTCGACGACCACCGCCAACGGTAACACGGTTAGGCCATAAAGATTAAAACAATTCCTCCGAGGTAAAAGATTTACGTATCTCCCGATGCATAAATATTTAGAATCGGATTCTCGCTGCCGCGATGCATCTCGATTGCTTAACGGGAGGTCGCGGTCGTGTCAAGTTAGAGATTTCACTTTGAAGGCGTAACGAACGAATGCTTGGCGTCTGTTTAGAATTGCTTACAATTTACTGCCGCAATGTGAAACGGTAATAATTGTACATTGTTAGCAGGTATTATTATATACAGGGTGTCCATATTTGGTGTATTTCGCCAGCTAGCTCTGTAACTATTGCATATACAAAAACGTAGTGACCATGTCTCGGTCTCTTTTCTCTGAGTATTTTTATTTAGTTGAAAAAATAGAAGAAAGTGTTATCTATTGGTACGGATAGTCACTCATACATATGGAAAGAAGTGATATTGAACACCAATTATACAAATATTTTAAAATGAGACTGTATTTAAGTAATATGGCGTGAAGCATACAAAAAGGCAAGTATTGGCCATTGTCAAGAGTGTTCTACATCCTAAAAACTGAAAATGTGAGGTTAATTAGAAGCTGTGATAATTTAAAATAGGTATGAAAAACCAAACTTCGAAAATATGCATCGTGTAGTATCAAAATGTACAGAATTTTAAGAGCGATTTATACTTTATAATGATTATATACTTTGGTTAAAAATGTAAAAATAGTTATTAATACTGTATTCAAACTGCAAGAAAATACAATTTTAATAAGATCAGTTAAAGGAAGTGAGACATAATTTCTAATTGATTTGTTTAGAAAACATTAGTTTGTATTCAATCGTATGAATAACGGTATAAGTTGAATAATAGATTATTTATGTTAACTGTATATTGCACAATGTATTATAGTACAATTTTAATACGTTAACCATGTACTTGAAATAATAAGCGGGATACTAGATAATGATGGAATTTTAATTTGTAAAATGTAATGACGCAACTTAAAATATATAAATCAAAAAGTATCTGATAATTATTATTTCATTGTATAATTTAATATGGAAAGTACAATTTAAAGGAAGAGAATAGGCATAAATAAAAAATGCAAGTAATAATATATTATCTGTAAGAAAATATTGGCAATCAGAAAAAAACTTGCGTAAAACATTGCAGAGAGCTATTTGGTGACGCATTTGTAAAGATACGTGGCGTAAACATCTTAGAAAAACGAATGGGAGCTATTTGCTGGTAAATTAAGAACGCGAAGGAGCTGTTAAGTAATACGTTGGTGATGATACAGAGGATGAACATCTAGGAGCAAGATAAGTATGAGCTGTATACCTATGTAGGAAGCTGATGGACATCAACAAAATTTAAGATAAAGTACACATCTTATTAAAAGATAATTGTAAAAAGTAAACAAATTAAGAAGTAGCACCCATTTATATAAAATTAATAGTTTTGTTTATTGCATATTTTAAGATAGACTGTTTCATGAAATGTCATCATTTAATTTAATTTTTTTATGTAATTCTCAAACATGCGTTGCCTCATTCATTACAAGGGAATTTACCAAAAAAAAAAAAAAAACAGTAGCAGTTGCTGACGGTCGTAAGGGTCTAGTAGGAATTTTAAAATTTAGCAAAGCAAGAAGTTTAGAATCATAAATCATGTTGTTTAATAATCCATAACCAAACATTAAAACACTAAATTGTCTGCGATTTTACAACCCAAATTTAAAATGTTTTACGGAGCTCTATCGTTCTGGTATTCAAGTAATTTGGATACGACTTGTATTTTTCAAATATAATTATCTTAAACATCTATTTTGTATCTTTTCTAATTGTATTTTATGATGGAGAGTTTGAGGATATCAGACAATAAATGCGTACTCGAGTTTTGGCCGTACAAAAGTATAGTATAAAATTTATATTGATTCTATTTGTTTACTTTTTTTTGTTTGCCTATTAATAAAACCCAAGCTGAGTGTTATCTTAACTTGGAATTATATTCAACTCCCAAATCTTTAACAATTTCGATTTTTGTCAAATTGACCCTGTTCATGCTATAATTAAATAGTATTTTGTTCTGTTTAATTATAATGACCATTTTATGATATTTAAATGTATTAAAATGTAATTTATTAATTAAATTTCACTCGTAGCTACGATTTATGTCTGCCTGCAAAACTACAACAATCATTAATAGTTTCTATTTTTCGATAGAACTTCATATCATAATAGGCACTTTGAATTGCGAATACAATCTAGCACATCATTTATAAATTTATTGTTCATTGAAATGTTAAACAGTGTTTAACATGATCGCGTCCTCGAATGTTAAGATACATTTAACATGCATCTACCCATTTAACATGCATCCACTCGCGGCCTCGAATGTTGAGATCCATTTAACATGCATTCACTCATTTAACATACATTCACTACAGCAACATCACACATATTCATGGTAGTCCGATTTGGATTTAGCAGTTTTTAGTAATTATTATTGATTCAAAATTATTGCCTCAATGAACAATAAACTAATGAACGCATTTCGAGGGGAAACCGTCTTAACATTTCTCACATAAATTACCACTCTTGCTGCGCTGCGCTCGCTCGAGTGGTAAAAATATGCTCGAATGTTAAGACTAGGTTACCCCTCTTAATACGTTAATTACTATTAAAAATAACAATAGCCCCAGATTTGAGCCTTGTAGAACTCCTGAGTTTGCTTTAAATTTACCAGATGCATTTTCATAATGTTTTACAACATAGTGTCTATTTTGCAGGTATGATATAAATAGTCTTAACGTATTTGAAGTAAGTCCATTATGGTACAATTTCTGAAGTAAGGTGTCGTGATCGACTCGATTAAAGTTAAAGTTAGTGTATATAAAGCGACTGTAGATCAAAGGCTTGCAAAGTCAGTATATTGATATGATCATTAAATGATAAAGCATTTGATAACTACAAAAATAAAAAGCAGCTTAAAATATTGTTCCTAAAAGGAGCGATGGTTTCGTTTTATCATTGGAATTTCGATTTCTTACGACGTAGTCCAGTCATTAGAGGATTTGAAACTGCAAAAGGTCAGGTAATTCTGATTTGTGGATATATTTTATAGTTCGGCGCCCTAATGAAAATTCCAATTTTTCGACCTCGAGGAGGGATGGAAACCTTCCGCCATCCGGCCAACATAACGGCCAAACTCGATTTTTCGCCGATATCTCCGCTATTATTTACCCAATAACAAAAACAGTTATTACCAATCGGATAGCAGACATAATTTGCGAACTTTTTTGTTTGAAACTTTTTTATATTACTCCCATAGGTACTGAGATACAGAGATCTGGAGACTTAGCGGTAAACCGAAAATATCACGAATTCTCATTCCTCAGCCACGTCGTCTACTTAAATTCGTTTTTATTGTATATTAACAATATTTAATACATTTTGTGTTTCTTAAATATTATTAACAATTATATAATATACACTCATGGACAAAAAATCGCGATATTTCAAATGACGATAACTTTTTAAATTATGAAGTTACAAAAGTTTGTAAAAAATTCAAATGAAGCTTGGGTTATCTGCTTTAAGAATGGATTGATTTCAATAATGCGCGATGAAAATTTTAAAAATGGCGGATGACTGAGCGAGAGCATGCGAAATTGAAAAATAACGGACCGAGCTTACGGCAGTGCATAACGTAACCAAAGAAATTTACGTCGTTGCGAGAAAAAGAACATAAACGGTTAGGATTTCCTCTTCAAAACTGCTTCTTAATGCTATCTCTACAAAACCTTTTTTTCTGAGATATTCGCATTGGATGAAAAAAAAAGTTTTTTAATGAGTACATCTCCGCAAAAAACATCGCTTGAAGAGTTTTGAATTTTCAACAAGGTCAAATCATGGACAAATACCGGGCTCAGGGAAATTGCCGTTCGTGTGGTGCTTTCATAATGTTATGTTACCTTCATTAATTACCAGCAACTATAGTGTACATAATTCTTCGAAAAAGGCGTTTGTACGTGATTTTATAATTGTGTGTGTGTGCGTGTGCGTGCATGCGTGCGTGCGTGCGTGCGTGCGTGCGTGTGTGTGCTGGTAATTAATGAAGGTGGTTACAAAACATGAAATGACCAAACAAAGCAATTTTCCTAAAACCGCTGTTTGCCAGTGATGAAACTTTGTTGACTATTCAACTCACTTGTCATCTATCAAAAACTGACCAATAAAAATACAAGAGTAGAACAGGGGCAGCTATCCCCTCCACTTTTTATTTGATTCGCGGATTCGCGGTTTAATTCGCGGATTTCGCGGTTTTAATTCGCGGATTTCGCGGTTTTAATTTCGCGGATTGACCCAATTAATTTCGCGGTTTGATCTAATTAATTTCGCGGTTTGATCTAATTAATTTTCACATGTGCTACTGATTAAATTACGCATTAGCTTCCGATTAAATTACGCATTAGATTTTTTAATTTGCTTCTGGAATTACGCGGCGGCCATTTTTAATTTTCGCGGGAATATTTGAAATTTGAATTTTTTCCGATTTTTTTTCTAAGTTCAATTTTTGAATTTTAAACTTCCCGGGATGTCCGCCATCTTTGTTTTCTGCGCGCGCACTTCTCACGGCTGTCGTTTTTAATTTTGAATTTTCGCGGAAATATTTGAAGTTCAAACTGGTAGATCTTCCGTCTCCCTCATCGAAGCTGCTGTCTCTCTCTTGCATTCACAGAAGGACTATTTATATTTAAAAAAATCTCAGCCCGACCGGGATTTGAACCCCTTACGTTCGTGTTGCACAAATTTAGCTACACCCATTAGTGCCACAACACCACGGAGCTGCTTCAGATTTAATGTGTTTATCGGAAAGCCGTTTCACTGCTGTTACGTCACGAGCCCCAGCTTTTAAACAAATTATTTTTTTGAAAATGATATTTATAAAACTGGAAATGCATTGTTTGTGATGTTAGATGGGTGGTAGTAATTTTAAAAAAGTGCTGTCACACTTAGTTTTGCTGTAATTATTTATTAAGTTCAACACTTGCGTGATTTCGATACTGGTTTGAGTTGCGGACAAAGCGAACAAATCTTGTAACTGCGATGTTATTTTCGATTGAATTTAGTCGGCAGTTCTGATGCATTTAATTGTAAATGTTGGTTTAATTTTTGCACCTATGTTTCAAATTTACAGCTATGCAATTATAACTTCTATGAAAATATAACATCTTTAAAGCAAGTTTTAGAAACCCTTAACCCTTTTCAAATTTTATTTTTGTGTACGTGATTTGCGGTATATATAATTTTATGATTCATAAATTTGACCGTTGTAAAACGCCTGCCACAACTTGCACGAAAAACGCAACGGTTTTTGCAAAGCATGTTGTGACGAACAGCGATAAGTGGAATTTTTAAAATATTGCCCATCGAACAGCGGAATAATTCTAGAACGAATCGAAGTTTTTATTTGTATAAAATGGCGGTCCGAACACGACCCTGCACAAAACCTGGATTTATAAGAAAACTGCATCTTGATTTCCATGGATTTGATTACGTCACGCCGAAGTCTTCCGTCTCACTCATCACAGTTGTTTTCTCTCTCGTCTCACTCATCACAGTTGTTTTCTCTCTCTCGCATTTATTTAATTTAAAAAAGCTTTTGCGTCGGCCCCTAGTCGGATTTGAACCCTAGCCACATGCGAATAATTATTTTAAATCGCGAAATCTGCATAAATATATTACTATAAAAAATCGCGAAAAGTGTTGAGTAAATAAATGCAACGCATTGTAAAGCCGTAAAACTTTTAGTTATTGTGCGTTTACAAGATGGGTCTTTTGACAAAGTGGAAGAACCAAACTATGCTATTGTAAATGTACAGATTTTTCACTGTCAATTTGTATATAACAACTTAATGTAAATTGGTATTTGGAACATTTTAACGAAAACAGCGACTTCTTTCGGCATAAACTGTTTCTTCGCACCACGGAACCTTATTTTATAAGTAAACGTCTGAAATTGTGTCATTATATCGATAAAAACTGCATTTTAGTTTAAAAAATTCCAGTATAAATGCAAACGGACGAAAATAAAAACGCAATTGACCACAAAGTAACATAATTTTGAATAAAAAAACACAATTTCGTTGGAAAAATGTTCTGTTTCACTTAAAATTTTACAAAAACTGACATCATGTCACTTGAAATTATACAAAAAACGACATTTTTATCCAATAAGCGATAAAAAATACGCCGTCTCACATAAATTTTCACAAATATCGACATGTCACATAAATTATACAAAAACTGTCATCACGTCACTTGAAATTATACAAAATACGATATTTTTATTCAACACACGATGAAAATTGAGCAAAAATCACGCAATCACACATCATATCACATAAATTTTTACAAAAATCGACATTATCTTACATAAACTATGCATAATTTTGCAAATGTTTTACAATTTTTTCTCTAACTTGTTGCAATTTTAGCAAGATTTGAATAAAAAACAGCAATTTCTGCAGCAATTTTAGTAAGATTTGAATAAAAACACAATATCGCTGAAAGAGTTCTAACCAAAAAACGACAAAAACAATATTTTTATACAACTTTCATTGAAAAAATCTTCTACCACAAGCATTTATACAAGCAAAATTCACGCACTTTCGCTGAAAAACGTTCTGTTCCACATCAGCTCACATAAATTTTCACAAATATCGACATCATGTCACATAAATTATACAAAAACTGTCATCACGTCACTTGAAATTATACAAAATACGATATTTTTATTCAACACACGATGAAAATTGAACAAGAATTACGCAATCACACATTATATCACATAAATTTACACAAAAATCGACATCATGTCTCATAAATTATACAAAAACTGACATCATACCACTTGAAATTATACAAAAAACGATATTTTATTCAACACACGATGAAAATTGAACAAAAATCACGCAATTACACGCCATCCCACATACAATTTTCACAAAAATCGACATCATGTTGCATAATTTTGCAAATGTTTTACACTTTTTATAAAATGTATCGCTCAAAATTAAAAGAAATCACAATTTTTTAAATTATATCAGGCCATTATGAAATCGTAGATTGATTTTTTGAAATTTTACACTTTGTAGCGGTAAAATAACTTCAAATACTAATATTTTAGCTTTAGATTTTGTAATTATTTCAGATTCGTGAAAAACAAAAGCAGAGTAGAAATAAAGAAACACAAACACTTTGTAATAAACAAATATATTGTTCTTATTTCATATAATACTTAATAATATAAATATAAATGTACAGCTGAATGGCTTATTTTCTAAAAATTCTCTAGCAATTTACAAAACTGTAGTTTGAGGTGCACAACATTTCAAATTAAAAAGGCTGCAAGTAATAAAATCAGAATTTCATTGTGTCATTTTAAAGTTTAAGATGCACCCAATCTAGAATTCCCTTCGTTTTTGGTGTTGATGACATCTGCCTTAGAGGCGTTTTTCTAACGGCCCTTTTTTGGAGGCGTTTTCTTATCGGCGTTCTTCTGACTGAACCTTTTTGATGTGGACTTGGATGAGTAGCTGGTGTTTTTAATTTATATTCTAAATCAAACTCGCAGTTATCAGTTTCCATTTCGGTTTTTCCTGTAGTACCAGTCGGGGTTGGCTTCTTTTGCTGTTTAGGTTTAGCTAGCAGCACATTAGCAACGTTAAGGTCTTTGATGTAATCAGCAAACTGTAGGCGTCCGGGTGGATTAATAGTTTTTCGAGGCCGCAGAGTGTCGTGAATTAAATCGACTATGTTAGACGCCGGTAAAATTTCACCCTTTATAGTAACGGTACCCTTGTGATCCCAGCTCACATCGCTTGAGGTACTCAAAATGCGTAGGAAAACTTCAGCTTTTTTCTTAAAAGTTTTGGGAAGTGTAGATAAAATAATGGCATTTGATAGGCTGTCACTGGTTGTTTCAATAGGTATTTTGATTGGCTGCCTCGCCTGGTTTGTGAAATGAAGGAATCGTTGTAACACTTGATTGTACTGGATCCATTTATCGTGATCAGTTAATTTGGACTTTAAAACTTTTTGCATTTCGTCATCAAGCTGTGATAATATATTTTTCTCCGCATCATCGCCAGACTTAAGACGTTGGACAAATTCCGGCGATACCATCAACATCTTCCGCTCTTTGTCCATTTTAGTCGAAAAGGAGCTCAATCGTTTGTTCTGGTAGAGCCGTCGTGAATAAACTAGCTTAAAATCAAGACTTTCATAATAAATATATAAAAAAATATGACAGGTACGGGAATCGAACCCGCATTCTCTCTCGAGATCAGAGCTTAAATCTGACGCCTTAACCATTCGGCCAACCTGCCTCCCCATATAAACGAGCACTCTCTGCATAATTAAGAAAACATCTAGTTTAAAACCCTTCTATTTGCAATTTCAAACAATATTTCATATAAATTAAGCCATGTACAAATTTCTAAATCGGTTTTGATATATATTTTATCGAAAGACTGGACCCTCAGCTACCGTTTTATTACTATTTGTCGTGATTCGTCATCGATGAATTTTACAAGAGCCAACCTGTCTGCTGTGTGACGTACGCAATGTCTCCATCCCTTTTTATTTTAAAATTCTATAAAAACAGAGGCCCGACTGATGCCGCACTAACACGTTTTAAACCATTGTACTCTGTTACCTGATGCGGCAGCAGTTTGGACCTCTGGTTTTATAAAATTTTAAAATAAAAAGGTATGGAAACACTGCGTGCGTCACATCGCAGACCGGTTGGCACTTATAAAATTCAGCGATGACGCATCACGACAAATAATAAAACGGTAGCTGAGGGTCAAGTCTTTCGATAAAATATATATCAAAACCGATTTAGAAATTTGTACATGGTTTAATTTATATGAAATATTGTATGAAATTGCATATAGAAGGCTTTTTAAACTATATGTTTTCTTAATTATGCAGAGAGTGCTCGTTTATATAGGGAGGCAGGTTGGCCGAATGGTTAAGGCGTCAGATTTAAGCTCTGATCTCGAGAGAGAATGCGGGTTCGATTCCCGTACCTTTTTTTATATATTTATTATGAAAGTCTTGATTTTAAGCTAGTTTATTCACGACGGCTCTACCAGAACAAACGATTGAGCTCCTTTTCGACTAAAATGGACAAAGAGCGGAAGATGTTGATTGTATCGCCGGAATTTGTCCAACGTCTTAAGTCTGGCGATGATGCGGAGAAAAATATATTATCACAGCTTGATGACGAAATGCAAAAAGTTTTAAAGTCCAAATTAACTGATCACGATAAATGGATCCAGTACAATCAAGTGTTACAACGATTCCTTCATTTCACAAACCAGGCGAGGCAGCCAATCAAAATACCTATTGAAACAACCAGTGACAGCCTATCAAATGCCATTATTTTATCTACACTTCCCAAAACTTTTAAGAAAAAAGCTGAAGTTTTCCTACGCATTTTGAGTACCTCAAGCGATGTGAGCTGGGATCACAAGGGTACCGTTACTATAAAGGGTGAAATTTTACCGGCGTCTAACATAGTCGATTTAATTCACGACACTCTGCGGCCTCGAAAAACTATTAATCCACCCTGACGCCTACAGTTTGCTGATTACATCAAAGACCTTAACGTTGCTAATGTGCTGCTAGCTAAACCTAAACAGCAAAAGAAGCCAACCCCGACTGGTACTACAGGAAAAACCGAAATGGAAACTGATAACTGCGAGTCCGATTTAGAATATAAATTAAAAACACCAGCTACTCATCCAAGTCCACATCAAAAAGGTTCAGTCAGAAGAACGCCGATAAGGAAACGCCTCCAAAAAAGGGCCGTTAGAAAAACGCCTCTAAGGCAGATGTCATCAACACCAAAAACGAAGGGAATTCTAGATTGGGTGCATCTTAAACTTTAAAATGACACAATAAAATTCTGATTTTATTACTTGCAGCCTTTTTAATTTGAAATGTTGTGCACCTCAAACTACAGTTTTGTAAATTGCTAGAGAATTTTTAGAAAATAAGCCATTCAGCTGTACATTTATATTTATATTATTAAGTATTATACGAAATAAGAACAATATATTTGTTTATTACAAAGTGTTTGTGTTTCTTTATTTCTACTCTGCTTTTGTTTTTCACGAATCTGAAATAATTACAAAATCTAAAGCTAAAATATTAGTATTTGAAGTTATTTTACCGCTACAAAGTGTAAAATTTCAAAAAATCAATCTACGATTTCATAATGGCGTGATATAATTCAAAAAATTGTGATTTCTTTTAATTTTGAACGATACATTTTATAAAAAAGTGTAAAACATTTGCAAATTTTTCAACGAAATTGCTATTTCTTTTAATTTTGAGCGATGCATTTTATAAAAAGTGTAAAACATTTGCATAATTATGCAACATAATGTCGATTTTTGTGAAAATTTTATGTGGGATGGCGTGTAATTGCGTGATTTTTGTTCAATTTTTATCGTGTGTTGAATAAAATATCGTTTTTTGTATAATTTCAAGTGGTATGATGTCAGTTTTTGTATAATTTATGTGACATGATGTCGATTTTTGTGTAAATTTATGTGATATGATGTGTGATTGCGTAATTCTTGTTCAATTTTCATCGTGTGTTGAATAAAAATATCGTATTTTGTATAATTTCAAGTGACGTGATGACAGTTTTTGTATAATTTATGTGACATGATGTCGATATTTGTGAAAATTTATGTGAGCTGATGTGGAACAGAACGTTTTTCAGCGAAAGTGCGTGAATTTTGCTTGTAGAAATGCTTGTGGTAGAAAATTTTTTCAATGAAAGTTGTATAAAAATATTGTTTTTGTCGTTTTTTGGTTAGAACTTTTTCAGCGATATTGTGTTTTTATTCAAATCTTACTAAAATTGCTGCAGAAATTGCTGTTTTTTATTCAAATCTTGCTAAAATTGCAACAAGTTAGAGAAAAAATTGTAAAACATTTGCAAAATTATGCATAGTTTATGTAAGATAATGTCGATTTTTGTAAAAATTTATGTGATATGATGTGTGATTGCGTGATTTTTGCTCAATTTTCATCGTGTGTTGAATAAAAATATCGTATTTTGTATAATTTCAAGTGACGTGATGACAGTTTTTGTATAATTTATGTGACATGTCGATATTTGTGAAAATTTATGTGAGACGGCGTATTTTTTATCGCTTATTGGATGAAAATGTCGTTTTTTGTATAATTTCAAGTGACATGATGTCAGTTTTTGCAAAATTTTAAGTGAAACAGAACATTTTTCCAACGAAATTGTGTTTTTTTATTCAAAATTATGTTACTTTGTGGTCAATTGCGTTTTTATTTTCGTCCGTTTGCATTTATACTGGAATTTTTTAAACTAAAATGCAGTTTTTATCGATATAATGACACAATTTCAGACGTTTACTTATAAAATAGGGTTCCGTGGTGCGAAGAAACAGTTTATGCCGAAAGAAGTCGCTGTTTTCGTTAAAATGTTCCAAATACCAATTTACATTAAGTTGTTATATACAAATTGACAGTGAAAAATCTGTACATTTACAATAGCATAGTTTGGTTCTTCCACTTTGTCAAAAGACCCATCTTGTAAACGCACAATAACTAAAAGTTTTACGGCTTTACAATGCGTTGCATTTATTTACTCAACACTTTTCGCGATTTTTTATAGTAATATATTTATGCAGATTTCGCGATTTAAAATAATTATTCACATGTGGCTAGGGTTCAAATCCGACTAGGGGCCGACGCAAAAGCTTTTTTAAATTAAATAGATGCGAGAGAAAGAAAACAACTGTGATGAGTGAGACGAGAGAGAAAACAACTGTGATGAGTGAGACGGAAGACTTCGGCGTGACGTAATCAAATCCATGGAAATCAAGATGCAGTTTTCTTATAAATCCAGGTTTTGTGCAGCGTCGTGTTCGGACCGCCATTTTATACAAATAAAAACTTCGATTCGTTCTAGAATTATTTCGCTGTTCGATGGGCAATATTTTAAAAATACCACTTATCGCTGTTCGTCACAACATGCTTTGCAAAAACCGTTGCGTTTTCCGTGCAAGTTGTGGCAGGCGTTTTACAACGGTCAAATTTATGAATCATAAAATTATATATACCGCAAATCACGTACACAAAAATAAAATTTGAAAAGGGTTAAGGGTTTCTAAAACTTGCTTTAAAGATGTTATATTTTCATAGAAGTTATAATTGCATAGCTGTAAATTTGAAACATAGGTACAAAAATTAAACCAACATTTACAATTAAATGCATCAGATAGCCACATCTATTAAACGGTTTTAAACTGGCCTCTTTTTCAAATTTCTTCGAGGGACAAATGTAATTGCAAGTACCCTTTTAATACCATACACAATATAACAGAGCTATAATATTACAAAAGGGTTACGAACTGCCGACTAAATTCAATCGAAAATAACATCGCAGTTACAAGATTTGTTCGCTTTGTCCGCAACTCAAATCAGTATCGAAATCACGCAAGTGTTAAACTTAATAATTAATTACAGCAAAACTACGTGTGACAGCACTTTTTTAAAATTACTACCACCCATCTAACATCACAGACAATGCATTTCCAATTTTATAAATATCATTTTCGAAAAAATAATTTGTTTAAAAGCTGGGGCTCGTGACGTAACAGCAGTGAAACGGCTTTCCGATAAACACATTAAATCTGAAGCAGCTCCGTGGTGTTGTGGCACTAATGGGTGTAGCTAAATTTGTGCAACACGTACGTAAGGGGTTCAAATCCCGGTCGGGCTGAGATTTTTTTAAATATAAATAGTCCTTCTGTGAATGCAAGAGAGAGACAGCAGCTTCGATGAGGGAGACGGAAGATCTACCAGTTTGAACTTCAAATATTTCCGCGAAAATTCAAAATTAAAAACGACAGCCGTGAGAAGTGCGCGCGCAGAAAACAAAGATGGCGGACATCCCGGAAAGTTTAAAATTCAAAAATTGAACTTAGAAAAAAAATCGGAAATAATTCAAATTTCAAATATTCCCGCGAAAATTAAAAATGGCCGCCGCGTAATTCCAGAAGCAAATTAAAAAATCTAATGCGTAATTTAATCGGAAGCTAATGCGTAATTTAATCAGTAGCACATGTGAAAATTAATTAGATCAAACCGCGAAATTAATTAGATCAAACCGCGAAATTAATTGGGTCAATCCGCGAAATTAAAACCGCGAAATCCGCGAATTAAACCGCGAATCCGCGAATCAAATAAAAAGTGGAGGGGATAGCTGCCCCTGTTCTACTTACAAGATTTGACGTCTTTGAGCCAATAAAAATGAACTATATTGACAATTTTCACTAGTGAAAATAATCGACAATTTTCACTAGTGGTAATGAATATTTTTTGACAATTTTCACTAGTGAAAGTAATCGACAATTTTCACTAGTGGTATAGGGAATATTTTAAACAAATTTGATTTTTATTAGAAAAAGTCAGTATGTAGTGTTCTGTTACTATAGAAATTGAGTAGTTTCGTGCTAGATTTACTGAAAACTAATTTGAAAAAGTAGTTTGGTTCATTGAATAGTCCCTCGAATTCTATTCTTAGTCAAAGTTAAGTAGAATATTTTTGCGGTGGTATCACTACTCGTGTCCATTGCGCTTAGGATTAGAACTCCTGCTAGCGCACTCGTCCTAATCGAACCTAAGCGCAATGGACATTCGTGATACCACAGCAAAAATATTCACATATAATCTCATAAGAGCATTAATTCTTTCCGGAAATTTTTTTGAGTGCGTTCCAACAACGTCGTATTAATTTGACCGAGCGGGACGCGAGGGCAAATTAGGACGTTGTTGAATGCATGAAAAATAATTTCCGGATATGAATTAATGCTCGAATGCAGATTCGGTAAGAAAATCGGAACGACACAAACCCTAAAAAGAAGTAATGACTACCTACAAAAAATTTCCAAGAAATTTTGTTGTTGTCTTGGATACGGCTCGTGAACTAATTTTTCTATTGGTCATTAATGGGTGTCGTACGATTTTCAACATAACTTTGACTACTCATGGTATTATAAGTAAAAATTCAAAATTCTCCTTGCTATGTTTTTTCTAGGAGATATACGGTTTTACAGAGATACCTTTAGGGAGCAATTTTCACGAGGATACTTTAACCTTTCATGTTCTTTTTCTTGCAATGACGTAATTTGTTTTGTTTACGTTATACACCGTCGTAAACTCGGTCTCTCGCTCAGTCATCCGCCATTTTTAAAATTCTCATCGCACATTATTGAAATCAAACCATTCTTAAAGCAGATAGTCCAAGCTTCATTTTCATTTTTTATAAACCTTTCTAACTTCATAATTTAAAAAGTTATCGTCATTTGAAATATCGCGATTTTTTCCAAAAAAATTAGTGTACCGCTTTTTTGTCCATGAGTGTATATTATATAATTGTTAATAATATTTATGAAACATAAAATGTATTAAATATTGTTAATATACAATAAAAACGAATTTAAGTAGACCACGTGGCTGAGAAATGAGAATTTGTGATATTTTCAGTTTATCGCTAAGTCTCCAGATTTCTGTATCTCAGTACCTATGGACGTAATACAAAAAAGTTTCAAACAAAAAAGTTCGCAAATTATGTCTGCTATCCGATTGGTAATAGCTATTTTTGTCATTGGGTAAATAATAGCGGAGATATCGGCTAAAAATCGAGTTTGGCTGCCATTTTGGCACGATGGCGGAAGATTCCCATCCCTCCTCGAAGTCGAAAACTTGGAATTTTTATTAAGGCACCGAACTTTAAAGTATATCCAAAAATCAGAATTACCTTACCTTTTGCATTTATATGCCCCTCTATTGACTGGATTAAACGGTATTTGCAAATCATTTGTAAAAAGTCCAGTTTTAGTTGCAATAATTGTAATACGAATTAGTCGGAACTTGTCAGAAAGAGGTAATTATTGTTATAAGATGTAATATAGGGGGTTTGGTTCTTACATATTTGGTCATGCAGTTGAAGACATACACAATGTAAAACTATTAACCTAAAAATATGAATTCTGACAATTAGAAAAGTCATAACAACTAATAAAATAAAACTGTATTATCTTTTGTTTGATAACCATTGGTTTTGGCGGCTAGTTTGGAAATCACAGAACAAAAGGGGTTGTAGAAAAATATAATTTAAATTGACACAAGTCTTATTTGAAATCGAATTTAATAGACAATTTTAGAAGTTAATATACTGGTATGTACACTTCTGTGCACTTCTGCGAAAAAGAAACGCTATTAATAAATGCAACAAAGTCGTATGTGCTTAATTTTATTGCACAGAAGTGTACCTGTTAATATTGTCATACACCTTAATAGTGTGATAAACAAAAATTAGTGCGAAATAAAAAACTTAGTGAGTACATCGATCAACTACTACACAAGGATGTGCAGTCAACCACAACGCGCATAGCTGTAGCTGTAGCAAAGATAGAAGCTTACAAAGCAGTGGCGTAGCCACGGGCCCGCAGGGACCGCGGTCGCGGGGGGCCCGAGGAAATTAGGGGCCCTTTCTCATCCCAGCATAATGTGTCAAACGTATCTATACGTGAAGCTAGGTAATGGGTACTATACAACAATTTCAAGTCAGCACGCTGAGACACCTGATTTCACCCTGTTCTATTATTCAAAAGGGTTCTTTGTTCTTTGATGGACATCACCGACAAAGCCGGAAGCGGGCGACAGCGACACATTTATTACATTAACTGATTAATTGATAGGTGATTATCACCGGAATGGAGAAAAAAAACATGGCGAAATCGACCTCCAGTACAAGTGGATACAGAAAAAGAAAAAATAGAGAAAAGGCTGAAATAAATCTACAACGGCAACTTGAAAAAATTCCTCGTTTGACGACTTATTTTATTCAACAGCGAAAACCAGAGACCGATCAAAATAACCTTCTCCCAACGTCAAAAAGTGTCGACAATCATCATAATTTATCGAACTGTGTACACCAAACACAACTGGAATGTCCGCAATCGTCACAATTTGATGATAATTCTTCCAATAGTGACAGTGTGGTTCAAATTAAAGTGTGTGACAATGACAGTGACTGCACTGACCTAATTCAAACGTTAATCAAAGAGGAATATCCTTCGGACTTTTCCAACTTTTCAAATAGTAATATAAGTGCGGAAGTGAAAAAGTTCGTCACATCCATTGGTCCATGTCGGCCTAAAGGCCCTTTTCCAAAAGATACTAAGGGACGTGCATTCACCACTACATTCTACAAATCAGTCTCTAGATCAAGAATTGTTATAGAAAACTTGTGGTTATGCTACTCTTTAAAACGTGATGTGGTATATTGTGAACCCTGTTTGTTGTTTTCTGAAACATCACGAAAAACTTCGGGGTGGATAACTGGCATAAACGACTGGCAGGGACTTTCGAAAAAAATAAAAAAGCATGAGAATTCAGAAAGACATACCACATCATGTTTTATTAAGGAACAATGGAAAAATGAAAATACTATAAGTGATAGGTTACAAAAAGAACTAAAAAATGAACGTACTTTTTGGGGTAAAGTTTTGGAGAGGCTTATTGCAATCACATTAAAATTAGCAAAGAATTGTAACTCCTTCAGGGGCCACCGTGAAAATTTCAGCGACATTTATAATGGCAATTTCTTATCAGATGTGGAGCTGCTAGCAAATTATGACGAAGTGATGCAACAAGTGATTAATTTACCAAATGGGGCAGTAAAATATCTTAGTCCACAAATTCAAAATGAATTGATAGATATCTTGGCCAAGAATTTAAAAAATGAAATAATAAGTTTGATTAAAACAGCTCCATTCTATGCCATAATTACGGATACAACACAAGATTTGTCAAAAGTGGATCAATTGAGTTTCGTAATCCGATATTTAGTCATAAAACGAGACGATTCTGACAGAGCAGTTTCTCTGGAAATTGAAGAATCCTCTCTGGGGTTCTACAAAGTCACGGATCAAACTGCAAAGGGTATAACTTCGAATATCTTAGGAATACTATCAGAATTAGGTCTTGATTTAAATAAGTGTCGTGGACAAGGTTATGATGGCTCAAGTACAATGAGCGGTGCTTATACTGGTGTTCAAACTAGAATCCGCGAAATTGAAAAAATGCTGTATATGTTCACTGCGCAGCTCATAATCTAAATTTGGTTGTCAATGATGCAATGAGTGGTGTTCAAGAAATTGCAAATTTTTTTGTGACTATTCAGGAACTTTATACATTCTTTGGACACAGCATTAATCGTTGGGATCTATTATCTCAAATAACCGGTGAATCCGAAACAACTTTAAAAAAGTTGAATCCGACTCGCTGGTGCGGTCGATTAGTATCTTGTATAGCTATCAAAAATCGAATCGTTGATATTTTGAAAGCATTAACCAGAATTATATTATGCAGTCAAAAAAAGAATGAACGGGTTCAAGCTGGACAATTAAGAAAAAGAATTGATAATTTTGAATTTGTGTTTCTACTTCTTTTTGTGATAAAAATTTTATCCATTACAAATTTAGCATCAAAAGCATTACAAAGCGTTGAACTTGATCTAATAAGATGTGTCGAGCTTTTGGAGAGGAGTTCGTCAGAAATTGTGCATCTTCGACTTTGACGAATTTTTGGTCGACTGTAAATCAGTTGCTCGAAGTTGGGGGATTAGCCAGGAGTTTGAAAATAAAAGAAGGAAAAATGTGAAGCGTCATTTTGATGAACCAGCCTCTGATCACAGGTTTAAAACCTCTGAAGATTATTTCAGGGTTAATATTTTTTACAAGGCAATAGATGTTATAAAAATTCAAATTAATAGAAGGTTTCAGGGAATGCTAAATATAGTCAAATATTTTTTTATTTTTACAACCTCAAGTTTTAATTAGCTTAGATGAGCTTAGCCTTTTTGAAAAAACGACTCAGCTACAAGAGAGATATGGGGATGATATTAGTGGTGCATTTCCAAATCAATTGGAATTATTTAAAAATACCTTTGAGGATGAAATTAAGAATATGAAAAGTGTAAAAGATTTGGCTGAGCTCATTATTTTGAAATATTCTGACATGAGCTCCAGTTTCACAGAGGTTATTTCCGTTTTTTTATTATTCTCAACTCTACCTGTCACAGTGGCGAATGCAGAAAGGAGCTTCTCGAAACTTAAAATAATCAAAAATCACTTGCGTACGACTATGACCCAGGATCGGTTAAGTTCATTATCCCTTTTATCGATAGAAGCAGCACGAGCTGCGACTATGAATGTAAGCAAGGTAATTTCGGATTTTGCCCAAGTAAAATCAAGAAAAAAATGTTTTGTGTGAATTCCATGTTTTTATATTACACTTTTGTCATTTTTAATTAATTGATTAAACTAATTATTATGAATTATTGTTTTTTTAGTTCTATTCTTCGTCTTCTTCTTCTTCTTATTATTATTTTTATTATTATTATTATTATTATTATTATTATTGCCATGTCAAAGCTGTATAAGATATAGAGCGGCCCCATTCAAGTTCTGCGGGGGGCCCAAAAATCATAGCTACGCCTCTGTTACAAAGTGAGTCTATTAACCGTCAACTTAAAACAACACATATATTAAAGGAGAGTAGTAATATAAAATATACCTGATACTTACAGAGTTAATAAAAATTTAATTCAATTGAATCATAAATCAGATAATAATAAAATTTGTAAACAAACAGTAAAGTTAATCTAATTAAAATTGATTTAACTGATATTAAGTATTATCAAATATTATTATTAAACGGTTAAACGTATGATAAAGGCAGTTATTGATTACTTAATAAATACAATATTTCTATTTTACAATGCCAGGTTAGCCGGAAATTATGTCACATCGATTACATTGTATTTACCTGAAGGTAATTTTACCATTGGGGTGTTTGGAATTCAAATTACGCAAATTTTTATACGTGCAGATCATCTTTGCGGTTGCAGTCAATTTATTACTACTACTACTACTATCACCACCACCACCACCACTACTACTAATTACTAATGCTGCACTGCATTCTTGTCCTTATAGAAAATCTTCCCATTTTTCCCTACCATTTGCTTTGTTCGTCCAATTTCCAACTGTTAATAGTTTTAGATTTTTAGTTATGTACATTATCTCTCTCTCTTCATGGCATTTCACTTTGTTAATGCCTTTACTGCTTCCGTCATTCTCTGCAGATGCTCCAGCTAGCTAAATTTTGTCATTTAACCAGTCTTACTATCCCTTCTTGGGTATACTGTGACCTATAACAGACATTTTCCTAAACGTAAACACCATTTGGCTAGCTTTAAACCGTCGTTGAGTAGGGGTGGGTTATCTAATTTAATAAATTAATCTAAATCCCAAATTGTTTGTAGATGTCAAGGGGGTGCCAAGTTTGAATTACAACCGTTTGAACTAATTAGCAAATCGTATCTGAAAACTAAGTAATAGAAGCTACTGGGATATGAGACAACTAAACTTGGTTAAATAAGTTTTATATTGACAGTAACATGAAGCACACTGCTGAAAGACTACAAAATACCACTCTCATAAAAGATCGTTGGTAAATGTATTGTGGACCCAAAAGGCAGTATTAAACACAAACAGTTGAAATGTAATGTAGTAGTAGTGATGGATCAATTATGCTAAAATAAAACTTAGGAATAAGATAATTTAAAAATGTTCAAGTAAACCTATAAAAATCTTTGCTTGAAGATCTATATAAAGTTTGTCAAATAAATAACCTTGCAAAGGAGCAGCTCACCTCAAAATTGCAAGTAACATCTCTTATAAGTAAATTATTAATCAAACAAATGAGAGCCTTCAAAGGCAAGTGCGGAGATTGCTTGCAGTCGAGATCACAAGAGCTTCGGGGGTTTGTGACCGGTGGTTCGAATCCAGACCCCGGCAGTTATCAGCTCCTGAGGTCCCTTAGCATAGGTAAGTTTTAATTTAAGTTTAGCATGCACAATGAGCTCGAGAAAGTGACCTAAGTGTTGTAAGAAGTAAAATTGATCCATCCAATCAAACAAAACATCGTATAAAACTTAATATCGACCTGAACCATTCTATATATACACAGATTCTTCAATTTTTATAGTTCATATAAACTCAGTCTTTATTAAGACTAAAAACTGTGTATCTCATTGCTTTATCTGGCAAGTAGACAATTTACAGAGCTGTTTTGAATAACAAAAAATGTGAATAATTTTAGGTTAGAATAATGTTTTCTGATGAAAACAAAATATTTATTTTGGAGGCTTATTTTCGGTCTGTTCAAGTAGGGATGGGCGCGTGACGTGAAAACAGTCGTGTCACGTCGTGTCACGGCGTGTCACGGCGTGAACGTGACTAATATTTGAAAATCGTGACGTGAACGTGAGTGAACGTGAGTAAAAATTTCCAAGGCGTGATTCACGTTTCACATTAATTTCACGTTAAATATTTTAGTAACGAATAAAACTGCAGGGTGCAGCAACTTTTAAATTCATTAAATCACAAATTGTGCCAAACAAGTTAGATTATGTGGCTTTATTTTTGGACCCTAATTATAAATACTTAAAGTTCATACCTTCACATAAAAGAGAATATTATAATGCAAATAAAACTATAGATGATTATGATAAAATACATAGCAAACGACTCAAAACTGGTACATCAGCATCAGATTCTTATCTTTCTACACTTAGAGATAGCTCTGACGATGACACATGTAATTAGGATGATGTCGAAACTAAATTAGTATGTTAAATTAAAATTCGGAAATGTAGATGACATTTTAGGATTTTGGAAAAACAGTGTAAATACGCCACTGATAAAAAAACTTGAGAAATTTTAAACATACGGCAAGTTCCGCTACAAGCGAAAGAGTATTTTCTACAGCTGGGCGAATTTTAGAAGAACGCAGAATTCGACTTAACTCTGAAAATGTTGATTACATATTATTTTTAAATCAACATTTTAATGTGTAGGTGTGTAGATGAACTTATTAGTCTAATAAAAGTAATGGTTTGTTTTTTATACGCGGCTAACGCTGAAAATGTTAATTACGTTTTATTATTAAACCAAAAATGTATTGTGTAGATGTGTAGATGAACCTATTTTTAGAAAAGTACCTAATGTTTGTTTTGTATACTCGACTTAACACTGAAAATGTTGATTACGTTTGGTTTTTAAACCAATTTATTGTGTACTTGTGTAGATGAACTTATTATTCTAATAAAAGTAATTTTTTTTTGTATACTCGCCTTAACGCTGAAAATGTTGATCCTTGTACGTAAAAGTACTTTCAAACATAAGAATTAAAAGTGTTGGCTAGCAACATATACCTTCTGTACTCATACCAATAAGGGAAACGTCAATTCCATTGACAGCTTTTGGTATTAAAAGTAATGTCTTTGAAGACAGCTGCAAGAAATATATTTGCGAGATCTCAGTATTTATCCCTTGTCGAAGTTATTGTAGTCAAGTTTAATTTTTTCTTTTTATGTCAACTATTCTGATTGCAACATATCACGTAAATTATGTCAGGTGCAAAACATATTTTTAGTTCTCTTTAGGGTTTCTTCATTGGTTTTAAATTTGAACATTCTGTTCTATCTGAATTTAATTTTGAAATAAAAGCTGCGTGTCACGCCGTGAGTGGCGTGTCACGCAGTGAACGTGAGTGAACGTGAGCGTGAACGTGCGTGAACGTGACTGTTTAAAGCAAGCGTGAAACGTGCGTGACGTGAGCGAAAATTCACTCACGCGCCCATCTCTAGTTCAAAGTGACCAAAATGGTGTCTGGCAGTATTCACAAGCTTCTTGCTTCGCCGAGTTCCAGAAGAAATCGCAAACTGACGATAGATACGAAACTTTCACACAACATATTCGTCGTATTATCAACCGATTTCGGGATACTAGCAGTGTCTCCAGGGGTAAATCTCCTGGCAGAAGGTCTGCTCTTAATGAAAAAGCCTTAGAAGATATTCAGGAGCGATTGGAAGCAAGCCCCAATAAATCTCTGAGGCGACTGTCTGCTCAAACTCATAATATGTATATGTTTTCTCTACGACCACTACTAAAAGTAGGCCTTTTAGCACTAGCTTGTTTTACTAAAAGTGACGTTTTATAGTTTAGCGTGGATAAAGCAATCAGCTGTTTACTTTTAGCTCTAGTGCTAAAAGTGAAGTGAGGTTATAAAACTACAATTTCGAACTGGAAGTGAAGTTGTAAAGTTATCAGTTGCTTCTTGCGTTAGAGGTAAAGTGTTTTTGAAATCATTAAAGCATTATGTAATGAATACAGTCGGATGTGTAGTATTAATAATTACCTTTGATAACTGACTTTGACAGTATCTATTGGTTTCACAAACATTCGCCCGCGTACCAAGGCCCTCTCTTTATTATGACATCAATTCTAACTGTCATAGATGCAAACCTTTTGCTAAGTCGATATTTATGGATCAATAACAGTAAAATTAAGGTCGTAGATAAAATATTGTGTGCAACGCGTGCTAAAAGTCGTTTATGCACAAGACATGTTATGAAACTCAGCCTTGTTATGTTATGACTAGACAATGGCCCACTGTGTAAAACTGCAAGCTTGCAACCTTGAACGATAAATAGCTTCTTTGTATGAATTGCAAGTCTGCACCTTGAACGCACGTGGCTTCCTGTCTCGCGCTCCCTTTTAGAGATAACGCTTATCTTAGTTGATTAGACATAGTATATATACAAGTAGCTTGCACCTCTAAGATAAGTTCCAGTTAGTTCGTAGCTAGATGTAAGAATTGTCTGGCAGCTAATCTGTGTGCTTCCAATGTTATATTTCATTGTAAAATAAAAATAAACGTTTTTTAAAAAGTCGTTTCGGCGGCCTTTTAATAAAACTGGCGCAGTCGTTCGGATTTGTGGAGGAAAACCTGGAAAACTACAAACATCGAGTCGACCAGCAACTTTCCTTGAGGTTCAGCTCTTTGCCGCAAATCGAAACCTACCACCCAGCGGATCTTCGGACATCCCAACAGGGACAAACATGGCCCGATCGTGAGAAGCGCCCGTCGACCCAGCTCCTGCTCCTCCGTGGTTATTGGAACCATCTGGTCATTGGGACCACTTGATCATTGGGATCAGTCTCTGGTTTGGCAACGTCAACAACGACGACCCCAGGACAACTGTTGGATAACGCTCTAGCGCAAAGCAGACTATCCAAAGTCGGACTTCAGGACCTAGTTGTTTGCAGGCCAGCCGACATCAACAGGATCGACGCATCCTTTTTGAAGACAACAGGACGTAGCTTGATCGCACGCCGTTCGTCAATTTTAACGCACAATGTAAGTGCATATTTTTATAATAATTTTCAAGCTTTAGAGAAAAAGCAAAGTATATTTTAAAAATAATAATTTTCAAGCTTTAGAAAAAAAAGCAAAGGTATATTTTAAAGGCAACAAAGTAACGACTATTAAAGCGTTCGCCTAAGTAATAATTTTTAAGTCTTAAAGAAAAAGCAAAATAAAAAATTTTAAGGCAACAAAGTAACGTAATATAATTTTCAAAAGTAATAATTATTAAAGCGTTCGCCTAAACAACAAAGTAAAAATTTCAAAGGCAACAAAGTAACGTAATATAATTTTCAAAGTAATAATTATTAAAGCGTTAGCCTGATCTATAAAGCTAATTAATCTCAAACAAACTTTAACTTATACTAACATAGTTCTAATATTTATTTATAATATTAGGCAGAACGTAGTAAGCCAGGCCAATTGCTGCACATACTAGGTGTGCTTAATTTGCATTTGTGCTTGCGTTCTTGCGCGTAGGGCTCCTACCCCCTGTTAGGCATCCCCTAGTCATATAAACAGTTTACTAACATAAATAAAAACTAAAACCAAGTGGAAAAATAAGTAAAGTAGATTTTTGTCTGTAAAATATTTATGTTTAGATCACCATTATCTTGAAGTATTAGATAAAAAATTATATTTTGAAACAATTGTAAAATTTTATGTCACGAGATCGATCACGCTCACCAAGGCATTCTATTCCTAGAATTTTATTTTTAAATAATTGTAACAACCCAAATATGGTTGAACAAAACGCATCATTGTTTCCCCCACATTTTAATGTAGCTTTACTAAATGAAATTCCCACATAAATTCCCACATATGATGGTAATCAAGCCACTCTTTCGGAATTTATCAGATCCGCAGAAATCATTGCAACTAAATTTTGCACAGAAAATTTAAACGATTATATCAACCAAGTAATTTTAAATTCGATAAGGAATAAATTAAAAGGTCAAGCGTTAGAAGTAATTACAGGTTACGAGTATGATACTTGGAAAGACTTAAAAAATGTCTTAATTGAAAATTTTGGCGACCAAAGGTCAGAATTGAATCTTTTAATTGATTTAACCAAATTAAAACAGAATAAAGACTCTCCCATAGAATTTTTCAATAAAGTTAGAACCCATTTGGCTATTTATAATTCTAAAGTTTCTCTGAGTCGAGAATCAAAAGACATTATCACTTATAAATTAAAGGCTAACAAAGATTTAGCACTTCGCACTTTTACAAGTGGACTAAATGAAAATTTAGGAAGCTTCGTAAGAAGTAGAAACCCAACTTCACTAGAACAAGCCTTAAGCATAGTAAAAGAAGAAATCGATATCAGATATTCTCAAAATCAAAATAATTTTCAAAGTCAGAAATTAAATAAATCAAATTTAACTTCCAATATTCAAACACAAAATTCATATCAACCTAAATTTAATAACCCAAATTTCATGCAAAGACCATTCCAACAAAATCGAAGTAATTTTAACCAAAATCCTAAAAGTAATTTTAATCAAAATCCCAACTATTTTAAAAGTCCAACGAATTTTAACAATCCTAATAATTCTAGAATAACTCAAAATTCAAGCTTTAATGCATTTGCACCTAAACCAAATTTTTCACCAACAAATAAACCAGAACCTATGGACTTTAATACTATAAAAAGACCAGCTACTCAACAATCAAATTTCCCTAATAAATATCGAGCAAATTCTCAAAACGTTAATAGCAATTTTAATCAACTATTTTATCACAGTAATGTTCAACGAGAAAATTCCCCTGTTGATCATGAAAATCTAATAGAAAATTTATTCGAAAATTCCCCTGAAGAAAATAAAAACTTCACTGAAAATTTATTCGAAAATTCTCAAGAAAATCCAGAATACAAACAATCAGACCTATATTTTCAAAATGAACCCCAAGACTTGGACATTACATCAGATTATTATGAATTTCCAGATCCAAGCGATACCGTAAATTTTCATTAAGAGCCTCGGAAAAGCATATTTTAACTTTTAATATAAATTCAAAATCAGATCTTCCGTATATTATAATTCCTGCCACCGGCGATAAATTATTAATTGATACAGGTAGCTCACAAACAATAATTTCTCCAGAATTTGTACAACAACATTTTCCAAATTATATTTATGAAACAGAATTCGAGATAGTTACATCTCATGGAATTTCTCAACATAACTTAATTGCAGATTTACCAATTCCCAGTCTTTTTTATGAAAACGGAACACATACATGTTATTTATATAATTTTAACCCAGACTATATAGGACTTATTGGATCCGATTTATTTTCAAAATTATCCGCACGAATAGATTATAAATGGATGCATATTCAGACAGAAAGAGCTACGATACCATTTTATTACAACCCGTAAAAACTAAACAAAAAAAGTGAAACTAATGTAATTTTTCCAAACCTAAAAATTAAGATTTTTTCTTTTCTCAACAAAACCTACAGCTAACCCTGTGTACAGAACTTTTCGTAAAATTTATCAGTATAAAAAAATGGAATTAAAATAACTCCAAAATTAAAATTTAATGAAAAATTAGTCATGCCTTCAGCAATTGAAACCATACAATAATCAATTTAAAACAAGCGTAATTAATACTTTAAACGAAATACAAGAAATTAATATTTATAATCCTTAATCTTATGAAAATAAAAATTATGAACTCAACAAAAATCAGTCTATCAGATTTAACAACTTTAATATAAAAACTTCAAACATTAAAAGTATTTTAGATAATTAATTTAAATAACAATTTAAAAAAAACCATTTAAGACTAGACCATTTAAACGAAAAAAAAAACTCTTTTGATTAATTTATGTTTTCAATACAGAGATGTATTTTACTCTCCCGAAATACCTTTATCCGTTACGAAACTGACAATAAAAATCAACTCATAAGATTTAGTAATTCAAACATAAATTTGTAAAATATTTAGATTAGTAGCTATATAATACTATATTAATACTTTAGAAGGAATAAAATCAGATTCATCTAAAAATTCAATAATCAAAATTTCCCAGCACTTAAAAATCGAAATAAAATCATTTTTAACTAAATAGTCTATTAAAGAACATTTATCAAAAATTTTGCCAAAATAACTAAATTTTTAACCGTGTGTTTAAAGAAAGAAATAAGATTGTACACACCCCTGAATTTTTGAAAAACTTTAAGTATTGCAAATAAATTTTAATATATAAACCAGTAACTTCAAGTATCAAAAGTATTTTTTTAAAAATAACATCTTAAGAAAAAACTTAAGACTAAAATCATTTAAATCAGAAAAAACTCAAATAAAAATTACACTTAACAAACAAACAAGACCAGCATAATATGGTATTTACAATTTTAATAATCACAATATTTCTCGCGTTAAAACTAAATGTTCACAGCAACATATCTTTATAATTGATATTGCTAAAGGAAAACAAAGAAAAACCTTTACAACAACTTAAAATTAAATTCAAATTCAGAAAAATCAAACATTTCAATTAAACGAAAAAGTATTTGTTAAAACAAATCTCAGAAGTAAAGATCAAAATTAAAATTAAAACCAATTCGGAAAAATCAAACATTCCAATTAAATGAAAAAGTATTTGTTAAAACAAATTTCAGAAGTAAAGATAAAATTTAAAATTAAAACCAATTCGGAAAAATCAAACATTCCAATTAAATTAAAAAAAAATATTTGTTAAAACAAATTTCAGAAGTAACGTTGAAATTCAAAATTAAATCTAATTTAAAAAAAATATATGGAAATATAAAACACCCTGACTAAAAGGAATTATTGCTCTCCCTTTTTTTCAGGATTACTACCCTCTTCATCGCCTGTGCCCTGCTGACTCAATCACCAGTTATACAGAGCGATATTATTATTAAGAATTTAAAAGATAATCCTGGATTATATCCCTTAAACTTAGGAAACGTAGTGCTTAAACAAAGCGAATGGACGCTTATTAGAAATATAGACTATACCCCTATATTTGTTAATTATGACACACTTAGAATTAATTTAATGAAAATAATACCGTTACTTGACAATAAAAGTTACGTTATTGAATATACAAAATTTAATAATATTAAAACAATATCTCGAAAAAGCAGATAAACTCTTAAGTCAATTATTTCCTGATGTTAAACACAAAATTAATAAGAGAGGAATTTTCGACGGACTTGGATCCGCCTTCAAATTTTTAACTGGCAACCTCGACGCCAACGATGGAGTCAGATATGAATCTATGATTACTAAATTACAAGAAAGCGATAAAATTCAAAATGACGTTATATTAGAACAAACTAAAATTTTAAATGATACCATCTCAGTAATCAATGATATAGCAAAGAGTCAAGAATTATTAGACACAAATATAAATAAAATAATTTTACAAAATGAGGAATTAGGCAAAAATCTCGCTACATACTCCTTAAAAACAGTCTTGCTAGAAGCAATTCAATTTTTACAACTACTTATTAACACTTGTTTGGAACTAGAAAATGCATTAACTTTTGCCCAAAATCAACAGATGCATATGTCATTAATTGATAATGACGATTTAATTGAAAATCTAAATGAAATTTCGACGTATCTCAATAGCATATCAGAAAAAGCTTTAACTATTCCATATCCTGCAGAGTTACAGTATTTACATTTATACGAGTCAATTATCATTACAAAAGTTTACCAAGTTAAAAACAGAATTACATTTATATTCGAAATACCTCTTACTTCCAAAACTAACGATTATCAAATGATACAATTAATACCATTTCCGATTTTTATCCAAAATTATCAATTTCGTATGATTATACCTACTTATAGTACTTTATTATTGAACGTTAAAAACAGCATTTCCATTGAAATAAGTCATTGTAAACTTATAACTTTAGACACCTACTTTTTTAATCAAAATAACTACTTTGAAATCCCCAACGACAAATTGTGCGAAACACAACTTCTGTCATTTAATAAAAATAAAACATGTATCCCTTATTTATTCAATTTAACAGAGATCAAAATATCACAAATAAATCCTGCGACATGGTTAATATCTTCCCCATCTGAAGCAATATTGGACGTCAAATGTAAAAATCAGAATTTTAGAAAAGGAATATCTGGCACTAACCTCTTACACCTCAGTTCAGACTGTCTTGTTTCAATAAATCAAAAACACATGTTATTCACCGCAAAAAGAACCTCAAATGAAATTGTTAATTTAAAAATTTCAAACATTGACCGCTTAATAATTCCTGAATCAAACCACATAAATGTTTCAAAGATTGACTTGATACCTGTTGACACCCAGAAATTGGTTGAGGACCGAATTAAGCTTAATAAATATGAAAATTTGTTAAAACCTGTTAATTATATTAAATCTGATAATTTAAGTGTGTCTGCAATTATATTTACTCTGTGTACTATTCTTATGTTAATAATTTTTATATTGTATTTGTATTATAATAGAAACACAATGAAGATTAAACTTATTAGATTTTTAAATAAAGATTTTGAACCAGTTAACGTAAATGCATAAGTTTAATTTTCTTTTCTCTTTGTAAGTTCAATGGAGGCATATTTGAATACCACCCATTGAACATTTTATCGGCGGACGTGTTATGTTATGACTAGACAATAGCCCCCTGTGTAAAACTGCAAGCTTGCAACCTTGAACGATAAATAGCTTCTTTGTATGAATTGCAAGTCTGCAACCTTGAACGCACGTGGCTTCCTGTCTCGCGCTCCCTTTTAGAGATAACGCTTATCTTAGTTGATTAGACATAGTATATATACAAGTAGCTTGCACCTCTAAGATAAGTTCCAGTTAGTTCGTAGCTAGATGTAAGAAATTGTCTGGCAGCTAATCTGTGTGCTTCCAATGTTATATTTCATTGTAAAATAAAAATAAACGTTTTTTAAAAAGTCGTTTCGGCGGCCTTTTAATAAAACTGCCTTCGACTTCGTTTCATAATTTTCATGTCTCGTGCATAAACGTCGACTTTTAGCACTTGTTGCATAAATAGCTATTATCTTACAGTAGTGCCTATTACCATACAACTGTTTTCAGTGACTAAAATGAAGTTTAATTCACAAGTTAGTTTTCATTATTTATACTACTGCATTGTTGGTAGCACTGTCAAGCTATGTCAAATTCGTAATTTTCAGGTTAAGTTTTGCGTCAGTCAGTGTCAAATAACAAACCAAACCTAACCTACGAACCTCGAATTTGACATAGACTGACAATACACTTCAGTACTGTAAATACACTTCAGTACTGTCTTTCGTATATCACAAATCATAGGCGACTAATTATAAATTTATTTCGCGACATATTCTGACTGCGCATACTATTTAGACACAAGAATTGCTACTGTAAGATAAAACGTCGTATATCACACGTGAGCGAAATGCCATTATAAGCTCGTGAGAAATTATATCGCTCGTGCTGGGGCACTCGCGATTCAAAATTCTCACTCGCAAATAATGATGCATTTCTCTCACTTATAATATAATCTACTATTATTACTAAATGCTGATTATTTATATTAAATGTAGGGCTTTCGTGTGGGACATACTAGATGGTTTGCCGAAAAAAGCTGCATGTGCACTCATACAAAAAACTTTTTGTGTAACAAAACGTGCATATGTATAATTTATTTTTTGCACTTCCGGGACTAAAGTTGATACTTTAGTCCCCGTAAACAGGGACTAAAGTAGATCATTTAATCCCTAGGGACTAAAGTAACTCATTTAATCCCTAGGGACTAAAGTAAAAATGATACCGTAACTATGGTAAATTTATGTACACACGAAGTTAGTAGGTTAGGTTTTGTTTGTCATCTGACACACACTGACGTAAAACTTAACCTGCAAATCTCGAATTTGACATATACTGACAATATACTTCAGTACTGCCAACTGATTCAGGCTATCCAGGACCTGCTGCAATTCAGTTTGTAATAAATTATAATTGTCAGTTTCCAAATTGACAGATTCCAAATTTTGAAAATGTTTGATGATAATGTTCCCAAAAGTGCAAAAATAGCGTATATACCTCGGGACTAAAGTGCCTAAATCCCTTGAGTGGTTATTGCCCTCGGGCTTCGCCCTCGAGGCAACAAACTCCACTCGCGGGATTAAATGGTGCACTTTAGTCCCTCATGATATAATATACTATTTAATATACCACCAGTTTTTAAATTTTATGCCCAATCTGAAATACCCGCCTGTACTCCACTGGAAATAGTTGGGATCACTGTATGTGATAAGTGGACAATAGCTTTATTTGAAGGACCTAGCACATTCAATCATTTTTGATCACCCGGTATATGATTCCAGGCAATTAAAGAAGCATCATGATTAAAGTCTTGTAGATCGAAATTCTTGTAATCACGAAAGGTTAGCAGTTGCGGGACAGATTTAGGAACTTCAAAATTCAAATTAGCTGAAGTCAATCGATGATCTGACAGGTGAGGGACGTCGAAAACACCAATGTTTGGAGAATTCTTCTGCTTTTTTATACAAATAATATCTAATAGAGTAGATGATTTGGGTGTAACAGGGGTAGTTTCAGTTATTATCTGTTTTAAGTCGAACATGTCCAGCATAGCTTTGAAAACTCTTAACGTAATTTTTGATTCTAAAAAGTCTATATTTGCATCGCCTACGAGTATGAAGTCTTCGGCTTCAAGAGTCACATTAGCAAGCTCTAATTCAAGTTCATTATTCGGAAATTGTTTTTTGGGGGGCCTGTAGATGACTCCAAATGCCAATTTACATTTTCGCAACCTTATTTGTTGTTCTAAGTTCATCATGGAAACGTAACTTGTATCGATTGCATCATATTTTAGGTGGCTTTTTACATAGATACATAGACCGCCGCCACGCGCATTAGGTCTATCAAATCTAATTAAGTCGTAGTTAGGCAAATGTATTATAATCAACGGTTTCAGAAAAAATGTAGTACATGACTCGTCGGTGAAATGTCTGTAGGTACTTGATTCGGAGCCGTAACATACTCGGCACGAAGTGCCTCATATTTCAATATGGCTTCTCGTCAATAATATAACACTTTCCTGACTCTTATGTAAATAACTATTTTTGTGTCGTGGAAAAAATAGCGTACATAACTCGCTCGAAAGTGTATCGTACGCCCGCGTTTTAAATCACTCGGCTTCGCTAAGCCTCGCCTCGTTTCTCAAATATACTTGCAGGATATATGTCACTTTCGCGGCTTGTTATGTAATAATGTATATCACTGGAATGTTCTATATAATTTAAAACTTTCTTTTTCCATATTCGATACCCAAAACTTCCCATAGTGCTTGATTTGAACCACTCATATTTGTTATTATATTACATTAAATCCTATTTTATTGGTAATTATTAAAATTACATTAGTCACACTCTAAATAGATCCACCACTGATAGTATTACCGGTAAAATGATAACGCACAATTTGTTTCCGTTATGGAGTTAACGCCCCTAATATAACAATAAAACAAGGGTAGCACACTGATCACAATTCACCAAGAGTTAAAAAGGAAGCTACACAATGATTTTTTCTTGGAGATATGGCAGCTTTTTCCAAGAAACTATCTCTTTTAAATTCATTCAAATAACCAATTTTTAAACGAGTCCTTAAATAAGGCAATGAAAAATTCTTTGTACTAAATATTTCTATACAATAGTAGTTTGTATTTATATCAAGGCACTGAAGCTTAACTTTTTTTCACGAATGTGGATTTAATTGCCGAGGCCCGTAAAGGATAAAAAGGAACTTCAGTACCGAAGGGTGCATTATGTTTTTTTAAATCGAGAAATCGCAAAATTACAACATTTTAACCAACTTTTCTAGGTTATGTTGACGTCGTTGACGTTTACCTATCGCCCCGCAGGCGTCACCTGATTCGATTACTGTATAGTTCTCAACAACAGCAGACTCACATTCATTTGTTTGAGATAAATGGTTTCAAATGTTTCTATAAAAAAAAAGTTTATATTTACTCACTTGAAAAAATTTTACCTGCACCATGCCGCTATTGAAGTGTTACATTTGTACCAAAGAAGCAAACTCCAATAAAAAAATAACGTGCGATAACTGCGATCGTGTTATTCACTCAACCTGTTCAGGAGTCTAGCGAATTGAAGCCCAATGTCTGTTGGCTAGAGATAGGCGCATCAGGTATGAATGTGATAAATGCAAACTCAGGTCAAGACCCTCTGATAATGCAGCAGGTAATCAGTTCGATGCCCTTAAAATTTATATTTAGCAACAAATTCAATCATTGAAAAGTCAATTTGAGGTTCAACTAAAGGATCTCGAATCTAAATTAGAAAACTGTAAGCAACAACCCCAGCTGTCTCCTTTGGTGCTCGAAACTGTAACGCAAGAAGCTGTAGAGCGTATAAATAGATCTACGAATCTTATCATCCATGATCTAGCTGAAAATACTGAGAACGATTCTGATAAAATTTGTGAGATATTTCATTCCATAAATTGCAACACCGACACCTCTTTTATTGCCAAACGCATAGGAAAACCGAATAATAATAAGCCGCGTATTAATAAAGTTATTTTTACGGATTCGGATGCAACTAAAAGGTGTTAAAAGATAAAAATAATCTGCGAAGTACCGGCTTCTCTAATATCAAAATAACGAACGATAGCACCCCAATGCAAAACTTGAATAATTCGCGAGCCGAACTAAAACGCCGTATCGATGGAGGGGAAAATGGATTAACCATTAAATATGTCAGAGGAGTTCCACAAGATAAATCAAAAAACTAACCACCATACATAGATACTCCGAGTTTTCTGAAAATATCAGTTCTTTCATTTCTAAACCAACAAACCTTGCTATCTGCCAATTTCACGTTTGATCTATTTTACGACTTTATGATAGATAAAAACTTCTACAACATAATCACTGTATCTGAGACCTGGCTATATCCAGATTAAGCATTTTCGTTTATACATTTGCCTAACTACGACTTAATTAGATTTGATAGACCTAATGCGCGTTTCGGCGGTCTATGTATCTATGTAAAAAGCCACCTAAAATATGCTGCAATCGACACAAGTTACGTTTCCATGATAAAGTTAGAACAACTCTGGATTTGTATAAGGTTGGGAAAATGTAAATTGGCATTTGGAGTCATCTACAGGCCCCCAAAAAACCATTTCCGAATAATGAACTTGAATTAGTGCTTGCTAATGTGACTCTTGAAGCCGAAGACTTCATACTCGTAGGCGATGCAAATATAGACTTTTTAGAATCAAAAATTACGTTAAGAGTTTTCAAAGCTATGCTGGACATGTTCGACTTAAAACAGATAATAACTGAACCTACCCCTGTTACACCCAAATCATCTACTCTATTAGATATTATTTGCATACAAAATCAGAAGAATTCTCTAAACATTGGTGTTTTCGACGTCCCTCACCTGTCAGATCATCGATTGACTTCAGCTAATTTGAATTTTGAAGTTCCTAAATCTGTCCCGCAACTGCTAACCTTTCGTGATTACAAGAATTTCGATCTACAAGACTTTAATCATGATGCTTCTTTAATTGCCTGGAATCATATACCGGGTGATCAAAAATGATTGAATGTGCCGCCTCCTTCAAATAGAGCTATTGTCCACTTATCCAGAGCTGGGCAGTAATTAATTACTTTTTAATTAAATTACTAATTAAATTCCTTTTTGTGTATTTGCCTTGGAATTGAATTACTTTTCAAAATGCGGTAATTGTAATTGGGAATTGCCATCTTTGTTAGAAAGTACTTGAAAATTCCTTTTTAAAAGTAATTAATTACTGCATTCAATTACTCAATTACTTTCGTGTAATTAAATTACTCTAAAGTATTTAAATTACTTTATAGGTATTTGAATTACTTGTGGTAATTGAAATTACTCGAGGTAATTGAATTACTTTGTGGTATTTCAATTACTGAATCACTGACCTCGATAGGGTGCTAGATCTGCAGAACGCATAAAAAAGATAAGTTCTTATTAAGTTACATATTAAGCAAATTGCAGGGTATTCCCCACGCAATATAATTTATTATTTCTTCTGACGAGTCGAATAACAGCAACTTCTGCATTTTGTATGACGCGTCCACGAACATTAGTGCGTGTATCTGTAGCTTCTAATAATGACAATCTGTATTGTGAGAGACGCTAAGTGTAAGACGCTATAAGAATATTTGCGGTAAGTACATTACAGATAACAATAGCTACGGTAAAATAATAATTTTAAATAGATTCATTAGACGATATTGGTACATAATGATTATTTATTCATTTCAATTTGCTTGTTTTAAACGATCCGTGCAAGTGTAACAGACGTTAGGTCCAGAAAATTATGTTTTTGAGTGAGGAATCGAATTAAACGGACAAAATCCGATAACAACATTTAAACAACGGAAAACACATATATAAAATGTATCTAATTGCAAAATCCGATGTCTAGTTGACTCAAAAATGCATTATGGCGTATGGTAATTTTAAAACGCGGCTGCATAAGTTTACCGCATTCTTGCTCATATGCTGCTTTTTATACTGGCTGCAGTATGTTAGCTTCGATTATTATTAAAAAAACCCTTGCTAATTACGAGACATTCAAATATTGGCTTCTTAATGATTTTACTCAAAATTCCATTTAGTTTTTTAAAAGAACAGTGTATAGTGACCCAATTTACGCAATTTGATATTGTATTTCCCTAAACTTAAAATCAATAGGTATTATTAAAGATGTTAATAACATTTTGAAATTTGAAGTAAAAATATGAAAGCAACCTGAGCAATTTAATTGTCGAGCGTTCACAGTAATTTTCTTATTCGGTGTGTTCAAAAAGGAATTAATTAAGGGTTGGCCATGGAATATAAAAGTATTGGCAACAGCAAGCTTTAGAATTCATTAACATAATCACTGTTGTTGCTGTCATAAGTTTATATTATACGCTGATATCGCGATTGAAAATTCTAAACTTTGCCATATTCAACCCTTATGTAATTTCTTTTTGAACACATAGTATAAAGGTCACTTGAATGTAAAAATGACTTCATTGTTACGTACTTGAGCAAATTATTTCAATCAGCCGTTTTCAACTAGGTTTATCAGTCATCTGTCAACTTTCAATCGTCCCTGATCAACACGAAATTGATATTTTGTTTTATAATTTCAGAAGTTACCTAATACATTTTTAATAACTATTTGTATTACTAGAGAGGAAAATGTATCATTCCCTCCCGCAGATGTAGTTTAGTTCTTCAGAGTTTGCGAGAACAGTACCTAATCAATTTATTGTAATCATGCAAGGGATGAAATGACGTTTTAGTCCAGAGTTATACATACAACACTTTTACATTTTATGATGAGACTATCTCTTGTAATCAGCTGCATTCAAAAATATTTAAATATGAAAACCAGGAGGCTAGTTGATTTATTATTAATAATAATCACATTGTCTCCCGTCTCTAATGGCAACGGCAGTCAATGTTATTCCCTCCCACTGCCATTGGAAACCAACCAGGGTCCCAAAACGTATATTTATTTTTCCTATACCCCTAACAGGCCACAGAAAATGTCACTTTCGTATAAAAGGGTAAAAAAAGTATTTTCAAACAGAGCCAACAAAAAATGCTCAAGTTGCGCCAATTTGATCGTTCTTCTACAAAATCTAAATAGAAATTTGCTGTCAAACACTTAAGAAATCCAATGCTTCACTCTGTATACTTAGGTAAGTTACATATTTTCGTCATTCAGCCTCATGTTAAGCGTATTTAATAATAGATTGTTCTACAAGTTAAGAAAAGTGAAAGTTTTTCAACGTTTAATTCACGAGCGAGTGATGCAAAGGGAGTGGATTAATTTATCACGAACATGGAAAAATTACTTTTATAACATAATCAGCGTGCTATTTTTTCTAATATCATTACAAAATCTAGCCAAAATTTTTTTTTTTTTAATTCGCAGTGAAGAACGTTGAAATCGTCAAATAAAACACGAGAAATCGGCAGTGAAGTAATCCATTGTTTTACAACTTTTTGTAGGCGGCTGGGCGATAAGTAAACGTCAACCGACGTGAACGTAACCTTAAAAGTTGGTTAAAATGTTTGTTTTTTGTATGATTAACTTGATAAGAGGCTTCCACGAATGGGGCCCCCAATTAATCCGCTGCGAATATTCTCTTTGTGGTTTTCCACATTCCTGGATCGCCGGGACCGATGCCTGCAATGTATCTTCGATATGAATCTAGTCTGAATTCATCCAGCTCTTTTTTGAGACGATGAGTGAGCCTGTTTAGTAGTCTTTTTGTTTCGGGGTTTTTAGTTCTCTGCCATTGGCGTCTAGTTTGACTTCTTGTTTTAATTAGACTTAGTATGTTGTTGGGAGGATAATTATAGTTAGGGGATGTGGGGTTTCTAGAAGTTGTGACCATGTAGATATAGAGATTATATTAATTCATATTTGTATTTAAGCGTAATTCCTAGATCTTAAGTATTATAAATAAAATTTGTTAATCTATGTATTAAAAGTGTACATAAGTATATAGTATAATAGGAAAGTAAAATATAAAAATATACAAGGTGATGGGTTTAAAATACACAAGTCGAACATCACCCTTAATAATAATGGGAAAGTATAGCTTTTCTAATGCCATTTATAATAATAATAATAATTTATAATAATTTATTTATTTACGAATTATATCATTTTACATTATAAAAAGAAAACAAAATACAAGTGATATGCTATCACAAATTCTTTAAAACCTCTTACCACATAATTATTTAACAACTGCTAATACGTATTTAGCAGTTGTTAAATATTTGTGTGGTGAGGGGTTTTAACGAATTTGTGATAATTTCAAACCACAGACTCCAGGAGTTTTATTATTTAAGTGATATGCTATATAAAAATAGAACAAAAAGAAAAAAAATACAAAATTTAAATGCTTATTACATTTTACATTTTAAGATGCTTCTGAACATTAGGAATAAATATGTACAAAGATACATTGAATAAGTCAACATCATTATTCAACGTGTTTGCAACTTTAGATATTGTTTACTGGACTGTTAGTACCATTCGTTGTTCTATGATACTTCACTTGCAGCATAAGTATAACTATTTCTAGTATTAACTTGAGGAACATACAGGTTAAAGAGTGATAATATTTCTGGACAAGATATAAAACAATTTAGAAATTCTACGTTTATAGCAAAGCGCTTTAACAATCTTTCTCTGTACATTTTCTATGCGATTACAATGCACTTTAAAGGCAAGTGACCATATAATACAATTATAATCTAATATTGATCGTATCAGAGATACATAGAGTATTACCAAACATCATATATTAGTAAACTGTAGAGTAATTCTTTTAATGAAACCAGACATTCTCAATGCTTTAGCAGTTATGTGATCAATATGATCAACAAACAATAGACAACTGTCTAATAAGACACCCAAATCCCTAATTGCTGGAACATTTTTAAGTAATTCGTTATCAACAGTAATGTATTAAGTGCATAGTGACTTGCCGATAATGCTGGTCAGATTGCACGACCGCTGGATTGTTTAGAAAATACGTATTTTCTAAACAATCCAGCGTGAGTGCAATCTGGTCAGTATTATTGAAGCAAGGAACTATGCACGCAATATCTTTTGCGTGACTATTGCTTGAATCGATTAAAAAAACTAACAAATCATCATTTTAATGAGTAAGGTGGAGTATTACCGATAAGTAGTTATATAACAACTTACCGATAAGTTGTTATGTAACACCTTATCGACGCAAGTCGTTTTTGATTGGTTGAAAGTTAAAAAAGCGAGTTCAATCATTGGTTAAATGACATCGTTTGACAGATGTATGCAATAGTCAATACAATATGTAAACAAAGTAATCACTCGTTTTCTACTAAATCTAATGGATTTGCATTTGCTAATATTTAATTGCATATCATTGAAAACACATCAATTGTGTAAACTATCTAGATCATTTTGTAACGCTAAACAGTCATCTTCTGTTTCTATTTTTCTAAAAACTTTTAAATCATCAGCAAATAAAAGAAAGTTGGAACTTAAACAAGCAACAATATCATTAATAAATATGGAAAACTAAATGGGCCCTAAATGGAAGTCGTGTGGAGCTCCAGATAACACCTCCAATTTGGATCTCCAATTCTGATGATTTTAAATTATTAACTTTTACTGTGTTCTACCTTTAACAAATAAATTTATCCAAGATAATAGCCTTCCCTGATTACAATAACTTTTCAGTTTAGCACGTATTAAGCTATAATTGACTCTATGAAATGCTTTGCTAAAATCTGTATAAACAGCATCCACATCATGCCCTGCCTCAATAGAGTTGCTAGTAAAACTTACATACGGAAATAAATTAGTTGAAGTACTTCTTCCTAGGTAAAACCCATTTTGATTTTCAGCTATTATATTCATTTTTTTTATTTACAAGTTATTGTCAGATCAACAATGAAATTGTTATACATGACATATTTAATAAAGACAAAGAATAACAATAAATAAAGGGACAAAACTATTTATAACGTCTTGATTACAATACTCGTTTTTAGTTTAGCTGCTATGTTCGTCAGAGGCTATAAGATCTTGAGGTAACCTTCGTTTCAGTCTAGCATGTATGTTCTGTTGGCACAAATTGTAGTGGATGATACCGTCACATGCACTCGCGTTTTGAAAGAACTTTTTGGCACTTTCACGAATGAAGTCTTGTACAGATGATACCCCTAGTTCATAATGCAGTTGATTATTACGAATGAACCACGGCGCATTCACTGCAATTCGCAACACGCAATCGCTGTAGTTTGTTAATGTTCGTTTTAGATGTAGTACACCAAACTGGACAAGCGTGTAGAACTAGTGGGCGTAGCAGGGTTTTGTACTTTAAGATAGTGCATTCGGGTTTCAATGATGACTTGCGATTTATTAATGGGTATTGTTTTTTGTATGATTAACTTGAAAAGAGGCTTCCACGAATGGGGCCCCCAGTTAATCCTCTGCGAATTCCGGTTCAATGGGATTGCCGGAAACTGCCACTTAATAACCCTTGACTTGGGTTCAGTTATTTGTTGGAGTGAAACAAGACTTAACAAACAAGAGTATATTGAGTAACAACGATTACAAACGTCACTGATGGACCGATGGTTTTTTACAATAGCTTCAACTGTTGTGACACGCTTGGATTGGCCACGCGAAAATAGCGAATTGCGCGTAACCGTCACACAAAACAACCTGGAAACGTCTTTACCAGGGAGTTAGACCGAACCGCAAACCAGCACAAAGCATAGCTGAACTTGCTTACTCGAAATTCTGAATCTAACTAAAGCTAAATTGACAATGAACTGAACTCGCAAATTCAACAAGGAGGGGAAGGCTCAAACACTATTGGCTGAGGAGAACCTGCGTAGCCAATCGGAGCGTCACACGTTGTTTAGGAATAAATGCTTATTTTAAGAAATATTAATGAGGCATTGTATTGAACGAAATCCATAAACACATGAGTCCCAAATACGCTAAGTCGGCTTAAGTCCTATTAGAAAGTGTATCCATCCGCTTAAAAGCCATTAAGGGAAGCTTACAAATTCCTTTCCAATATTAACAGAGACAAACAAATACGGCAAGATGCAAATTTGACTTTACCACGACCTTTGAATGAGATAGAACAGTTATGACTTGAATTACATGAATAATTATAAGCAAAAAGGTTTTGATGCACGCATCTGTGTGAATCAAACATGCCGCCCCCGAAGTGCCGACTATGGCACGGCGTGATTAAATCCCAAAATTAAACTGAAATCTAAAACTACCAAATAATCAAATGCATAACAAGAACTAATGACAGATGATAATCCAAGAGCCTTACAGATAACCTACAACTAGCATGAATACAAGCAAAGAAACAACTAAACCTAGCAAAATGTTCCATCAACGAAAACTATCAACTAAGAGCAAAGTCAATGTTTATTGCCCTTGATCGCAATGATCGTCTTTGGGTAGGACGTACACTTTACGCACCGAGCGTTTCAGGAGATTCCCTCGGGAATCGCGCACCTGCACCACACGCACAACACCATCCGCTCCTGGATATGTGGCCGAGATGATTGCCAGTGGCCAACGGTAGCATGGAGATGCCTTGTCGTGGACGAGTACCACGTCGCCCACCTGGGGGGCTAGAGACGTGCTGGAGGACTTCCACTTAGGCCGGCGCTGCAGGAGGTGGAGGTAGTCCCGGGACCAACGATCCCAAAACTGCTGGGACAGCCGCTGGACCAGCCCATAGCGGCTGAGACGATTTTCCGGTATGTCCTGGAGTTGGGCTTCCGGAAACGAAGTCAGCTTCCGACCGATCAAGAAGTGGGCAGGAGTAAGGACTTCGGGGAATGAGGCGTCGGTAGGGAGAACACAGAGTGGGCGGAAATTTAGTATCGCCTCCACTTGAGTCAGCATGGTGTAATACTCAACGAAAGTTAACTTTGCATTGCAAGATATTCGCCTTAAATAATATTTCAATGACTTTACCCCCGCTTCCCAGATGCCGCCAAAGTGCGGAGAGCGTGCCGGAATAAAATTCCACTTAATGCTATGTTTCGACAATTCCTCCCTTATGCATTGCTCACTAGAGCCTGACAGGATATTTTTTAATTCCGATAGCTGATTTCTGACACCGGTGAAACAGGTAGCATTGTCAGAAAATATGTTGGAGAGTAAACCGCGTCTGGAGATGAATCTCCTCAACGATGCGATGAAAGCCTCCGTCGTGAGGTCTTCCACGAGTTCAAGATGAATACCCTTCGTGGCCAAACACACAAATAGAGCTACGTAAGCCTTTACTTCTTTCGCGCCTCGCCCGGATTTGTTTTTTATAAACACGGGACCCGCGTAGTCTATCCCGCAATTGCTGAAAGGAGGAGAGGGTGTGACACGAGCTTCGGGTAGTGATCCCATCAAGTGTTCATTCATCTTAGGCTTGGCCCGGAAGCATATCACGCAATTGTGTATTACTTTACGTATCAGGTCTTTGACTCTCACGATCCAAAACTTATCCCGCAATGAGGCCAGTAACACCGAGTGTCCACAATGCAAGAGCCGCAAATGCTCTTGCTTCAAGATTAGCAACGACAAAGGGTGACTAGCTGGTAACAAAAGGGGATGTTTCTGATCAAAGCTTAGATTGGAATTTTCTAGACGGCCACCCACGCGCAGTAGGCCCTGATCGTCCAGAAATGGGTTTAGAGAAAGCAGCGCACTATTTTTCGGCAATGGCGCTTTCTGAGACAAAACTGCTATTTCTCCGGAAAAGACTTCCGCCTGGGCAATTTTGATCAGACGGCGAGTCGCGTCCTCCAATTCGTCAATGGCTGGAGGTCCTGACCAGCGCGTTTTGGTGTTTCTGTTTCTCGCGAGACGCAGGCAGTACGCGACTACGCGCTGTAATTTTGTGAAACTGGAATAGCGCCTGAAAAGTTCAAATGCTGGGACGCGATGGTGAAGAGTGGCCACTGCTGGGCGCGACTCTTGGGCTGCTAGCTCACCCGAATCAATTTTAACGGGCTGGGGTTTTAAGTCCGCCTGTGACAAAAACTCTGGCCCGTGCTACAACAAGCGTGAGTTGAGTAACTCCTGGGGTAACATTCCCCTGCTAATTATATCGGACGGGTTGCAATTTGTACGCACGGAAACCATTCTTCCCTATTGCTTAGTTCGTGAATCTCGGACACCCGGTTCGCGACGAACGTCTTCCAATTACTCGATTCCTTATTTATCCAGTGCAGAGTTATGGTGGAGTCCGACCAATAGTACACGCGGTCAAATTTAAATGCGGAGGAATCGAGTATAGTTTTAATCAAACGAGCCAACAGTAAGGCTGCGCAAAGCTCCAGACGAGGCAAGGATATTGTTTTTAATGGAGCGACCCTTGACTTAGCCCAAAGCAAATTGGTGGTGACATTACCGCGCGCGTCAACGCAACGTATATACACGGCGCACCCATAGGCTACAGAACTCGCGTCCGCAAATCCGTGGAGATCTATCGAATTTAAGTCATCGCAAATTACCCGTCTCGGAATTGCCAATGAGCCCAAAGCGTGTAATGAAGAATGGAGTTCGTCGTATCTGGAGCGCATCTCCATGGGCACCGTTTCGTCCCATGACAACTTCAACTGCCAAAGCCGTTGCACGAGAAGTTTCAAAGTTAGAACGCTTGGACCAAGTAGTCCCAAGGGATCGAATACTTGAGCCATACTAGAGAGTATAGCCCGCTTGGTAACTGATTTGCAATAGCTAGGGTTCACTCTGTAACTTAGCACGTCCCGCCGAGTATCCCAAAAAATGCCGAGAGTTTTCTCCTTGGCGTCTTCCGTCAAAGAAATGGGCTCTGCGCTGCCGCGATCCACACCAATGGCGCTAGCTACTTCACTGTCGTTGGATGCCCACTTTCGCAATTCAAACCCGTACCCCGACAAAGCGCTACTAATTTCGAATTGCGTTTTTATGGCTTCCGCCCTATTTTCAAAACCAGTCAGTAGGTCATCTACATAAAAATCCCGGCTAATTCTTAATGAGGCCTCTGAAAGCGATGCTTCGATTTCCTGGGCGATTTGTATCAAGCACCTAGTTGCTAGGTACGAGGCTGATTTAGTACCGTAGGTGACCGTTAATAATTTGAAGCATTTTACCGCTGAGGTTTTGTCGTCACGGCATAAAATTAATTGGTATTGCGTCTGCGAGGGGTCCACGAGGATTTGCCTATACATTTTGGCTCAATCTGCTTTCAGCACGTACTTGAATTGCCTAAAGCGACAAAGAATTGCAAACAACGACTGCTGGACCGCTGGTCGTTAAGCGATACTCCGGAGGAGGACGCACAACTGCCGTCAAAAACAACGCGATGTTTGGTCGTTGAACTGTCCTCCTTTATGACTGGCAAATGTGGCAAATAAAACCGAGGATGAGGAAGGCTCGCTTCGTCGTCCACCTTGCTCAAGTGACCAAGCGACTCGTATTCTTTGAGAAATGCGGAATACGCGGTTTTCAACTCGGGATTTTTTGACAATTTGTTTTCTAATGAATAGAAACGCTTTAATGCTATACCGCGCGAGTCTCCCAGCGATGGAGCATCTTTCCTGAAAGGTATGCTCACGATGAACCTACGCGGCCCCGACGACGCCCGTTTCGTAGTCGATTGAAAATGGTCTTCGCAAAATTTGTCATCAGCAGAGAGTCGGCCTGATGAACCGTAAGCCCCCTCGATTTCCCAAAATCTCTGAATGCCGTGCTCGATGCCGGCTACACTTAAATGAACTCTATTTGAAAGAATGAGCGCTCGATTTTCGACATTCATGTTTCCGCCTAAAACCCAACCAAAAAGAGTTTTTGTTAAGAATGGCTCCTCTGGGCCCAATTTCAGCTGTCCCTGACAGAGCACTTGCCAAAAGACATTTGCGCCTAATAAAAGATCAATCTTTCCCGGTGTATTACAATCTGAATCGGCTAGCACAATGTTTGGTGGGATCTTCAAATCCCTCAACGAGAAAGAAAGGGCCGGCAGAGGGTCCGTAATTTTGTCTAACACAACACAGCTCAAAATGTCCTCGTATTTCCCGTTGCGGGAGCGGATTCGAACGTTTGCTCTGAATTCAGCGTTCAGAGCCCTGGCACCAACACCCGACAGTGAGGTGACATTACCTCGTTTCTTAATTTTCAAATTTTGACACAAGTCGACGCTAACTAAGTTAAGTTGGGATCCGGGGTCCAAAAGAGCTTTTGCCCGGGAAAATGACCCGGAGGACCCTTCTACGAATACGCTAACCGTGGACAATAAAACTTGCGCTGGCGCCGCGATTGCAGGACGGCTACAAGCTGCTGAAACGGATGCGACGGGTGCCTCGCTCGGGGCGACGGCCCCGACCTCCCGTGTGTCGGTGCTGGTTTCTGGCGGTCCAGGACGCGGCGACGGAGTATTTTCGTGCGCGTCGCGCTTTGGACGCAAACACAGTAAAGTATGGTGCTTTTTTCTGCATACGCGGCATCTCGACGATGTGCATTTTACCACGAAATGTCCGGGCTTGAGACAATTGTTGCATAGTTTCAAACGACGCGCCTCTTCGATACGAGCGTTAACCGACAATTTTGAAAAAGATTCGCAAGCGCTAATCGAATGATTACTATTTTTGCAAAAATCACAAGAGTGATTACCTTGCTCTCTGGCTACATGAGCGCGTGCATGACTTTTTTGCTCGGATCCCTGACTTCCCAAACTCGAACCTATTTTCGCAGCTTCCAGCGAACCTAATAAGTGACTTTTTCCCTCTAAAAAATCTAACAACTCTCGCAAAGTAGGAAATTGTCCGGCATGTTTGCATAATTCCCAGTCAGTCTGCATTGCTGAGCTGAGCTTCGAAACTATGATATGTATTAGTATGGTGTCGACTGTGGGTTCCCCGTACGCCTTTAAAATTTCCAAAATTCTAACTACACTATCGAGCAGCCTTTGAACAGACGAATGTGAATCCTTTTTTACGCTCTCTAAACTGAATAACGCATTTATGTTTGATTTTACTATCAGCTTCTTATTTTCAAATCGCTTGACTAGGATGTCCCAAGCAATGGTATAGTTATCGTTGGTAACTTTTAACGACGAGATTGAACTAGCAGCTTCTCCCTTAAGGGAAGAAATCAAATAGTAAAATTTCTGAACGTTGGTCAAATTAGCGTTGTTATGAATAAGCGACGTAAAGGAGTCATGAAATTCAACCCAATTCTCGAATTTCCCCGAAAAGGAAGGCAAATCTAAGGGTGGTAATCTTCATCCAGCGAGCTCTCCTGAAGGGCCACTTTGCAAAGAATTTTGACCTAGATTAGGTTTTATACCCGTACTGATCTTATTTTTTGATAAGAATTCCTTTACTGCGCTACTAATCTCGCTAAAATGAGTCATAAAAGAGTCGAATTCATTGAAAAGTTCATCAAAGTGTTCAGCGTCGGCCTCCATTAGGCCCTCCATTGACTTCTCATACTCATCCAACAAATTTTGGAAACAACTAAACTCTTCTGACAAGTTGCCGACCTCGTGAGCCTTCACGGGGCTGGACGAAGAAATTCTATGAAATAGAGTTTTGAAACGATCTACTTTGGCTTTTATGAATTTGCAACGAGTGGTTAAAGCGCGAGTTTCCGACATGACCGCTGATGTCGAACGAGTTTCCACCATGACTGACACAAGCAAAAAACAACACTAAACGAAGGTGTAATGGAAAAGGACTTACTTTTGATTTGAGAACGTAGTAACTTCTTGACGAACAGAAAACCAACCCGCTGCCGATCGCTGCCGCTTGACGTGGGACCTGGACTCGGTGTAAGCTCTCGATGGTTGAATTTCCTGGTGTTGGCGAAGCTTCTTGACGCTCTCCGACGAAATGATGTTGGAGCGATTGCATCCACCAGCTACTGGAAACTTGTACACTCGCGTTTTTTAGCTTCTTCCAAATCCGGCTCGAAGGACCAATGTTTTTTGTACGATTAACTTGATAAGAGGCTTCCACGAATGGGGCCCCCAATTAATCCACTGCGAGTTCCGGTTCAATGGGATTGCCGGGAACTGCCACTTAATAACCCTAACTTGGGTTCAGTTAGTTGTTGGAGTGAAACAAGACTTAACAAACACGAGTATATTGAATAACAACGATTACAAACGTCACTGATGGACCGATGGTTTTTTACAAAAGCTTCAACTGTTGTGACACGCTTGGATTGGCCACGCGAAAATAGCGAATTGCGCGTAACCGTAACACAAAACAACCTGGAAACGTCTTTACCAGGGAGTTAGACCGAAACGCAAACTAGCACAAAGCATAGCTGAACTTGCTTCCTCGAGGCTCTGGATCTAACTAACTCTGAATTTACAACGAGGCGAACTCGCCAATTCAAGGAGGGGCAAGCTCAAACACTATTGGCTGAGGCGATCCTGCGTAGCCAATCGGAGCGTCGCACGTAGGAATAAATACTTATTCTAAAAATCTTAATGCTAAGCTCTCTCAATGAGGCAATTGAAAGAAATCCATAAACCCATGATTCCCAAATATGCTAAGTCGGCTTAAGTTCTATTAGAAAATGTATCCATCCGCTTAAAAGCCATTAAGGGAAGCTTACAAATTCCTTTCCAACATTAACAGAGGCAAACAAATACGGCAAGATGCAAACTTGACTTTACCACGACCTTTGAATGAGATAAAACAGTTATGACTTGAATTACGTGATTCATTATAATCAAAAAGGTTTTGATGCACGCATCTGTGTGAATCAAACAGTGGTATTTTAACAAACATCCTAAATGCGTACGGAAATATCAGTTACCGTAATTATACTGAAGAGAACTATTAAAATTATTATTGTAACAAACACAAATACATTTTCATATATTTCTTAAAGCTGGTTAACGAATTTTATTAAAAGCTTGTATATTTATAAGTCACCAGCCTCTACACCGCAAGGTAAAACGAGGTTAATGATAATACATACAATACATACATACATAGGTACATATTTTTATATATGCTATGCATATAAGTTCCACCTGATGCAAGGGTTTCGCCCAGGAGAATTGGACCTATCATTTTGGAATGCAATCTAACCGGCTCAAGATATCAGTCGTTCCACAATAATGTGACAAATATAATCGATAATGTAAGTCTTGCAGTACGAAAAAATGTCGAGTGGTACAAAACTTGGCTCCGCCTCATAATTCTAGATGTATGTGCCATTTATTTCAATATAACTTTTTCACAGAGGTGGATCTGCACTAGATGACGAATGGTTTAGCTTTAAAGATATGGAGACATGTTTTTTTTATATTTTATGTATTAAAATGCAGTAAAAAGTATTTCCAATGGTTGTAACATTGACATTTTTATAGTGCTCTTTGATGCACTTACACTAACGAAGAATTACTTAAGGTATATTTTTTTAAATTTTATTTAAAATATTTGTTAGAATACTATTTACGTATATCGTTTGTCCTCAAGCGTTAGTGTCACAGCTACTTAGTTCTCTTAAAACTGGTATAATACTTGAATGCAGGCTTTTCCGTCTGTACTCCATAATGGTCAATCTTTCTAGGTAACGACATAGTCGTTGATTTGCATAGTTCCTTGTTGATAAGAACATTTTATATGTTTTTGGGATCACCTGATGTACAATATTATTCTCTTTCGATTGATAGTATTATCACTTCTGTATAGTTGAACCACGAACAGCAATAGGAACAAACGGGGATTTCAATGCAAATTGTCTATATTTGGTGCCCCCTCTGAATAAACCTTCTATATTTTGTAGATAATGAAAGGCACATAGTTTTGTAATATTTTGTAATAAGGTAGCAATATTTTTATGTCGATTTGTTTAGATATATTTCATTTTAAAGCGGATTGTAGATGCGATGCTTATTTGATGACAAGTGTTTCACACTACGTGGGGTTTTAAAGGACTTGGCAGAAGCGTATAATAAGAAAAGCTAGGAGTATCCATCTCTCGTTAGAATTCACGGGACAGAACTTAGAATTGTATCTAAAATGATACTCAAACGATGTAACGTCACCAAAAATAAGAATGATTAAGTGAGTGAAAAGTTAATAACAAAAATGCAGCGAAATATATATAATAATATTTTATTCGGAAATTAAAAATATTGATACATATCTGGGAATATAATTTGTTTATTCTAGAGGTTGCTTTAGCATGTTTTATATACATTTTATTACTGCTACTTTTAATGTTACTTTTAATACATCTTCTGAAGTAAATTCTTCTAAAGATTAGAGTCTGTGACCATATTTCTACATTTTGTTATCTTTGAGTTTAGAAAACAACATTTACGGAGTACAATTAATTTTGCTTGATCAAACGCGCAGATCTCTATTTAATTTGATAATAAATAAGATTACCTGCATTTGTCAAGCATTTAATAGTTTTAATTGTCTTAGATGACATTTCTTTTTCACATTTAAAAAATATTTTGATTTAAGCTTTTATGAAATTGCTTACAATCATTTTCTTGTATACCAAAGTAGTTATCGTGAAGATTTTGCTACGCTGTGGTTGATATATTGACAACAGCAATTTGTCCTTGTGATATTGTCGAAAAACATGGTGATATAACCGACTCTATAATATATTGTGAATTTGTAATTTTTATTCATTGAAATTTCTTCTTACGCCATTTAAATGAGAGCGAGATGGTTCTTTTCAAAATATGAAGAGTAAGATTCTTGTCCCAGATTTTTTGGGGCTGGACTATATTTATATTATTACTAAAATAATCTTTTTGCGGAAAATACGATTTTACAATCTTTAAAAGTAGTATTTATTTAAACTAGGATCAGAATATTGTTATAATACAAAGGAAAAGATGCCATATGAACCTTTTACTGCTTTTTTACTTAACTAAAATGGTAATAATATTGTTTGCTTTGATACACCTTCCGATTAAATGACTGCTTCTATATTACAAGTGTTTGGTGTATAAATAAAAATATAAGCAGCCGATCGGGGGATTCAAATGGAATGATAGTTTTCTTGAGCTCTTAATTTACATTACACATAAGATACTCACTAAAGAACGATTCATTCTGTTAACAGATATGTTTGGAGGAGTTTAAAATTATATATTGGCAAGCATGTACGTTGGGTTGCCGGCTACTAGGTAATTCGTTTCTTGTCTATTTTTAATCGATATTATTTTTAGTTACTTGTTATTAGCTAGTGAAATAAAATAGCTACAATGATTACGAAAAGAACACAATTAACTGCAGATTAATAGAAGCAACAGGAATGTTAAAAAGTTTATATTTTATATTTACAGTACAGTGCATAATTTTTCATGTCGGCACCAAATTTTGAACAGTAATTTTATTTTGAAAATTCGCCTTAAATGTATTTCCCAGTATTTATCCATATAAATATTTACACTGCTTTGGTTTCTCGTTTTAGATTTGTAAGTTACTGCTTTTAATACAATATAATAACTCATGCTTAGAATTAATTGCTGAATTTAATTTAACATGATTTATGAACCTTAGTTTTTGTTATTTATTTAATAAGTATTAAATTAGCTTATGTAACACAATGATGACTTAATATGTTATTAAAGAGGGAAAACTACTAAGTACATAGGAAAAGTACGTCTAAATTATTTATGCATTGGGAATTCAATAAAGGATAGATATATGTTACTATTTATATATTAAACATGATTTGTTGATATGTTAATATTATCTATTTTACAAATATGGTTAACCAAATGACAATTTAGTGAATGTAAAACTTATGTTTTTATATTTTTCATTTAATCCATGGTTCCTAAATAAAACAAATACGATCATCTTTATGTGGGAGACTCATTGTCTGTTCTTACAGTTTTTGTTGTTCTACAGGGTTAATTTATGTAATGTAATGTAGTAAATATTATTTTAGTTACAATTAGTTATTTATATTCATTTGAACTTTGAGGTATTTATTTATTTATTTATTTATTTGTAATAATGTAGGACTGCAATAAAAAAAGTAATTTATATTTTTTATACCAGTTACGATAATTGATAAAATATTAACACATTGAAACATTGTCAGATATTGATTCCTACTGTCTCCTTTAGAACCATTACCAAGTTAAAATCTAATTTCTAATTGGGCAAGAAATTAATAGTATTTGTGAGTTACTTATCGTTAATCCTCTTTTAAGAAATACTTTTTTATCTATTTAAAAGCATATATTATAACCTACTAACAGGCGGCCATAATTATAACAAAATATTTTTACAAGTGTCAAAATCTCCCTAAAATTATGTGAGAAACAGGACATACTGCTTACCTCACACAAACTGCTTAATATGGCGATGATTCTAACCCAATAAATCACGCTGCAGGTTTCTGTTCGATTAGGATAATTAATACTAAATAATCAGTGGCAGCGTCGTCTGGAATTTTAAGATTTAGGACACCTTTCTCAGCGGGCGTTCCGCGTAGAACAACCCCGTGCGTTTCAAAATAACTGCTAATGATACTAATTAGTAAAAATTAATTAATCTCTCTCTTATCTTGAAGCAGTTCTTTCATAATTGAGTTAAGTGAATGACAGTCATGTGTCAATGCTTGTGAACTGGAACTCCATTTGATTAATGTTCTGCAATTATAGACGACCTGTAATGGATTCCCCATGATCAAGAAAATTATTTCTTATTTCGAGACAGTAAATCTATAATTAATAAGTGTTGACTTTTGTCACGTTATAAATCAATTTTAACAGAATTTAATTAAATGTGTTGGCTTGGAAATAGTAGGAGGAAATACCTAAAATGTTCGTATTCCAAACATGTGCGTCACCTTCTTTGCTTGAACATATGATGCGGATGGAAATAATTTAGAAAATTCAAAGCAAAGCTGGTTGTAAAACTGATTTAATATAGTTTGTTGTTTAAGGGAGATATTTGCAATTATATTACTGGCATAATAGGTAACGAAGCTTTTTTGACTCTTTTCTACACTAATTTTATGTATTGAGAGCGCGGGTAGACGAAAGGTAAAGAGACCTTACAATCGACAGGTAGTGAGTTCGAACCTCACTGGTTTCTTCGTAGACTCTTCGGTTCTTCGGTCGTCATGACCCCTGTAAAAAGGTAATTCTTCCATTACAGTTCAACAGGTGAGGCTAGTCACCTGTCCGGGCACGCCTGAAGAAGGCTCATAAAAATATATTTTCTGTAGTTAATAACATGATCTCAGCCTCAATTAAGAGGAAGAAGGCAAAGTATTTGTATTGGCTAGGTACTAGGTGGTCAACCAATTATTCTCATTATATCACTGGGAGGCACAAAGTGATAAATTCAAATTATGTCAAGAAAGAAGATTATAGTAACACAATAACAATTATTATGTATAACAAAGGAAGATATCTAATATTCCGTACAACGATTGCATTTTTATTTACAGTGTGTATATTTTCATCCCAATATCATTTATGAGACCAGTCGCAAATAATTGCAAATGTTCACTAAACAGGAGCTCTAACTATATTTCTTTTATACCACTCATAAAACAATTAGGAAATATATCTTAAAAGTAAATAAATTTACATTCCCATAGTGATATGGATGTCCAATGCCAATAACTAAAACACAATGCTATTTTCAAGAAATACGAATTTAATGCAAGTACCTATAGTTAAACATAGAAACTTTTTCTTTCATTCTGCTTAATGTCACTACCAAAGTAAAGTGGGTGGTATCTACAAACAATAGTGTTAAACATTTCGCCTTAATTTGTTAATTAGTGTAAGTCTAAAGCATTGCCGAATGCAAATTAGATGTGCTATCTCAAGGTGTAATAGCATTATGTTAAGTCTTAATTGCCTGATATAGGAATGCCTGTGATGAATGTATTATTCTATTATTTTGACACTTTTTTTCTTTTCAGGTAAGTGTCTTGTATGCACGCAGTCGACTTTCCCATAACGTAAGTTCCACGTTCTTTTTATTTAAATTATGCAAATGTATTAATTAAAATTTAATTAAAATCGTACCCACCATATAGTTAAATAAACCAGGCCACGTTTACGTGTACGAAAAATTTGATTAGCAATTACTTGGTCACGGCGAAACGCTCTCTAGTTCTGTGAATATAAAAAGAAGTACTCGGTTCTTTTTCTATCTTCTAGGTAGCCGCCTATTGGAAATAAGCGGAATATCGCTTGAAGAAAAATAATTCGAGATAGAACATTGTAGCCGGGGGCCAGGTATCAAAAAACGTTGTTATTATAATAATAATCACATGCGCGAGTGGTGGTTGTCCCATAAATCATTTTACGATCCGCCTGCTTGGTCGGTCACTCAGTTGACTGATTTATCGATCTAAGTTGCCGGCTTTCTTTTCTGCGCCATCCTTGTTTTTATCTATTAAAAATTATACAGTTATTGTTATTCAGTTATGCTGTGTTTTATTCATGTCTGGCTCTAATGATATGGTTTGTTAGCTTTCACACATTTTATTATCTGTATTGGCGTTCAGGCTGTAATTATTACTACATGTTATTAATTTTAACTTCCTCATTTTTAGTAAAAGCTTCACATGTAGAAGGCTTAATTCAGACCGTATAAGATGAAAATGTCCATATTTAGTTGATACAGTAAATTGTAAAAATGTATCTCAACAGGGCGGATGCGAACAACCTTAAATTATTTCACTTATAATACCATGAGTAGTCAAAGTTATGTCGACTATTTTTGCGGTGGTGTCACGAATGTCCATTGCGCTTTGGTACGATTAGGACGAGTGCGATAGCACGAGTCCTAATCCCAAGCGCAATGGACATGAGTAGTGATACCACCGCAAAAATAATCTACTTAACTTTGACTAAGAATGGTATTCGAGGGACTATTTAATGAACCAAACTACTTTTTCAAATTAGTTTTCAGTAAATCTAGCAACAAACTACGCAATTTCTATAGTAACAGAACACTAATATTGACTTTTTCTAATAAAAATCACATTTGTTTAAAATAGTCACTTGAATACCTTCTAGGAAGATATATCCACTGATATTTTTTTGATTGCTCAAAAAACTTCAGAATTCTGGATTTTCATTGGTCACTTTTTGACAGATGACAGGTGAATTGAATAGTCTAGAATGTACTTTTTACATTCAGTTTTGTTATTTATAATGACTGTTGATTTTCATGAAAGAGTTTTTCGGAAATTGCTGTACATTTCAGTGTAGAGTCAGTATAAAATTACGTTATATAATTGTCTAATTCTTTGCAATTTTGGAAGAAATTAATATGAAACTGATTTTTTTTGCGAAATCCAGTATTTGAAACAAAATGTGTTTAAGCACTGGGAATAGCACGATAAAATGGAGATTCTAAACACATCTCTTCCCATTATTAATATTTTAGTAGACATAGGGGCCAACAGAAAATATTAGAATAATTTTGGTCAAATAAATATATTGAAGGTAGTAGGAAAAAGTGTTGTTAAGCAAAATAGATATACTTATTGGCTTCAACTGTCGAATCATATTCTATTGTTACTATTTTTCGTGTTTGGTATAATTTCTTCTCAGCACATTTAAAAAGTCAGAGTGTTTAGGATTATCTAAATAACATTTTTATTCAGCACTGCTTATATTCATGAAAAAAGTAAAAAAGAATGTGACATTCTATTTGCATGTGACAATTCTTGTATAAAATATAAATATAAATAATAGCTATTTAAGTAACAAGGAATGTAAGGACCTATTAACATATGAGGTAGGCAAGTACAAGCCAAGGCAAAGCCGCGGCTTGTTGCCTGCCGGAAATCTTAATAGGCGATACATTCCCAGTTATCTTATTATATTTTTCTCGCTGATTATCGAAATCTTCCTAGATTTTTGAAAAAATCGTTTGCTTTGTCACCTGTCACCAGGATTAATTGTCTTGAGTCGTGTTTCCTGTCAGTGTCACGAGTCACATAAACACTTGCAATTTTATTATTCTAGGAACTTAATAATAATATTAAGTTCCGTTGTCAAGGGAAAGCAGCAAACAAATATAATCGCCGACTTACACGTTTTGTTATTAAGGCTGTATCACTGACTTACATGATCAGCAGCGGGAAAAATAATATTTTGTACAGTTGGTTGCATTTCAATTTAGGATCGTGCCATTTCGAAAAATAATTTTTTAAAAAGGTTTTAGTACACAGAAATAGTACAAAAAATAGTAGTAAAATGTAGCCTTTCTTTATTTATCACATGATTTTTAGTGATTTTAATAACTTTTTTCGAAACTCCCGATTCACACATTCAAGCTGTGAGTTCAATTTTATGATATTAAAATAAGAGTGTGGTAACTAAAAATCTGCACAAACTTTCAACCACTACTTCAAATGCAGGCATTGGAAAATATCGTTCTAGTAGATTGTTGCTAAGTAATAATGTATAATTGCTACTATACATATACTGGAAGGTCTCAATGAAGAGAGTCGCAGTATTGGCGAATTTTATGTTCAGCACGTGCACAAAGGAAAGTCTTTTAATGTTAATAACTGCATTGTGATACGTATTCTAACCATGACAGCTTGAAGAAGGAAAATCTGAAAGGTTATAGCTAGAAGTGGATGAAAAGTAAGAAACATGATAATATCATTTGCAAAATGAAATTATTGGGAAAATTAAGAAAACAATTAAAAATTCCTAACGAATACGTACAAAATATAACAACATATACAACATAAATGCATGTAACCACACGATATATCTCAAATTCTAGTAAAAAGTTCTGGTTTGGTTAGCCATATTCTTAAAATGCAGGTCCGGAGCATTTCTATCGATTATCAACAAAGACATAGTTCTAAGATACTTCATACAAAAGATACAAGTAATATATCTTCTCGCTTAAATTTTTTTATTGTTGTAAAAACCTTCTTGAGACAACACTCTGTACATAATTTTATAAGATACCTAAAGAAGGTTAGATACGTTGTCACATCGCTTCTCATCCATAAGGACTAAAGGGAGGTAAAGGTAGTCTTCATACCTAAACCAAAACGTCAGGATTCGGTACTCCCTAGTTAAATCTTGTCATCCTATCAACCTAATATTCTTTCTTCTTCAAGCGCTGGAAATGCTGTGTTGCAAAGTACTAAGGTTTTCCGTGCTGATTAATAATTCACTACAACGCAACCAACCTACCTACCTACATCCTAGCGATATTCATACAATCCGCCCTACATTTTGTAGCGGGACGGGTAGGAAGATCGCTATGCAATACGATTTCTATATCCTAGATGTATTTAAACATGTAATACGTGGGGTAACCAACACACTCAGACAGTGGACTCTACAGTTTCTGCAATACAGAGCTACATACGGTGTTGGAAACACCACGATTAAGGCGACGGTAAGCAGATGCTCTCCTCAGGATGGCGTTTTGTCACCACTACTATGGAACTTAGTAGTAGACAGCCTTCTTCCTCAACTTAATGTCATTAGATTCTACACTATAGGTTATGCGGATGACATAACTATCTTGAAAGCGACTATACAATTTAATACAAACAGCACTCAGATTAACTGAACAATGATGCACCGAGCATCCCTTGTCGATAAACCCGCGTAAAACGAAGGTGGTTTGAAAATAGAGGTCCCTAGCGCACGACTTTTTCAAATAAGCTTAACCTTTTCAGACGAAATGAAATCCCAGGGTGTTTCATTTGATGATAAGCTGAATATGGGGAACATATGCAGATAAAGATTGAAAAAGCAAGTGTGGCATTTTGGCAATGTGGCACAATATTCAACCTATGGGGACCTTCACCGCACAGCTTGGTGGCCCAGAATCAAAGAAGTTACTACAGCAACCGAATTTACACATGTACAGCGACTAGTGTGTCTGGGCTATACGTTCCACCCCAATTTGGAGCCTTCTTTTGGTCTTCCTCCACTGGCTCGTTATGCGGAGGAAGTAAAGAGTACTATAACGATTGTAGAGGCTTTCGTTATATCTACATTAAATTTAGGAAATGAAACACATGTCTGTATGTGAGGAAGTAAAAACCCTAAAACTGTTTATTTATATTTTTGTAACTAAGTAATAATCGTCAAGGCTTCATGTAAGCATGCATGCATGCATGTGCACACGCTACAGCACATGCCTGCATACGCCACAGCACTAAGGGTGGCTCTACGACTGCGGGCGAAAGAGTTACAAAACGAATTGGAGGGAGACATCAGAAGATCTTGAAGGAGACTGTCTGTAGAATGTTTATTTGAAGCACTGTAGATTTTTTCTTGCTTAAATTTATATCTTTAGAAGAATTTCATCTTCGCAAACGCTGAAACTGCATCTGAACCTGATATATCCATCTTTACGGATGCATCTAAAAGAGCAGAAGGTACAGGCTCAGGTATCTTTTCAAACGACTTGAACCTATGACGTGGCGATGCAAGACCCGAAATCACCTTTTTGGAGTTCCAAAACAACAATTGCTTCTTCATCAACTATTCTCTATATCATGATTATCTAAGATTCCCACAATAGACATCGTGCCAGATGGGTCAATATGGACAAATGCCACCACGCAAGGATGGCTATTGTAGCCTCCTCGCGAAGGATGGCACAAGGTAAACTGCGATTTCGTGTAGAAATCCTTTCTAGTCACTGCAGACTGAACAAATATATGTATAGTTGACGACCTAACTTTGAGGACGAGATGGTAGAGCACATTCTATTTGAATGTCTGTACTCGCTGTGATAAGAAGATTCATGCTGGGGGATTTCTGGCCTGACATAACCGGGATTCGCATGGCTAGTATTCTCACTTTCACCGAAAGAGCCCGATGGCTTGAGTGAAACAACTAAAAAATGCTTAGGCCCACCTTGCAGCCTAAGTGCATATGGACGTCGTTGGTCCTCCCCTTGTAATCCATAATACTAAATCTAGAAGATGCTTAAAAATTGCTTCGATATTTAGAACCGTGTGTCTGGAACAATCATCAACTTTATTTTTCTTGATAATCACCGTATTATACTTTTATAACATCCTGTTTTCCAATTTACAACGTACGATATATTTAAGATTATATTCGTTTACGGTACATAATTTTTAAATATTTTGGTTCTACATTACCAATTTGAGAGCAGCATTTATAAGAACGATTTTACCGCAAACCGTTACTTAAGTCATTCCAACATCTTTTCTTTTTAATTACCTAGACCAGGGGTGGCGAACCATTGGCACGCGTGCCATTGATGGCACGCCACAAAATAATTTGGGCACGGCAGTCATTAAGGAATTTAGGTACCTAATCGAAACAATTTATATTGATAGATCTCATTCATGCTTTCGAAACTAAACTGCAAGTTTTCAGTAACGATATTGTTATCAAAAACTACAAGTATTTCCCAAACTTGAAAAAAATCTCCAGAGATTTGGATTTACATGAAAAACCAGACCAACCAAAAGACACTTGAAGAGTTTAATTCGGTAATTAATTCTTGAATCAAAGAATTTTCAACGAGTTTTTCTCAGTTCAAAGAATTATCGGAAACACTGAAATGTATTATATATCCTAATGTAACTTCACTTGATAAACTGAACTTGGCCAAATTTGATTGGTTGGAAATTGAAGAAATTTGCATTTCCAGTCTAGTTCAATATGGATTCAAAAATTTTTCGAAACAAGGAAAGAGTTGGAATTAAATAAAATAGAAAGACTATATGTATCAGGTAATATAAGTAAAAATGCCAATATCAAAATTATGGAAACGTGGAATTCAATTCCAGGCACATTTAGCAGTCTAAAGAAGCTGGCTTTTGCTATATTAACAATATTTTCATCTACCTATGCTTGTGAGTCATTAGTTTCAGAAATTAATAACATTAAAGACTCGCTTAGAAGCCGTTTCTTAGATGAATCCAGTCCAGCTTGCATTCTGCCAAAAGTAACAAAGTATGGAGCTAATATAAGTTATTTAGCATCCAATTTGCAACAGCAGAAGTCGCACGAATGTTTTCTTTCATTTAAATAAACATAATGTCACTATTTCTGTACAAAATGTATATTTTTTGTTGCAAATAAAGAGTTTTAAGTTGATAGTATTTAGTTCTATTTTTTCCCCATTAATCACTAAGTCAAGATTGTTTGATGGCACGTCATGGCCTCATTAAACATTTCTTTAGAAAAAATGGCACGTAGATGAATAAAGGTTCGCCACCCCTGACCTAGACGATGCTTCTTTAAATTGCCCAAATAATAGGGTACTTGCAATAGTTAACAGTTTTAAAGGAACACCTGTTTAATCAAAGTCAAATTGGATTACAGTCCACGTTAAAACAAAAAAATACGATTTCATTTGGATCTAAAACAAAAGAATATAAATAAGTCAGTCACACTATTGTCTCATTCTAACACATTACATAGCAATTATATCGCGCGCAAACAACCGCTTGCGACGGTTTTCGTTATTGTGCACTGTATAAATGCCTTTTTTGTGTTACTACGGTAGTATTTTTACAGTTTCGAACTATACACCAATTATAATAATAATATTTCTGTTCTTCAGACATTTTTATTATATTGAGCAGTCACACAACGCGAGTTTTCGTTGTATGCAGTAGATTCGCTATTGCAAGCGCGCTTCTTTACTGATGGGCCGTTTTCATGCGAATTTTAGTATGTTTAAATTAAATATGCAATAACTTCTTAATATACCTTTAAGAAAAAAAAATTTGTGATGCCTCATTCATGCAGCTTTAAGAAACGCATTTGCGCTGGTTTTATTAACCGTGCAAGAACCCTAGTACTGATTTTAAAGGAATGACGATTTGTTCCACAAGTTTGAAAAAATAAGATAGTAATAAGGAACGTTGCCTGATTGTTCGTTGAACCTACCACTTTTAGTTCTTTGGAGTAACTATAAAAACAAAATTTATAGATATTCTATCAATACTTAATATAAATTAAGCAGAATCAATATTAATCCGTCATTGACGAAAATAAAAAGAACGTAAAGCATTGAAAACGTTGAAAACGGACAGAAGAATATTATTATTTGATACCAACTGAGTGGCAATTTGAGAATATGCGGTTAATAGTTGTTTTGGTATTCTTAGGGTAATACATATTTTTTATTTGGCCCTAATTTAAATGTATAATAGAGCAAAATTTGTGACTTAGTGCTTATTCTACATACAATAATTTAAAACTATGAAGCATAAATATATCATATACCTATCACTGAAATAAGAAAAAAAGTTATCCGATGTCATAGAATTCTAATATGGTACTTATAACAAAGGATAAAGTTAAATATGGATGCAAACACTTTTTTTAGGAATTTCATAAGATTAGGCACAAAATGTTAAAAGTCTCTCAAAAATTTAAGAATGTTTCCAAATCTAAAACCGCAATCCAAATTGTCAGTATTTTTGTATGCTTGGAAGATTAAGCGAGTAATGTCAAATTGTTATTAGAATAAAGATCAACATAACATTATCTACCTATTTGGAAATATAACCGCCATCTTGTCTCTTAAGCGAGATCCCCAAGCATATACTAACAAAATTAATCCTACGTGTCAACCAATATCGGAATTAATTTAAAAAATAATATAAAAGCAGTATCATCACTTTAGGAAATTAAAAGACTCTGGTCATTATATTTTTCAGGTAAACGTTTTATGCTCTTTCTAACATAGTGCACCTAAAACGTTAAGAGAAAGTATCCATCCAAAGTGTAAAATGTAATAATTCAGTGACTATAGATTCTTGTGGTTCAAGTGCGGCGCTTTTAATTTTTGAAATATGTCGAGCATACATTTTCACATACTAATTATTCTTTCTTTAAGCATTCTTGTTTGTTAAGCTATGTGGACCCACCATGAAGAGTTTTGTAAATTCTATTGTTTGGTGAAGTTCATTATATTTGAGTAAACACCGTAAACACGTAATTATGTTTTCTAATTATTAACGTTATGTAATATTTTTGCGGGTCGTAAAACTTCTTCCTTTAATATTTGAACAAGTTCATGTAGTATTTGCATTTTTATATAATTAAACAGTGTACATCCTAAATTACAATGAAATTAAGACTTTGACTATCGTAGAGTTTGAAAAAGCAAGTATTTTTAAACGAAAACCGTTCTGCTCACAAAATTCAATTAAACGGCTGTCAAATATTATGCCAAACTTTAAAATAAACCTATAGTCTTACTGTTACAGTATATCAGAAGTTTGGTGACTTACTAGGTGCTAAATATAGGTGCATTCATTGTAGTGACAAATTATAAAAAAACAACATTGGAAAGTCAGTACTATTGGGAAACGTCAATACAAAACCACAGTTTATTTATGACTTTATCTAATACTTTTGTTGATTGCAAATTGGGCCATATTATGACGGTATGGAGAGCAATTGAATACATATGTCACTCTGGCAAATTTAAAGTTTATATTTAAAGTTTTTAAAACCACAGGCAACTAGAATTAGTATTTTGCCAACCCAATAAAAATTGAGTTGGAATGAGTTATGTAAGCAGGTAAAATGCAGTAGGTATAAATATATGTATTTTATGCAACAATTAGAATATATTTTGATTTTTTTTTTGTAAATTCTGCTTCTGTGTGTAAAACTTCTATGGTGAAAATATCCGCGAAGTGGAGTTACGATCTCCATGTTTTGTCACTAGTTTACAGAGTCTATGACGTTTCGCCATTCTTTCGTGTTCTTCGCTATTCTCGTAAACTCAGTTAAAGATCGATTTCTGCGCTCCTTGACTTTGTTTGTCCATTCCTAGGTGATCTGCCTCACGGTTGCGTTCCTTCCAGTTTTCTTTGAATTATTGTTGACAGTAACCAAAAAGATATGCTCAAAGAAGAAAAACAAACACTCGAAATTGAGCAAAGAAACACAAGAAATGTTAGAAGAAAGAAGAAGAATGAATAAAGACTCTGTAGAATATTCAGAGATGAACAAAATTATTTTTAAGGGAATTAGGAAAGACATAAGGAAGTATAACACAGAAAAAATTCGAACAGTGATCGAAAACAATAAGAACATGAGAGTATTAAAAAAAGACAGAGCAAATGGGAAAACAACAATACATCAACTAAAAAATAGCGAAGGTGAAATAAAACAAGATAACAACGAACTTGTCGACATCGTTCAGAAGTATTATAGTAATCTGTACTGTTCTAAAAATCCACCAACCCCAAATGCAAATTCACAAAATGTAATAAACGTCGGGTCAGAAGAAATCCCCGACATCACCATAAATGAAATCGAATATGCCTTGTCGCACATGAAAAATGGACGTGCACCGGGAGAAGATGGTATTACTGCTGAAATGCAAAAACTGGGAGGTACTGCAACACTCAACTCAATTAAGACCTTACTGAACAAATGCCTAACTGACAATAAAATACCTGCTACATGGGAAAATGCGCAGGTTATCCTGCTTTACAAAAAAGGAGACAAACACAATTTGGAGAACTATAGACCTATCAGCCTTTTGCCACACCCTTATAAATTATTTACAAAGATTATTACCAACAGGCTCACAAATAAATTTGACGGATATCAACCACCGCAGCAGGCCGTGTTCCGAAAGGGCTATGGTACAGCTGATCATATACAAGCTGTGCGTTCCCTAATAGAGAAATGCACAGAATATAACGTTCCTCTCCACTTTGCCTTCGTAGATTACAGCAAGGCGTTTGACTCAGTGGAACATTGGGCAGTATTCTCAGCAATAGACAAAGCAAGAATAGACTCAAGATACAGAAATCTGTTGAAAAACATTTATGACACGGCTACGTTTCAAGTCAAAATTACCGATAACCTAACAACAAACAAAATCCAGGTTGCGCGAGGTGTGCGACAAGGAGACACTATCTCTCCAAAGCTCTTTACTCTGGCCTTAGAAGAGATTTTCAAAGAACTGGACTGGGACAAAAAAGGATTGAGGATCGATGGACGACACCTTCACCATCTCCGTTTCGCAGACGACATTGTCTTAATTAGTAGTGATCTAGATGAGCTGCAGAGTATGTTAACGGAACTCAAACTGGCGTCGGAAAAAATAGGTCTCACCATGAACATAGGAAAAACTAAAGTAATGACTAGAGAAGGTCGAACACTCACACTCGGTCACCAAAATCTAGAAAACGTCGAGGAATACATTTACGTGGGACATACCATCAAATTAGGCAAGGAAAATCAAACAGCCGAAGTAAACAGAAGAACACGAATGACATGGGCAGCAACTGGGAAACTATGGTTTGTTCTGAAAGACCCGAATATACCAATCAACCTAAAAAGGGAAGTGTTTAATATGTGCATTCTCCCAGTGATGACTTATGGTATGGAGACCATGTCACTAACTGTCAGCTCAGCAAACAAACTCAGAACCACCCAAAGAGCTATTGAGCGTATCATGCTAGGAATAAGTGTCAGAGACCACGTCAGAAATGATGAAATTAGAAAGCGAACGAAGTGTGAAGACGTCATAGAAAGAATAGCGAGGTTAAAATGGAGCTGGGCAGGACATGTGGCAAGACAGGAGACGACACGATGGACAAAACATATTTTCCAGTGGAGACCAAGGCTACACAAACGCAGTATAGGACGACCACAAAGACGATGGACTGACGACATCACAGAAAGAGCTGGAAAAAACTGGCAACGTGTGGCACAAGATAAGAAAGAGTGGAAACAGAGAGGGGAGGCCTGCATCCAGGAGTGGATAAGAAAGGGCTGTTAAAGAAGAAGAAGAAGAAGATTGTTTTTTCAATGTTATTTGAGTTTCGTGTTGCGTGCCCATATTATTTTTAAATTTTGCGGTTTATTCTTTTTGATAATCGACCAGGAACTTGTATTTCATTTATTACTGACTGGCTACTACGGTGCTTTGTCAATGATATTCTCAATATTCTTTACCAGCACCATAATTGAAACGCTTCTATTCCTCTTCTCGTGTTCATTTTGATAGTTCAAGTCTCTGCTCCATAGGTGATAATTGAGAATGCTGGGGTTTCACCAGTCTTATTTTAGTCTGTTTGATGATATTATCGTTGTTCCATTATTTCTTTAATTTGCTAGCAGCAGATCTTTCTATTCTTAGGCGTCTGTTGATGTCTTCCTCGCATTGGCCTGTGTTGGTCACCATAGGTCCTAGGTATATGAACTTCGCAACGACTTTTATTTTGTTAATGATCCCATGGTTCGCCGGAACATGGATCTGGGATTCGGTTAGTCACCATTATCTTGGTCTTTGTTACGTTTAATTCAAGGTCCAACCTTAAGCTTTCTTCCGGTATTCATTGTAAAAGTTCTTCCAATTCTTCTTCTCTATGGTTGAATTTTATGGCATGCTCTGCCTACCTTGAGTTAGTTATTGTTCTTCCTCTTATTTTAACTCCCCCTTTCCACTTTTCTAAGGTTTTCTTCATTGTATATTCGCCATACCAGTTAAACAGCAGGGGACACAAAATACAGGCTTGGCGCACCCCTTTTTCAACTTTCAACGTTTCGTAGTCTTGACAGTGTATTTTGACATAGGCCTCACTATTTTCGTATATGTTTTCTATAAGCCTCGCTAGGTGTGTGGTATGCCCATTTTTGTTGTTCACTGAGTCAAACGCAGTTTGGTAAGCGCGTCTTAATATTTTTTCTTTTTCTATGAACTGTCTAAGGCTTAAAGCAAGTTTGTTCTTGAGGTATGTACCAGTTAGGTAGTTTTTTTACCTTTCAAGCAGGACATATAATATAATTTTGCTAGTTAATGTAATATTTGTTTCTGTACCCTTTTTTAAGGAAGGGCATGACGCAAATTTACTCTAGTCTGCCTGTCATTAACCTAAGCTTCATTCTTTATTGCAGATTTTATGTAGTCTATTGATCCCATGCTCTTTTGCAGCTTTTATTGCTTCTGCTGTGATACAATTTGGCTCTGGGGCCTTGTCATTTTTTAGTATTTCAATAGTCCTTTTTATTTTGCTTTTTAATATTTCCGGTTCCATTTGATAGTTGGGTGGTGTCATGTCGTTGGTGTTATGTTGTGTATTACTCGCCAACAGATCTTTTCCATCTATTTATTACTTTGTCGAGGTTGTTTAAGCATTCACCTTTTTCATCTTCCATTGCCCAATCCTTGAGGTAAATGTTCTTGTTAATTCTATATACATTTTTGGTTTCAAATTTGTCTACATGTTTTTCTATTTCTTGGTATATTTCGTTTATATATATATTTTTTGTAAATACATTGAGATATTAATATTTTAATATATCACAGAGATATTTAACCGGCTATAGACATAAACAAATTAATGTTCCATGCTAAAATTATTGAAAATGTCAAAGTTTCTAGTAGTACTCGTAAATGTGATATTTTAAGTCTAGATAAGAGTGAGTTTTCTAACAATTAGGAAAAATCAGTTGAAACTTCATATTTAATGTATCAAAAACACAACTTAAAATTTTCCAAGCATGCAATTTGGAATGAAGCAATATTGTATACTTACAAGCAAGCTAATCTGATTGCAGCGGCTATTAATTGCCGTCTGGGCTAGGATAAAAATCGTGACAACCTTTCACCTGTACTTCGTCTGAATATTTTGAGCAGTGGGTTAAATTTTCAGTTGAGGAACGCTTCGTTTCTTTGCATGTTGTTTGCAGTTTCCAGTTGTTATTGAAGTGGAATGACTGAGTATTTCCTGACTATAGCTCAAAATCAAAATATTTGCACTAGTTTGTTGGTAAATATTTTGTTTTCTTATGTGAAATTTAAGTGAACAACGACGTAGTATGACTGGTAAGCATTTAAATATTTTATGTATTTTTTATATAAAATCTGAGAGCGGTTAATCTTAATGGTAAATACTTTAAAAAGAATACATTTTCGGTTGCCATAAAAAATAGTCCTACCCCTATCAGCCTTGTTCCCACATAGTTTCTTGCAGCAATCAGCACGTTTGTGTGAGGCCACAAGAGTAATGGCCGTTCACAGCCTGCTCCAGACATTGATAAATTATCAGCAGTTTGAAAATAGTCGGACTTCATTTACCCGCGAGCGTTTTAAATTCCTCATTTCCTGACGAAGCGTGCTATGGCGACTTTTTGTTATGCCAGATATTTCTTATTCGGATTAATATCCCGCAATTTACACCGCTTATTGATTTGTCTGGGAGAAGCGAAGGAGGCTATGCGGAATTATTGCTAATATTCCACTCCTTCTATTTATTACCACAATGAGAAATGCATTAGTTTCTTAAATGCTTATGAAGTTACGAGACAGTAACGGATCTAAATTGTTGTTCATTACATCAATTTATAAATTTTAATAAACTAGGAATTTCATCGCCCAGAAGGTGCAAGCAGAAACATGACAAATGGAATGGGAATTTAATTACATCAATCAGAAATGTCATTATGTAAATTTCATCGGTGTGTGTTAGGTTGTTAACAAACTGTGTTTTATATTTTAGGGTTCCATAGTTTTAAAACTAGTGTTAGAATTAAAACATTCTAGCTTGTATATTGTAGTTTGTCTATTTTTGCAGTTTCTAGTAATTTGTTACCGTTTAATTCGGATGTTACTAATTCTGATCTTACTTTGTCGTTAACAAAGTGGTTTTTAGCCGGTTCATGTTGTGTTCCTGTAATTACAAACCGTTAAAGCTGTTCAAGTCTTCCCTTTGCACTGCATCCAGAACCGGCCGAAATTCAAAAAAACAAAAGCGCCCTACATTTAACCTCCCGGCAACCCGGCAAGGCATTTAAAGACTTCAGCATATGCAAACTAAAATGCAAATCTTTTGGGATGCGGTTAAGCAGGGCTTGTTCTCAGCTATTCTTTCTTGCTCCCATATCATCTACAAATAGTTGATATGGCGGACAGTACAATGGAAACTGCGGTGTTCTAACGACACCCTGCGCTGCAGTATCTGATTGTACATATCGCGATCTGCATTTCGCAAATGTCCGGTGTATTCTGCAGTCTTAACTGTTGCGAATCTGAAAGGTCGATTTTATTTGCCTCGGATTGCTGCATTTTACGATTATATTTCGAGTCCCTTTCCAGACGATTTTAAAATATTCGTCTCGGGGATTTATATAGCAGCGAAACTAGTTTGTTTTAGTCTGCAGCAAATTATTCTCAAAATTTAGAAATAAAGGACAAATGCTTAAATATTTAAATACATAAAATATTCAGAAATAAAACTACTTATTTAATACTAATTTTACTGTTAATTGAAAGAGTCTATTGGTGATCTTATATTGCATCTATTACATTGAGTAAGTTGTTTAATTAAAAGGGAAGCTATAATGCGTGTACATTAACTTAATCCGTAATCTGAGTAAAATACGACTACGGATAATGCAATATTTGTTGTGACTGAGCATTATCAACTACGTACTGTTATTAAAGCTGCTCGTATGTAAATTACAATTATTATTCCCAACTCATCCATTTACTCTTATACAACACAGCTACTTCCCATGCAATAAATTAAAAAAAGATTAAAACAGTGAATACTTTTGTCAATCAATTAACGTAGAATTCCAAATTCAAGTTACTTTAATTATAGCGCACCTCATTAATGATTCCTGTGGGACTCGCGACTTTGCCCATTATGCTCTATATTCGTACTGAAATCAACCTTATTTGTATTTGAGTTAACAAATTAACATTTGCCCACGCTCACATTGTATTATTATGATAATCAAGTGGAAGTGCGGTGGGTGCACTGTAATATCTTAAATCTGTACCCGGTTTCAAGTCTATACAACTGTCTGTAAGGTGTTGGAAAACAGCGACAGATGACACTGTATTATCTTTTTCAATGTAATTGCTACTAGCGCTGGCTTGCACACTGATATGTGGCGAAACGTCAAACATGATATGTACTTTTATCAAACGATTTAAAGAGCTCAGTAGTAGATAATAGCTTAACTATATTTCGTATAGAGTCTGCACAGAATAATGGGGAAACCTGAAAAAATAAACTTTGTAATGTTAAATTTAACTATGAATGCCTGGTTGTAGTACTCTGCATATCTCATTTTAATCTTTGATACTTAGAAAAGTGGAGGTTTTAAAATCTATGAGCCATATTTCCAAAACGACGGCGTTATATTACTTTCTAAATAAATTTTGAGTTTTATGTTTTGCGGCCTGGCCTGTAGCAACTATATCTGGCGATTAAATTATTTACACAGTGGACCAAAAAACGGTAGAAAGTGTAAATACTTATATTTCCAATAATAATTAGTGAATTCAAATATTTCTTGGAAGAACGAAATTCTTACACTTTGCAGATTGAAAATATATTTTATTTGCAATAATACGATTCAATTCTATTTTATTTCACTTTAATGAAGGCCATGCGAAAACCGAAGCGTTTAATAATGTGAAATTAAATGTGCAACAAAACTAGTAGGTAATGGCTTCTGTTTTATTTGTTTGGTTGTTTGGCCAACCTCACTTGGTATCTGTGATTTTAGTTTTCGTTTTTGATTAATCGAAGTCCTGAAGAAAATAGTCGGTACGCATAATTGAGTTTTGGATTCAGCTGCCTGAGAAGCAAGTAGCTTTTCACTTCCGCTTGGAAACTTGCAAAGATAATTGCATGTGATTGTTGATAAAAATTGCGGGCATATTGAACCATTGTTTTAGATAGCATATTTAATAATTATTTAAATAGTATTTTTTATTACTGTTGTATTTCCTAAAGTTCTAAATAATAATTTCATTAAAAACAGCATTTTTTGCATGGCTTTATTTAACCACGAACAACTTTGTATTGGTACCATGTGTTTGGAATAAAAGTGCTTTATTTCCATCTATAAAGATTGAGCTTTTCGATGGTATAGTAATTTACGAATATACGGGGTTATCAAATCTATACCGTTTTTTTGGCCCTTGTGTATTTCACCACTTCCTGGTGGATAGATTACAGGTGATTATCTTTTGTAGCTTTTATATATTGATAACGATTTTATTGTGTTTGCGTCAATGATTGAAATTTATGCAACAATCGTTTATCTTTTTATCTCTGTGATATAGGTAGTCGAAAACATAAAAAAAAACTCCTAGCGTCAAGTTGACCTATGTTAAAGGTGTCACTTTGTTCAGACTGCGCAAAAAAAGACAAAGCGAAGATGTTATCGTTCAAGCAAATTATATAAAAATTCCAAAAACTACTATCTTCACATATGACCTGTGAAGTGCATATTTTATGTAGATCACAGCTCTGAAACGTACATATCTACATTGTTTTATTGAATAGATAGCATAGCTTTTAATTTCCGACACTTCACATGATTGTTATTTTAGCAATATATTCAGCCCCCTTGTTGTTTTAATGAAGTACTAATAAACGGCAAACACTGTAGTTAATAGGTACTTGTTGAACTATCAAAACTCTGAGGAATATACCATTTATTTAAACGGTGCACAATAATACTGTGGTCCAGATCTTTTCGTTGGATTTAGTCGCTTATTAGGTCATCCAGAAGTGCTAGCATAGCAACTGGATTATCAGCAGGAACCTGAAATAAATTCATCATAGGTTACCCGTATTTACAGACAACTCCATTTTCTTCAATTTCAAAACATTACCATATGGCCAGCTCTGTTGACCCAGAATACAGACAAATTGCCCAAGATCTTTTTGTAACCTTCATTAATTCCATTCACAGCGAGAGCAGCTCTTTCTACATTCTTCCATTGGCTACTACCTGGCCATTGAAGTTTATCAATCCATTGAATAGTTCCTGTTTAGATGACTATTAGTACCATCGTATTCACGAAATCAATCTTTTTACTCACCAGGAGTATCGACAATCAGATCTAGTTGTCCTGTGACTACTTGGACTTTGACTGATGTTTCATTGAGTAGTTGTTCGACTAGAAAAAGAATTTACAGAGCGATTTTTAAGCAAACTCAATTCCATACCTATGCTTGTTACTGGCTTCATAAAATCCCCTGATAAAGTATTGAAAACTTGTCTACGTTGTGCTCCCCAGGTCACGTTGACATTAAGAGCTTCTTTTACAGGACCTCTCATTAGGTTCTCGATTTTTTCATCTTCACTAAGTTCATATGAAGGTCCTGGTTCTGCAACGACTTTGTCTGTGGACAAAATTGAGTTATTACGCTGCTAAATTAAATATTATTATTTTATTACCGTTTTTTCGTGATAGCGCAGGTATTTGCTTTAAAACATTATAAAAATCGACATTGTGTGCCACTCCCATTATGATGTATTCAGTATTGCGCCATTCGTCTGTAGCTTCTACGAATCGTCCAGCTTCCAAAGCTTCTTTAGTTCTTTGAGCTCCCTTATCGACTTCATTATAACCTTCTTGATCAATAGCACCCTAAAAATGCCATTTCAAGAACGGGAAATATGTTTGTGCAACACTACTTACGACGTTGTAGAGGAAAGGCGCCCAGTTCAATACCGATTCAATGGGAGAAATCCAGGAATCAATTAGACTGACGCCCTTCAGATTGGAGGTGATATTTCCAGCTTTAATTTGCTACAAAAGCGATTAAGTAGAATGCAATGTGGAGCAATTAATTCAAATGTGTACTTTATCTAATTCCAATGCAAAATCAACAGTCATTTTTCCTCCATAAGACTCAGATGTAATGTAAAGTGATACATTTTGGAATTCTGGACGTCTTGCATAGAATCCTCTCAGACAAGCTATAAGATCCTCGGCAATTTGCTTATTGTCTGTGGTCAATGCAGACAAGCTATCAACGTAACTGTATCCTGTACCAACAGGGTTGTCAATAAACAGCACATTTACGTATTTCACCCAAGTATGTTCTCTATCATTGAGGTCTACATCCAGTGGTCCCAGTTCGGCAAAATTGCCAAAACCAGTTGAAGATCCACCTGGACCTCCTTGTAGCCAGATTACAAGTGGACGTTCTGATATATTAGTGACATTCGCTGTGGTTTCGTACAACCACCAGAATTTGTGAGCTTCAGGTCGAACGTTTACATAACCCCAGTCTTGCTGTCCAGGTCCAAAACCTTTGCGAGCTGTTTAAAAAATAATTTGAATGTGTTGTGCTTTTCCTGTTTGCTAAAAAAATGTATGTCTTTTGCTTATTAAACTTGGTTGCAGAAAATAGTATCTGTATTGTTTTATTAGGATTAAAAGTGGCAGTTTGTTTGACGCTCCGCTACGCTTCAACTCGCAAATGCAAACATAATTACTGGTCAAACAAAGTGTCACCCTGAATCTTAATAGAATAATATACTGTTTACTGCCACCGGCGTGAAAAGTAAATATTATTTGAACAATCTAGATTAAAAAAAAACAAAAAATTAAAAAAAAATTAATTTTCAGTTTAATGATTTTTTGACATTTGAAGAAAAAACAGCATATTTTATTTTGTTTTTATATTGTTACTGTTATTCGTTCGACAATCCAACAGATGGGACACTAAAAGTGACACTTCTACTGCTAAGAAGTTATTACACCATATTCTCTTACACAACATCTATACGACTGATTGCTAAAAGCAAAGCATTGTAATCCAGTACCTACTTTATTATAAAATTTTCAAACTGAAGGATAATTTATTCAAGTAATATATCTGACTCTATTATTTCTAAAACTATTTTTTTTTATTAAAATAATTTTGTGTTTTAAATAGTTGCACCTCAAACTGTGCGAAAGCGTTAAATTTCTCAAAGAATTATACACAACATATGTTTGATCTAAATCGATGAATATTTAAAATGCTTTTTGAACTGATAATTAGAAAAAACATAAAACATTACCATAACAAACTGCTACAAGCAATCCTAAAACCACAATTGTTTTCATGGTCGGCTATGTCACAGTGAACTATTTTTAGGAATTAAACATCAGCTTTATATACTAGTGTTGAAGTGGCACTCATTCAATGTTAGATAAGAATGCAATATGAAATTAACGATTTGGATGTGATAAAACTTGCATATTGTCAATGTGAACATTTTCTAAAACTGTGTAGAGCTACTGAATAGAACAGTCATTATTAGGTCGAGCTTTTTTGGCAATCATTAAATAGGATGTAAGATAATGGAGGTACTAATACCAAAGACTATCTAATATGGTCTTTGCCAATATCTTATCTTGATTTGGGAAGTATATTGTGTTGCAATAGATTTTCATAAATATGAACACCGTCCATATCTAAATTTACAGTTCACGAACGTAGTAGTGTTTCTCGTAGATTTAATTGAAGGTGATATTTTGAAACTGTTAATTCGGGAAAAATGGCTGCTAGGGCCTCAAGCCGGAATGCTATTGGTAGATTAAAAAATCTCCCAAAACTGCACTAAAAAATCGTGTAATTACCTTCACTAACGATTTAGAGTTCAGTACTAGATGATAACTTAACTGTAGGTGGTTTACAGACAATACAAAATAATGGAGAAATATGACAAAAAAAAATTGTAATGTTAAATTGAACTATGAATTGTATTGTTTTAGTATCTAGAATTCTGTATTTTTGTTTGGGATAGTTATGATAATTAAAAAACTCTATAATCCCTATGGATTATTGCGACAAACCAGTCAAATGGCTAAAATCACAGAAGAGAAACGCATCGTTATGGTCAAAAGCACACGCGTGATATTACTTTTTAAGTAAATTTCGAGTTCTCAGTTTTCTTTTCTGCAGCATGGTCTGGAACAACTGTGTAACTGTGTAACAATCGTTAATATTTTGAACTCTTAGGCAGTCATGAATATTAATAAAAAATTAGGTGCAAATGTTATTGTTCAAATCAGAATGTCAAAAAGTAGTTTTTCCACATTATGATAGATCACAATTTTGACATTTACAGTTATATTGTTTCACTGAATACATAGCAATTCCTGATACTTCACATTAATAGCATTTTGTTTAGTCCACTTGTTGTTTTAATGAAGAACTAATAAAAAGCAAAACTGTAGTTAATACTTGTTAAACTATCGAAGACTATTGAAGAATAAACTATTTATTTAGACAGTGTACTATTTGCATAGTTTCTCAGCATCATGGCCAGGTGATATATTGTAAATTTGTGGAAGTAGTACTGTAGTCCAAATATTTGCGTTGCATTTACTCTCTTATTAAGTCATCCAGAAGTGCTAGCATAGCAACTGGATTATCAGCAGGAACCTGAAATGAATTCGTACCCATATTTACAAGCAACTGAATTTTCCACAGTTTCAGAAGCTTACCATATGGCCAGCTCTGTTGACCCAGAATACAGACAAATTGCCCAAGATCTTTTTATAACCTTCATTAATTCCATTCACGGCGAGAGCAGCTCTATCTGTGTTTTTCCATTGGCTACTACCTGACCATTGAAGTTTATCAATCCATTGAATCGTTCCTATTCAGGTGACTATTAGTACCATCGTATTCTTAAAATTAATCATGTGATAACTTACCAGGAGTATCGACAATCAGATCTAGTTGTCCTGTAACCACTTGGACCTTGACCGATGTGTCGTTGAGGAGTTGTTCGACTAAAAATAGAAGTTTACAGAGCGATTTGTAGGCAAAAACAATTCTATACCTATGCTTGTTACTGGTTTCATAAAATCCTCTGATAAAGTATGAAAAACTATTCTACTTTGTGCTCCCCAGGTCACGTTGATGTTAAGAACTTGTTTTACAGGGCCCCGCATTAGGTTCTCAATTTTTTCATCTTCACTAGCTTCATATACGGTTCCTGGCTTTGCAACGACTTTACCTGTACACAAAAATAACTTATTAAACTGCTAGATTAAATTTGACCTTTCTATTACCGTTTTTTTCGGGATAATGCTGGTATTTGTTTTAAAATGTTATAAAAATCGACATTGTGCCCAACTCTCGTTATAATGTGTTCAGTATTGCCCCATTCATATGTAGCTTCTACGAATCGTCCAGCTTCCAAGGCTGTTTTAGTTCTTTGAGCTCCCTTATCGACTTCGTCATAACCTTCGTTATCAATAACACCCTAAAAATTGTCATATAAAGAATGTAAAACATTTGTGTAATCAGTACGTACAACATTGTATAGAAAAGGCGCCCAATTTAATACGGATTCAATGGGAGAAATCCAGGAATCAATCAGACTGATGCCTTTCAAATTGGAGGTGATATTTCCAGTTCTAATTTTCTACAAGGATGATTACTTATAATGCAATGTGGAGCAATTGGTTCACATAAGTACTTTATATAATTCCAATGCAAAATCAACAGCCATTTTTCCTCCATACGACTCGGATGTGATGTAAAGAGATACAGTTTGGAATTCTGGACGTCTTGCATAGAATCCTCTAAGACAGGCTATAAGGTCTTCAGCAATTTGCTTATTGTCTGTGGTCAGTGCAGACAAGCTATCAACGTAGCTGTATCCTGTACCAACAGGGTTGTCAATAAACAGCACATTTACGTATTTCACCCAAGTATGTTCTCTAACATTGAGGTCTACATCCAATGGCCCCAGTTCGGCAAAATTTCCCAAACCAGTGGAAGATCCACCTGGACCTCCTTGGAGCCATATTACAAGTGGACGTTCTGTGATATTAGTAACATTCGCTGTGGTTTCATACAACCACCAAAATTTGTGAGCCCCAGGTCGAACATTTACATAATCCCAGTCTTGTTCACCTGGTCCAAAACCTTTGCGAGCTGTTAAAAAAAATACATTTCTGTTTACATACAGTATCTTATGGAGGGAGTTATATATTATTTCTTTTTTTTTACTACAAAATTATGGGTGATAGTATAGTTGTGCGTTCAGAGAGATTTCATTATTTACACAATCTAACATGCAAATTATGTTTTTTGCGTGTTATCATTTTTGTTACTTTACCCTTTACTCTAAAACGTTATTACTTTGCGACATGCCAATTGCCTCAAGTAATAACAAGCATTTACTGCTGAGTTTTAGTTGAGTTGTAACAACATTATAGTTTACAATTATTGTAATTTGGAGCAGGGAACAGGATAATGAAAAAGTTTTCTTTATCTAAGCTTGTAAATATTGTAGTAATTGTTCTTTTTGGAACGTTATTACAATTTTTACATGATAGAAGAACTGTATGTGATTGGGAAAATGTAATTTTTGTCTGTTTATTGAATATCATGGATAGTTTAAAATTGTGAGAGGTGAAGTAGCGCAAATTACGAATAAATTCCATTCAGGATTGATTTATTTAGATGAGGTTATAGTATTTTGATTTTGAGGTTATGAAACACGACTAAGCCTATGTTGCCAGTGTTAGAACACTTGAGTAATTCAGGATATGATAAATTACAATGACGAATAGGTCTCATCTAACTATCGGTGACTTGACTTCTGATTTTAACAAATCTGCAACAGGCTTACAAACAATTAAGTAATTAATACTTCAAGACTGCAAACCTAATAAATCAGCTCATAGTCAACCTTCACAAAAATAACTCCTGAATACATCATAAGCTACTTACATAATCGAATAGGCAATTAATTTATCGAAGTAGTGACATTAGTAAAATACACCATAAATGCATTTGATATAATTTGGGGGTATTCTAATATGTAAACGCCTGTTTATTCAGTACTTCTTCTAGAGATAATTAAGGTCTGAGCTCGCAAAAAATTATAACGGGCTGTTTATCATCAATGCCATGGCAACATGTAAGATGCTACACAGCGCATTAGAATTTTTTACGGGCTTAGCCTGTAAAGAAAAGTAGCAATGTCATTTGAATTTAAGAATTTTTTATTAAATGTTTAGAATGCAGAATACCAAGAAACATTATACGATGTTCGACCGTTACCAGAACTTTACGTGCTCACACAACATAATTGAAAGTGCCACTTTTTTTCCTAAGAAAAGAATATAATATTTACTGCCACTAGCGCGAAAAGTAGATATTGTTTAATCAGTTTAAACTAAAAAAATAAAATAAAAAGAAGTGACTTCTACTCCTAATAAAATAATACAGAAAAGCATGGAACTCAATTATGTGTTTTAAAACTCGAGAACCACTTATTACAGCAATTATATATGTCGTCGTTATTTATAAAAATGTTACTTCTATTTCTTTAAATACTTTATTTTCTAAATAGTTATACGTTAAACTGTCTGACAGTATTAACTTACTTAAAGATTTATACACAAAAAATGTTATGCAAAGCCATGCATATTTAAAATATTTTATGACGTTAGGATTAGCAAAAACGTAAAACATTACCATAACACACTGCTACAAGCAATTCTAAAATCACAATTGTCTTCATGGTCAGCTATGTCACAGTGCACTATTTTTAGGAATTAAACGTCAGCTTTATATACTCATGTTGCAACTTATTCAACGTTAGATAAGAATGCTATATAAAATTTACGATTTGGTCGTGATACAACTTGCACATTATCAATGTGCAAATTTTGTTCGAAAATTGTGTAGGGCTATTGAAAAAAATAATCACTAGGTATTAAGACGATCTTTTTGGTAATGTTTAATTAGGTTATAAAATAATACACTCAAAACGTTGTATCTTCGTTTGCAAACTACGTAATACTTGAATTTACAGATCACGAAAGTACGTAGTAGTTGTTGAAACAGATTCTCTTAAAACTGTTAGTTCCGGAAGAACGGCTGTTATTACATCAATTGCTTAATGACATTGCAGACAAAGAAAGTTATACAAACATTCACCACGTCATGTCTTCCTTTTTTTCGTAGAGAATCTTTGCTAGTATTTTAAGCAAGGTTGTTAGTAATTACTCGTAATATAAAAATTTCGTTTTATAATTCATGCTTTAGCTTACATATATATTCAGTTGGTTATGTAACTAAGGTATCTATATAACTGAATTACGATAATTGATAGAATATTTATTAACCAGAACATTCGATTATATTTCGTTTTTTTTAATTTTCTGTTCTTCACGTACACTTTTTTACTTCATGTTCTTTGTTTTTGTAGAAAGAGAGTGTTCCTTAACTGTCTATATTCTGATGTTTGTGTTGCTCATACCGATCATACAACGAGTCGCAATATATTTGGTTTATAGCCAGTACAAAATAATGGCGAAATCCGACAAACGAAGTTTTATGAATGCCCGGACGTAATTGGTCACTTTATGCCCTAGGACGTAATGTGTCACTTTACAGCACAATGTCCATAAAGTACTTTACGGCCTACTAAGCTACACTAAGCGGGCTGTAAAGTACTTCGCTCATGGTCTTGTTTGTCAGTTTGGCAAGCAATTACATTATACGTTGCCAAAATTAATAAAAATTATAAATGTGGTTTTAATTGTGAATATTTCGGAGTGTACATAAAATATTGTATGTACCGCCTGTGTAACTAGCGTTTATGGCCATTGTCGTTTTAGAACCAGCGGCTATGCCTTGGGCTATAATTTTCATTCCGCGGGCCATAAACGCTTAACGCTCTTGGGTACCTTAATAACTATTATAATGTTGCATGGACTGCATTGTTGTCTTATTCTGTATATTTTGTTGGATAGTCTTTGACATTTTAAGAATGAGGAATTATAAAATCTATAATGCATATGGATTGCTGCGATAAACCCTTCGAATGACTGACATTACAGAGGAGATAAAGTTTCCTCTGGCCAAAAACGGAAAAGACATACGCGTTATATTAATTTTCACAGATATTTACAGTTTTACAGTTTGCAACGTTGCCTGGACAACTGTGTCTGGCGATTAAATTCTCAGTTTCACGATTTCGTGGTCGATATGCATTATGAGTGATTATCTACTGTAGCGTTTATATATTGATAACGATTTTATTGTGTCTCTTCAATGAATGGAATTTATGTAACAATCGTTTATCTTTTTATCTATGTGATATACGTAGTCGTGAACACTTAAAAAACTCTTAACGTCTAGTTGATCTGTGTGCCACATTATTTATATTGCGTAGAAGAAGACAAAACGAATATATTATAATAGCAAAAATGGTAAAAATGTTATTGTTCCAATTAAAATGTTAAAAGCTGTTCTGTTCACATATGATAGATCAAAAATTTGAAATTTACGTATATTGTTTCCGTGAATGAATACCGCAATTTTTAGTTCCTTATACCTCAGATTAATAGTTATACTGTAGCAATTTGTTTAGCTCACTTGATGTTTTAATGAAGTACTAATAAACAGCAAAACTTCAGTTAATACTTGTTGAACTATCGAAACTCTTTGAAGAATAAACGATTTATTTAGACAGTACACAATAGCACTATTTGTAAGTTCATTGCCAGATGATGTATTGTAAATATATGGAAGTAATACTGTGGTCTAGATGTTTTCGTTTTCGCATTTACTCGCTTATTAGGTCATCCAGAAGTGCTAGCATAGCAACTGGATTATCAGCAGGAACCTGAAATGAATTCATGATAGCAACTGCGTTTTCTTCATTTTCAAAAACTTACCATATGGCCAGCTCTGTTCACCCAGAAGACAGACAAATTGCCCAAGATCTTTTTGTAACCTTCATTAGTTCCATTCACGGCGAGAGCAGCTCTATCTACATTCTTCCATTGGCTACTGCCTGACCATTGAAGTTTATCAATCCATTGAATTGTTCCTGTTCAAAAAACGTTTAGTACCATGGCATTCTTAAAATTATTATTTTGATAACTTACCAGGTGTATCAACAATCAGATCTAGTTGTCCAGTAACCACTTGGACCTTGACGGATGTTTCGTTGAGGAGTTGTTCAACTAGAAATAAACGATTACAGAACGATTTTTAGGCAAAATTTATTCCATACCTATGCTTGTTACTGGTTTCATAAAATCTCCTGATAAAGTATTAAAAACTATTCCACTTTGTGCTCCCCAGGTCACGCTGATATTGAGAGCGTCTTTTACGGGACCCTGCATTAGGTTCTCAATTTTTTCATCTTCGCTAAGTTCATATGAAGTTCCTGGTTTTGCAAGGATTTTACCTTTACACAAAAATGATTTATTAAGCTGTTAAAGTAAATATTACTATTGTATTACCGGTCTTTCGGAATGATGCAGGTATTTGTTTTAAAATATTATAAAAATCGACATCGTGCGCAACTCTCATTATAATGTATTCGGTACGACTCCATTCGTTTGTGGCTTGTACGAACCGTCCAGCTTCCAATGCTTCTTTAGTTCTTTGAGCTCCCTTATCGACCTCATCATAACCTTCTTGATCAATAGCGCCCTAAAAATGATATTTAAAGGACGGGGCACATGTTTGTGCAAGCACTACTTACGACGTTGTATAGGAAAGGCGCCCAGTTTAATACCGATTCAATGGGAGAAATCCAGGAATCAATTAGACTGACGCCCTTCAGATTGGAGGTGATATTTCCAGCTTTAATTTGCTACAAAAGGGATTAAGTAGAATGCAATGTGGAGCAATTGATTCAAATGTGTACTTTATCTAATTCCAATGCAAAATCAACAGTCATTTTTCCTCCGTAAGACTCCGATGTAATGTAAAGTGATACATTTTGGAATTCTGGACGTCTTTCATAGAATCCTCTAAGACAGCCTATTAGATCTTCAGCAATTTGCTTATTGTCTGTGGTCAATGCAGATAAGCTATCAACATAGCTGTACCCTGTACCAACAGGATTGTCGATAAACAGTACATTTACGTATTTCACCCAATTATGTTCTCTCTCATTGAGGTCTACATCCAGTGGCCCCAGTTCGGCAAAATTGCCAAAACCAGTGGAAGATCCACCTGGACCACCTTGGAGCCAGATTACAAGTGGACGTTCTGTGATATTAGTGACATTCGCTGTAGTTTCGTATAACCACCAAAATTTGTGAGCTCCAGGTCGAACGTTTACATAACCCCAGTCTTGCTCACCTGGTCCAAAACCTTTGCGAGCTGTTAAAAAACACATTTCTATTAATATATACCGATTTTCTTTTTGTTCACAATATTATTAGTGATATTATGCTTGTGAACTTGGAGAGATTCATTAGTTACAAAATCCAATATAAAAATTATATCTTCTGAGAAATGTTGCAATTACGATATGGAAGAAAATAAGAAAATGTTTAGAAGAAATAATCGTACATGGTAGATATAAATGGTAACAACAGAACAAAACTGTTATTGATACAACACCGAAAAAGTTTTGTGTAATTGCCATCGTAAGTGCCTGTTATAATTATTATCATTTCATGCTTTACAGTAAAGCGTTATTACTTTGCAACATGCCACTTGGCTTATGTCATAAATAGCGTTTACTGCTAAGCTTTTGATGAGCGATAGTCACATTATACTTTACAATTATTGTAATTTGTAATTAGACGCTATAAGATGAAAACTACGATAATTTTCTCTATCTACACTTGTAAATATTATAGTAACTGTTCTTCTAGGAACGTTATTACAATTTTACATGGTAGCAAAACTTTATGTGATTAGGACGGTGCTGATGAGAAATCAAAGTAATTTTTATCCATTTATCGAATACAATGGATAGGTAAAAATTTTAAAAGGTAAAATAACGCAAATTGCGTGCTATATACTTACATAAACAAATATATAATTAATATATAAGTATTGATATTTGTAAACTATAGTATAAATGCATTTTATATAATTTCACATCATGATATTAAAATAAATGTATATCTACCAAAATGCACGTATTCTCTAACACAACATCCATACCACTAATTTCTTAAAGCAAAGCATGATTGTCCATTATTGATGTTATAAGATTTTAAAAATAAAGAATGACTTATTGAAGTAATTTTATCACTATAGTAACTATATCTGACGTCATTATTCTTAAAAAAATCACTTTTATTCATTTAAATGATTTTGTTTTCTAAATAGTTAAATCGTAAACGGTTATACACATATATTTGATGTATAGGCAATGAATATTTCAAATGTTTTACCAAATTATAATTAGCAAGAACGTAAACGTTACCATAGCACACTGCTACAAGCAATCCTAAAACCACAATTGTTTTCATGGTCGGCTATGTCACACTGAACTATTTTTAGGAATTGAACGTCAGCTTTATATACTAATGTTCAAGTGGCACTCATTCAACTTTAGATAAGAATGCAATATAAAATTTACGATTTGGTTGTGATAAAACCCGTATATTGTCAATGTGCAAATTTTGTTCTAACGTTGTGTAGGGCTACTGAATAGAATAATCACTATTAGGTCGACTATTTTGGCAATCAATAATTAGGATGTAAAATAATGCAGGTGCTAATACCTTATCTTGGGTTGGGAAATCCGGAACATTGCTATAAATTAAGCAGCTAGTTATGTAAAAATTTTATTTGTATAACTTCATAGAATATTTAGCAAACAGAATATGTTATACATATTTGGTTTTCTCTTCATTGCCTACCTACTATAATGATGTTACATTAGATTTTGCAAAATTCATTTTTGGAGTCCTAGATAGGGTATATTAAAACCAATGAAACGAAGAGTACTTTAACCATAATAAAGTATTGTAGAAACGAATTCTCTACTTCTCATAGGACAGTAAAAACAGTAAAAAACAGAAAAACTTATTGACTTTTACTTTACATGCATACACTGTTGATAAACTAATGTTTAACCTTCAAGAACTACAATAATGAGTTTCATCGCCATGAAATTTGAAACTACAGTTGTTTAATACCGAAAAAACTTTATAAGCATGTATAATAAATTATTGAACAAGTGCGGCCTATTTGCTTTATTATTATTACAATGGGTCCATAATTAATTATATATAACTCGTTTTTTTTCGATGGCGCGGTAAAGGCCAGTGTGGAAGCAAAGTTTGTGCCACTGCCGTTAAATGGTGCCGAAGAAAGCCAGTTAGCCCGCCTGATAAGGGACGCAATAGGTCCGATCGGGGAAGAAAGGTTCATAATTAATGTACAAATCAGCTAGAAATATTTTAGTGTTTTTAATAACAGTGAATCAGGCAAACGGAACACTTTAATAATTTGAATTACATTAATTGGCAATGAGAATTATAGTCTGTAGGCTCTCAGAAAGAATTTGATTTCTAGTCAGACGCCTTAACCGTTCGGTTAGGAAGACTACGTAACACAGGTTTATTATTATATTATTAATGTGCTCGGTGACGATCCAGCTTGGTGTTATATGTATGATTTGACACATTGGCAGAAGTTGCATGTAACTGCCAAATTTTGAACTGATGGTGGATCTATTATGTATTTCCGTTCATGTTCCCCTGGACCAAACAATTGGTGACCTATTAAAACGAAAGATGTTAACAATAGATGTTTTATTTAACACAATTTATGTACAGTGAGCCTCACCAACTATCAGCCAAATTAACATTGAAAAATTATTGGGCGATCAACTCTTGCCGTGTACGTGGCATCGACGTACGTGATTGGTCAAAAATGACAAATTACTTTTACTTCTGACCAATCGCGTACCTCGATATTTGCACAGCAATTATAGATCCTCCCATAGTTTCTCTATATCTGATACTCTGCGAGACACACTGTATAGTAAGTTTATTTTGTGTATAGACTCATTGTGGTTTACTCAAACAGTTAGCACCTGTCACGGTGTATAGTTTATTTTTCATTTTTCATAAATAATTCCCGTCAATGGACTCTTTAGGTACCTACGCCATACGTTTTCGAGCTGTAAATTGGATGATCATTTTTTTATTACTTTTATAGTACTACTTAGGTTAATCACGTTAAGAACTATAACTTTAGGGTAGCAATTAACAATGCTGTGTTATCTATTTTGCAGAATTGTTTTAGTTCTTCCTTTTATTTCTAGTAACACGGTATTATTTTGGTATTACTAGAGTAACATGGAATATCTTCCTGAATGAAAACAGTATTTTTAACATATCTAGTGTGATAAATATGATTAAAAAAAGCTTTTGCTATATCAGAACTTGTAGATAACATTGTGATTGATGTATTTATTGGAGAAAAAAATAGTCTATATACAGGGTGTCCCAAAAATGGCAATACAATGGCAGGTAGGCCGACAGCCTGATCAATTCTGAGAGAAAAAATCTATTATATTTGTTCTATTCGGTACTTAGCTTTTCAGTATAAGCGGTTCTACCTAATTACCGCCTTCGGTACAAGACATCAGGACAGAACAAATTATGAAAAAATGTAGCAATTTTTCAATGAATCTGCCTTTTATACATTAAAGTACCACCGCGGCCAAAAAAATGGAAACACCAGCGTTAATCAAGTTAACGCTTTTTTATAATTTTACACAGTGTTATTAGGGGTTTACATAATATTAGGTTATATTTTTTGACTTTTTACTTTTGACAACAACTGACAACTGCATTAAACAATATGATATCAGCAATGTTGATTTAACTTAAGTAATATACCCATTTACACTAGGAAAACAATGATGTTTCCATTTTTTTGTCCGCGATGGTACGTGCTAAACCACGTTAGACGTGCATAATTTCTGTCTAAAAATGTATTGAAAAAAGTTTTAGACTTTTAGCGAATATGGCAATAATGCTAGACCAAATTTAATGTGAGTCATTTATTTCGATAGTTTTGAAATCCAGTGCTTAATAAAGCAGAAATGTTCACCTATTTGAGTTACATATTTTACTGGTTACATAACCCTTCTCTTATTATAATATTGCATGGACTGCATTGTTGTCTTATTCTGTATATTTTGTTGGATAGTCTTTGATATTTTAAGAATGAGGAATTATAAAATCTATAATGCATATGGATTGCTGCGACAAACCCTTCGAATGACTGACATCACAGAGGAGATAAAATTTCCTGTGGCCAAAAACGGAAAAGACATAAGCGTTATATTAATTTTCACTTATAATACCATGAGTAGTCAAAGTTATGTCGACTATTTTTGTGGTGGTGTCACGAATGTCCATTGCGCTTGGTACGATTAGGACGAGTGCGACAGCACGAGTCCTAATCCCAAGCGCAATGGACATGAGTAGTGATACCACCGCAAAAATAATCTACTTAACTTTGACTAAGAATGGTATTCGAGGGACTATTTAATGAACCAAACTACCTTTTAAAATTAGTTTTCAGTAAATCTAGCAACAAACTACGCAATTTCTATAGTAACAGAACACTAATATTGAATTTTTCTAATAAAAATCGCATTTGTTAAAAATGGTCACTTGAATACCTTCTAGGAAGATATATCCGCTGATATTTTTTTGATTGGTCAAGAAACGTCAGAATTCTGGATTTTCATTGGTCACTTTTTGACAGATGACAGGTGAATTGAATAGTCACAGAAATTTACATTCTTACAGTTTGCAACGTTGCCTGGACAACTGTGTCTGGCGATTAAATTCTCAGTTTCACGATTTCGTGGTCGATCTGCATTATGAGTGATTATCTACTGTAGCTTTTATATATTGATAACGATTTTATTGTGTCTCTTCAATGAATGGAATTTATGTAACAATCGTTTATCTTTTTATCTATGTGATATACGTAGTCGTGAACACTTAAAAAACTCTTAACGTCTAGTTGATCTGTGTGCCACATTATTTATATTGCGTAGAAGAAGACAAAACGAATATATTATAATAGCAAAAATGGTAAAAATGTTATTGTTCCAATTAAAATGTTAAAAGCTGTTCTGTTCACATATGATAGATCAAAAATTTGAAATTTACGTATATTGTTTCCGTGAATGAATAGCGCAATTTTTAGTTCCTTATACCTCAGATTAAGAGTTATACTGTAGCAATTTGTTTAGCTCACTTGATGTTTTAATGAAGTACTAATAAACAGCAAAACTTCAGTTAATACTTGTTGAACTATCGAAACTCTTTGAAGAATAAACGATTTATTTAGACCGTACACAATAGTACTATTTGTAAGTTCATTGCCAGATGATGTATTGTAAATATATGGAAGTAATACTGTGGTCCAGATGTTTTCGTTGCGTTTACTCGCTTATTAGGTCATCCAGAAGTGCTAGCATAGCAACTGGATTATCAGCGGGAACCTGAAATGAATTCATGATAAATCATCCGTATTTACAAGCAACTGCGTTTTCTTCAATTTCAAAAGCTTACCATATGGCCAGCTCTGTTCACCCAGAATACAGACAAATTGCCCAAGATCTTTTTGTAACCTTCATTAATTCCATTCACGGCTAGAGCAGCTCTATCTACATTCTTCCATTGGCTACTGCCTGACCATTGAAGTTTATCAATCCATTGAATTGTTCCTGTTCAAAAAACTGTTAGTACCATGTCATTCTCAAAATTATTATTTTGATAACTTACCAGGAGTATCGACAATCAGATCTAGTTGTCCTGTGACTACTTGGACCTTGACGGATGTTTCGTTGAGGAGTTGTTCAACTAGAAATAAAAGATTACAGAACGATTTTTAAACAAAATCAATTCCATACCTATGGTTGTTACTGGCTTCATAAAATCGCCCGCTAAGGTATCGAAAACTATTCCACTTTGTGCTGCCCAGGTCACGCTGATGTTAAGAGCTTCTTTTACGGGACCCTGCATTAGGTTCTCAATTTTTTCATCTTCACTAAGTTCATATGAAGTTCCTGGCTTTGCAAGGACTTTACCTTTATAAAAAAAATGAGTTACTGATCTGCTAGATTATATATTACTATCATGTTACCGCTTTTTCGAGAGAATGCTGGTATTTGTTTCAAAATATTGTAAAAATCGACATCGTGCGCTACTCTCATTATAATGTATTCTGTATATTCCCATTCATCTGTAGCTTCTACGAATCGTCCAGCTTCCAAGGCTGCTTTTGTTCTTTGAGCTCCCTTATCGACTGCATCATAACCTTCTTGATCAATAGCACCCTAAAAATCGCAATTTAAAGAACGGAAAACACGTTTGTGCAACTGGTACTTACGACATTGTATAGGAAAGGCGCCCAGTTTAGTACAGATTCAATGGGAGAAATCCAGGAATCAATCAAACTGACTCCCTTCAAATTGGAAGTGATATTTCCAGCTTTTATTTTCTACAAAAAGGATTACGTATAATGCAAGGTTGAGCAATTGGTTTAAATATATACCTTATCTAATTCCAATGCAAAATCAACAGCCATTTTTCCTCCATAAGACTCCGATGTAATGTAAAGTGATACATTTTGGAATTCTGGACGTCTTTCATAGAATCCTCTAAGACAGGCTATTAGATCTTCAGCAATTTGCTTATTGTCTGTGGTCAATGCAGATAAGCTATCAACATAGCTGTACCCTGTACCAACAGGATTGTCGATAAACAGTACATTTACGTATTTCACCCAATTATGTTCTCTCTCATTGAGGTCTGCATCCAGTGGCCCCAGTTCGGCAAAATTGCCAAAAGCAGTGGAAGATGCACCTGGACCACCTTGGAGCCAGATTACAAGTGGACGTTCTGTGATATTAGTGACATTCGCTGTAGTTTCGTATAACCACCAAAATTTGTGAGCTCCAGGTCGAACGTTTACATAACCCCAGTCTTGCTCACCAGGTCCAAAACCTTTGCGAGCTGTTAAAAAACATTTCTATTAATATATACCGATTTTCTTTTTGTTCACAATATTATTAGTGATATTATGCTTGTGAACTTGGAGAGATTCATTAGTTACAAAATCCAATATAAAAATTATAACTTCTGAGAAATGTTGCAATTACGATATGGAAGAAAATAAGAAAATGTTTAGAAGAAATAATCGTACATGGTAGATATAAATGGTAACAACAGAACAAAACTGTTATTGGTACAACACCGAATAACTTTTGTTCAATTGCCATCGTGAGTGCGCGTTATAATTATTATCATTTCATGCTTTACAGTAAAGCGTTATTACTTTGCAACATGCCACTTGGCTCATGTAATAAATAGCGTTTACTGCTAAGCTTTTGATGAGCGATAGTCACATTATACTTTACAATTATTGTAATTTGTAATTAGACGCTATAAGATGAAAACTACGATAATTTTCTCTATCTACACTTGTAAATGTTATAGTAACTGTTCTTCTAGGAACGTTATTACAATTTTACATGGTAGTAAAATATGTGATTAGGACGGTGCTGATGAGAAATCAAAGTAATTTTTATCCATTTATCGAATACAATGGATAGGTAAAAATTTTAAAAGGTAAAATAACGCAAACTGCGTGCTAGATACTTACATAAACAAATATATAATCTTATATATATTTCTAAAAGTCCTGACTGACTCACTCACTCACTCATCAACGCCCAGCCCAAACCCTTGGTCCTAGAAAGCTGAAATTTTGCACAGAGGTTCCCTTTATGATGTATACAAGGAATAAGGAAGGATATTTCGAAATTCAACCCCTAAAGGGGTAAAATGGGGGTTCCAATTTTGTATGGAGAAATAATATTAAATAGACATTTCGACTTGAAACTTCGTAGGAGTACTCCTAAAAACAAATAATCAAACACGTATTTCGTGATTTTCCGAAAATCAACCACTTAGGAGGTGAAATGGGGTAAGTAAGCCTAAAAATCGATATGGGTGTCGTTATTGAGGTTTTTTGGGACGTTGATTGCGAAAATTACATTTATTTTTAAGTCCAAGACGGTGAACATGACATAAGGGAAGAAACGGGACGGGACGGGACTAGACTGGACGGAACGGGACGGACTGGACGGGACGGGACGGACTGGACGGGACGGGACTGAGCGGGACGGGACTGGACGGGAAGGGAAGGGACGGAACGGGACGGGACGGGACGGGGCAAAGCGGGACGGGGCGGGGCGGGACGTGTCGGGGCGTGGCAGGACGGACGGGACGGAAAGGGAAGGAAAAGGATGGGATGGAAGGGGAGGGGGTGGGATGGAAGGGACGGGACTGGACGGGAGGGAAAGGGGCGGGACGGGACGTGACGGGAAGGGTCGAGACGGGGCGGGGCGGGGCGGAACGGGATGATACGGAAAGGAAAGGGAAGGAATGGGATGGAAGGGGAAGGGACGGGACGGGACGGGACGGGAAGGTAGGGGACTGGACGGGAAGGGACTGAACAGGAAGGGACTGGACGGAAAAGGAAGGGACGGGACGAAAAGGAACGAGACGGGACGGGACGGAAAGGGAAGGGGAGGGAAGGAATGGGATGGAAGGGGAGAGGCGGGACGGGACGAGACGGGACGGAACGGGACGGGACGGGACGGAATGGGACGGTACGGAAACGGGGACGGAGAAAGGGACGGGGACGGGGACAGGATGGGATGGGATGGGATGGAATGACAGAAAATAATTAGTCATTATTTAATACACAAATAACGAACCTCGCGCGAACGAAGTCGCGGATAAAAGCTAGTTAATATATAAGTATTGATATTTGTAAACTATAGTATAAATGCATTTTATATAATTTCACATCATGATATTAAAATAAATTTATATCTACCAAAATGCACGTATTCTCTAACGCAACATCCATACCACTAATTTCTTAAAGCAAAGCATGATTGTCCATTATTGATGTTATAAGATTTTAAAAATAAAGAATGACTTATTGAAGTAATTTTATCACTACAGTAACTATATCTGACGTCATTATTCTTAAAAAAATCACTTTTATTCATTTAAATGATTTTGATTTCTAAATAGTTAAATCGTAAACGGTTATACACATATATTTGATGTATAGGCAATTAATATTTCAAATGTTTTACCAAATTATAATTAGCAAGAACGTAAACGTTACCATAGCACACTGCTACAAGCAATCCTAAAACCACAATTGTTTTCATGGTCGGCTATGTCACACTGAACTATTTTTAGGAATTGAACGTCAGCTTTATATACTAATGTTCAAGTGGCACTCATTCAACTTTAGATAAGAATGCAATATAAAATTTACGATTTGGTTGTGATAAATGTGCTATTTGAAAAACGGTCTTTTTTGTGATTTCTCGAAAACCGGAAGTGTCACGTGACTGAAATTCGGTTTCTGAGCTGACATGACCATTCCAAACATATAACTTTAATAACTTTTTTCACTATCTCTTACGGTTTGGCTGCTGAAACAGCGTCCCGGACGGACGGACGGACGGACAGACAAGTCTATTAGATAAAGGATGTTTCAGTAGCCAAACGGAGCTGCGACCCTCTGAGCCTTAAAACGTCGATCGGTTAGGCAACCACTTTGACACCTTCCAGGTCTGGGTCTTTATTTAATACGCGTTCTATTTGAAAAACGGTCTTTTTTGTTTTTTTAAATGAGACATTTGTCTCACTGGACTGCTAGTTACTATTAATAGACGTAGTGGGGCTTCTACAAGTTGTTGCAAGGTAATACAAGGAAAAGTAACAAGAAATAGAAAAATAATATATGTATTTTGAATAAGATTTTGTTGCGCTTTATTGTTCAGTTTATGTCTAAACTGCTGAAGGAGATTTGGTTTATAAAATAATTCTAGAGAACACACTACAAACAATTCTACAATTAAAAATACCTTTACAGTCGCTGATATTAACGCTTCAAACGTTAAATTTATATTGCAACATTGAAGTGGTACCCGTACTGTTTATCGAAGTAACATTTTTTAAATAATAGATAAGAACTTTGAATATACTATGTGTTGAAGCATCATATTTAATATTTACTTGAGAATAATCCTAGAAATTGTTCGTGGCATTAGGAGCTGCAGCCAGGTTAATTTAAGTCTTGCTCATCTCCCGCTGTCCAGCAATCTATCATACTTAAGATCTTAATCTTGGATCTGCATGTAATTTGTAAATACCATCTGCAATTTAAAACGGATGTCATTAGTTTATTGTTAGAGCTTTCGGCGAAATGCAGCTCTCTCTTGCGATGGTCGACCATTCCTTCCCCCTACTCCTAAAGGGGTGGTTTAACGAGTGTCCGAGTTTTCTTGGGCTCGAAGAGACAGACACGACCAGAGTCACGTTAAGACACCGAGAGATATACATCTCCTCTATAATCAGTACCGGCAAGTTTAAATTTGTAATTATACAGTCCGCTTTTAGTGTTACATTGGTGTATATATTGTAAATAAAGTGTTATTACAATTATATTCGTTGTGTTCAATCATTAACGACCACGACGACTTGCGTGATTCTCCGCCGGTATTTCGTTGTGCCCGTAAGGTTCGGGTCGCAACATATTTTGGTCATATCGAACCGAATTTCGAACCAAGTACACCTTGGATTCAACGTCTTCATCTGAAGAGGATCATCTGTATCCACATTTGCCGTGTATGGCATTCATCGGAGGAAGCTGCAGCATCATTACGAGGCCAGTGGAGTCCCCAGTACCTACAAAAAGCGTCAACTTCTTGGGGTGAGTGGTCTCCAATCCTACCGTTTGTTTAATTTCCCTTTGTCGCATGTTTAATGTTGTGTACGTTCTTTCAACGTGAAGAATTGGTTCATTAATTACTAGCGTCGAGGAAAATTTAATTGAAGAAATTTCTTCATAATTTTTTGCTCTTTTTGAGTAACGTCAGTAAAATTACTTTATTTAGTTATTACGCTTGATTCCAAATGGCAAACATTAAAGCACTGCTTAGCAAGCGCACAGTGCTAAAATCTAAATTAATTAAATTTAGAAATAAAATCAGTGACGAGTTAGACGTTGATCAGTTAAATACTATTAAAGATCAAGTACAACCTCTGAATGATGAATTTGATAGCATCCAATTTCAAATTGAAGAATTGGATGAAAACCAGGTAGATTCGATTTTTTTCGATCAATATCTTTCCCTTATGACGGATATTAATAAATTATTAAGAAAGCTGAATGGCTCCACTCGAGAGGTAGGCACCCCTCGTCCTGCGTCTTCAAATAATTCAATTGAGACGCAAGTTAAACTACCAGCTCTAAATTTACCACAATTTAATGGGAATTGTGAAAACTGGTTATCATTTTACGAATCTTTCGAAACGTTGGTACATAAAAACGTGACAATAAACGATTTGCAACGGTTTCATTATTTAAAATCGTGTCTAAGGGAAGAGGCGCTTCAGTTGGTCAGTTCTCTTCCAATTACCCGCGATAATTATCAAATCGCGATTGAGTTGCTAACCAACAGGTATCAGAATAAACTTTTAATTATAAAAAAGAACATTCACGCATTGTTCCATTTAGATAATGTAATTAAAGATTCATCCAAGTCATTACGAAACCTGATAGATAAGGTAATGTTACATTTAAAGGTCCTAAAATCTTTGAGCTTGCTCACGCATCATTGGGATAGCCTAATTATATATTTGGTGGCATCAAAACTTGATTTCATGTCAAATCGCGAATGGGAAAATTCGGTTACACAAGACATTCCGACGTTAGAGGATTTATTGACTTTTTTGACAAAACGATGCCAGCTGTTAGAGGCGCTTAGCTTTAAAAAAGAACCGGTCAAACGACAAACATTTGCGAACAGTTTCAAGATTAGGGAAAATAATAATTTTCAAGGTGCGTCGCATTTAGCTACAAATAAGGTGGGCTGTGCATATTGCAAACAAGCACATAACATACAAGGGTGTGAAACTTTTCTGAAGTTAGAGCCGAGAAACCGGTACCACGCAGCCAAACAAAACAAATTATGTATAATCTGTCTACGCGATAATCATGCTAGTACTAATTGCCGAAATAAAGGTTGCAGTGTTTGTCACGGTAGACATCATTCTTTATTACATTTTCAACAAGCTGAGGTTGACAATTCACCAAATTTCAGTTCCGAATCAATTTCTGCAATTTTGACACCGGAAGTAATTGCTACAACCTCCAGCAGTAACCACTGTGCAAATCAGAGCGCACATGTATTTTTAGCAACCGCGTTGATCGAGTTGCTCGATGCAAATAATAAGCCCCACACTGCTAGAGCTTTATTAGATGCAGGGTCACAGCCAAATTTTATTAATGAAGCACTATGTAAGAAACTCGGGCTTAAATTAGAGTCCGTCAAGTTTCCGATTGCAGGGATAAATCAATCTATCAGCCACGTACAGTGTTGCACTGTCGTAAAGTTAAGGTCAAAATGCGGCAAATATGAAACCGCGTTAAATTGCTCTGTTTTGCCAAAAATCACATCGAATTTACCGCTTATTGATTATGAAAGGCAGTTATTCAAAATCCCAAATAATATCAGATTAGCTGATCCAACTTTCAATATATCTGGGCCTATTGATTTGCTTATCGGCGCAGAAAAATTCTGGGAGTTATTGGGCTCAGGTCAATTAAAATTATCAAACCATGGCCCAGTATTGCAAGAAACCAAATTAGGTTGGATACTCGGGGGGCCAATGCGGGCTCTACAGCCTCAACCTCGTCCAGTAAGTTTTCATGCTGCATTAGACAGTCATTTTTCAAATTTTTGGCAACTCGAGACAATACCGGAATACAATGTAAATTCCATTGAGCATTCCGCATGTGAACGAAGTTTCGCAAATAATTACTTTCGAGATTCTACCGGGCGATTTGTAGTCAAATTACCGTTTAAGGAAAACGCTGAAGTATTGGGTGAATCCAAGCAAATCGCGATTAAACGTTTTTTCACATTGGAGAAATCCTTGGGAAACCAACCGAATTTAAAATCGGAATACACTAAATTTATTCACGAATATCGTGCACTAGGTCATATGACCTTAAATTCATGCCCGGAGTCGGACATTCCCTCAAAACATGCTTATCTTCCACACCATGCGGTGATTAAACCATCCAGTACGTCCACCAAATTAAGAGTTGTATTCGATGCAAGTGCTAAAACGACCACGGGTGTCAGTTTAAACGATACATTATTAGTCGAACCTCAAATTCAATCTGATTTGTTTTCCTTGCTTACTCGATTTTGAACGTATAAATACGTTCTAACAGCTGATATACATAAAATGTATCGCCAAATTTTTGTTCATGCAAATGATCGACCGTTTCAACAAATAGTATGGAGGGACAATCCAAATGAACCCCTACAAAGTTATTATTTAAATACCGTTACGTATGGTACCGCATCGGCACCTTTTTTAGCCGTGCGCACATTGTAGCAATTAGCTCACGAAGAAACGGAAATACTTCCAAGGGCAAAATCCGCTATTCTTAACGATTTCTTTATGGATGATTTAATAACAGGCACAAATGATTTTAATGAGGCTCTGAGTATTCGCGAACAATTAATAGAAGTTTTGAGTAAGGGTGGTTTTGAACTCAGAAAATGGGCAACCAATGAACCCGCGTTATTACCACGTTGTCAAAGGTCAGATTTGACGAATGATCAAACATGGATTAATCTTGACAAGGCGGGCGACACGAAAACTCTCGGACTGTCTTGGAATTGCATTAACGATGTGCTGCAATATGACAACACACAATTAAAGATTTCAAATAAAATCACGAAACGGGCGATATTATCGGTCACCGCTCAATTGTTTGACCCTCTGGGTTTGATAAATCCGGTTATTGTAACGGCAAAGGTCATTCTACAAGGGTTATGGGCTAGCAAAATTGGTTGGGACGACGAGATACCGTCCAAGATACGTGAGAAGTGGATACAATTATTCACAAGCTTATCGGTTTTAAGCCAAATAAAAATCCCTCGAATTGTCGTTGAGATTCCTGAATTTATCGAGATTCATGGGTTCAGCGACGCATCGGAACCTGCGTATGGAGCTTGTCTCTACATAAGATCAAGGTCCGCGGTAGGCGAATATGCCGTACATTTATTATGTGCGAAGTCCCGAGTTGCTTCTCTTAAAAGGGTATCACTGCCGCGCTTAGAGCTGTGCGCCGCCATTCTTCTCTCGCATCTCTTTCGTAAAGTTGAATCGATAATAAATCTCAATATCAGCCGATCAGTTCTGTGGACTGATTCTAAAATTGTGTTGGCCTGGCTATCCGCGGAGCCACATAATTGGAAAACGTTTGTGGCCAACAGAGTCGCGGAAATTAATATAGCAGCAAATAAAGTCGATTGGAATTATATTCCTTCAGAATTAAACCCAGCCGATATAGTTTCACGTGGTAGTTTACCGAACGAACTGCTTCATAATCGTTTATGGTGGCACGGTCCAGATTTTTTATCGGACTCGAAATTAAAGTGGCCAATTAATGACCACGTAGATATTTCGGACGATTCGTTAGAGAAACGAAGTTTAGTCTCAAATGTTGTCACACAAAACAACCAAACTAAAGAAATTTTTGAAATGTTCGAAGGATTTTCTAAATTTTCCAAATTGCAACGCGTTATTGCGTATTGCAAAAGATTCGTCAACAATTCAAAACCGGGCGCTATAAGACAAACGGGTGGATTGACATCAATTGAATTGCATAATGCAGAAACATTTATTGTAAAACAAGTTCAAGCGTGTAACTTTAAAGATGAAATTGCAGCATTGCGTAAGGGTAACCAAGTTCACAGGCTCAGCATTATTAAATCTCTAAATCCATTTCTTGATTATAATGATATTATCCGAGTTGGTGGTCGCTTAGCAAATTCAAAATTGGGTCATGATATGAAACATCCCATTTTACTGCCCAAACATCATGTCACGAACCTTTTGATTTATCGTGAGCACACAAGGCTACTGCATGCTGGGCAACAAGCTACATTGTCGTCACTTCGTCATAAGTATTGGCCAATTTCAGGTCGAGGCAGTGTACGAAATGTCCTGCATAAATGCATAACTTGTTTTAAGACAAACCCGCAGCCCTTAAGGCAAATTATGGGTGATTTGCCCGCGTCTAGAGTTGAGCCCGCCAGACCATTTATTAATTGCGGAATTGATTACGCGGGACCTGTACTCTTAAAGGAAGGTTCCGGCCGTGGAAAACGATCCGTAAGGGCATATATTGCGATATTTGTTTGTCTAGCCACTAAGGCAATACATGTGGAAATCGTATCAGATCTAACGACGCAAGCGTTTCTCGCAGCGTTGAAACGTTTTATCTCACGCCGCGGAAACATAAAAAACTTATATTCCGATAATGCTACTTGTTTCGTCGGCGCTAACCGCGAACTAAAACAATTGAGAGAGCTATTTAAAAATCAAATTTTTCATTCAGAGGTCATCGACGTTCTAGCCACAGATTATATAAAGTGGCATTTTATCCCGCCTAAAGCCGCGCATCATGGTGGCATTTGGGAAGCTGCCGTAAAGTCGGTTAAGCATCATATTAAAAGAGTTATTGGTGAGGCTTCTTTCACGTTTGAAGAATTGTACACAATATTAACTTGTATCGAATCTTGCCTCAATTCCCGTCCTTTAACTCCAATCAGTAACGATCCTAATGACCTCATTCCCTTAACTCCAAGTCACTTCCTTATTGGAGACGTGCTCACTGCACCCGTTGAACCGGATGTGACTAAGCTCAACATTCATCGCTTGTCAAGATGGCAACACATTGAGCAAATACGTCAACACTTTTGGCAACGATGGTCAGCCGAATATCTGACCCAGCTTCAACAGCGTGCTAAATGGCACCATGCTGAGACCAATATCGCCATAAATACTATGGTCTTGATCAAGGAAGACTGCGTACCTCCACTACGTTGGCCGTTGGGTCGCGTTATCGCTACCCATCCAGGGAAGGATGGCAAAACGCGAGTCGTGTCAATCCGCACCTCGAAAGGCATTATTATTCGTGCCGTAACAAGGGTGTGTCCGCTACCAGTCCAATAGCGATTGTGTTGGTGATTGAACTAATAAACAACTTTTAAGTGCTTCGTATCAGTGAATTCCCGTGTCATAGACTATGATTTGAGACATTTGATCACACGTGTCTATATTTATGTTCTTTCATGCTTTATTGTGCTCAGTGTCTTGTAAATCTCCTGTACATAGTATGTTCTTGATAGTTGTTACAGTTGATTAATTGCCTTGCATCTAATTTATCTCGTGTACTTTCTGTGTATCATTTCGATGTATTTCCTGTGTTTATTTTATAAGGTATTGTTATAAAGGTCCCCAGTTCCTTTATAGGGGCCGGTATGTTGAAGCATCATATTTAATATTTACTTGAGAATAATCCTAGAAATTGTTCGTGGCATTAGGAGCTGCAGCCAGGTTAATTTAAGTCTTGCTCATCTCCCGCTGTCCAGCAATCTATCATACTTAAGATCCTAATCTTGGATTTGCATGTCATTTGTAAATACCATCTGCAATTTAAAACGGATGTCATTAGTTTATTGTTAGAGCTTTCGGCGAAATGCAGCTCTCTCTTGCGATGGTCGACCATTCCTTCCCCTACTCCTAAAGGGGTGGTTTAACGAGTGTCCGAGTTTTCTTGGGCTCGAAGAGACAGACACGACCAGAGTCACATTAAGACACCGAGAGATATACATCTCCTCTATAATCAGTACCGGCAAGTTTAAATTTGTAATTATACAGTCCGCTTTTAGTGTTACATTGGTGTATATATTGTAAATAAAGTGTTATTACAATTATATTCGTTGTGTTCAATCATTCACGACCGCGACGACTTGCGTGATTCTCCGCCGGTATTTCGTTGTGCCCGTAAGGTTCGGGTCGCAACAAAGATTATCTTTACACTTTCTTCGACCACCTGGGGATTCCTCGATTTGTTTTGTATATTCCCCACTTTCATTCATGGCTTGTAGCACTATTTTACACTTTAATTTGTCAATGTGTAACAAAGAACGTCTTTATGTGGCAGTGACCTCAATGCAACTACTGCGTAAGACATAAAAAAATGTCAACATGCGCAGATATCGTGTTTTGATAAAACTGCAAATACTTCAGATGTCGTGGTTTGCAAAACCGGTCGATATTGTGGACCCTATAACTATGTCACATGTCGAGTTTTGTAAAATCTGAATGCATGATTTAATTCCTGACTAAAAACTTATATGGAAACGATATAAAGCTCAAAATCGCAAATTTTGTAGATGTCGACTTTTGAAAAAACGCTCCTCAATTATGGAAAGAATAAACGGAAAAAAATATAAGAAACAAGGTCTGCATTGAAGAAAAAATACAAGAAGTGTGGTTTTACATTGTATAGACCACATTTAGATCCTGCAGCAACTAATAGAGACGAGCGAAAAAGAAACATATCCATTTAGCATTCGTTGATCTAAGGAAGGCATATAACGCAATACTGAGAAGCAAGTTTGGAGAGCCACAAAAGAAATGGTAATGCTTATAACACTTATCAAACCCACGCAGAATTTGTAGAAGTACAAACAACACAATCAGTATAAAAAGTGAAAACTTCTGAACTGCTTCCAAACATCAAAAAGTCTATTACAAGGGTACTTTATTTCACCAACACCATTTAAAATATTTTTAAAGAATACATTGAAAACTTGGAGAAAATGTGTAGTCATGGGCGTGCCAATAAGAGACGAACACCTTTACACGGTATTCTTTGCAGACGATAAAATTGTTATAACGCAATACGAAAACGACTTAAGCTTCATGTTACGAAAACTAAAAGAAGAATGTATAAAATGCAGTTTAGAAATAAATTAAAACAGAACAAACTATCTCGCAATGAGGAAAGACGATGTGACAGATACAAGACACTGAACAATTCAAGTACGTAGGGTTTATAATAATCAAACATGAAATAATGATAATGGCAAATATTATTACCTATGGTGTAGAATATTGGGTAATAAATAAAAGAAATAAGTCAAAGATTATGGCAACGGAATTGGCATACTGGAGACGATGCCGTGGTAGTACAAGATTAGATAGTTAAGATGAGGTAATTCTTAGAAAAATGGAAGTAGAAAATAATTTACTACAATACATAGAAGGGAAACAACTAATATGGTATGGACGCGTAAGAAAAGCAGATGCCACAGATTGGAGTCCCATGGGAAGAAGAAAAAGAGGCCGCCCAAAACGAAGTGGACGAGGCTATGGAAAGGTGAAGAAAATATAGATAATGATAATAATAATAATAATAGTGCCTTCTTATTTTGATATAGTATAACATAATACAAAGATATATACGTAGAGGAATGGAGGAACTATGAAAGAGGAGAGAGACGGTCATACCTCTAAAAATTATTATATCCAATGTATCTATACCTATATTTGCCAATAACAGATTTTTGATCAATCCAGAACACAGTTGGCTCAACAAAGAACAATAAGTGCACGGTATCAATAGTTAAATATTGTAGTAGTATCATAATTGTTTGGGGATGTTGGCTTCTTCTGGAGGTGGAAAGCTACTTGCGTCTAAATAAACAATGAACAGTATTGCCAATACCACTATTGCTCTCTAAATGTCATTTTATGACAGTGGTCTATTATGATATGTTTTTCGGACTTTTTCCACTGTTTAGGGTGTAAATCACACAACGTTTCGGGAGTTTTGATCTACTCCCGTCTTCAGGTGTTCCTGGTTAGTCCTCAGAAGGACTGATATTGTACGTTTTTCAACGTAAATTTGTGTTTCCCCCGGGAATCAAACATCAAAACCATCTATGGTAGAAGTTTTCAATGACTAGATCACTAAAATTTATTATCATCAACAGGACAAAACACCTTGACATACTCATGTTCAAAATAAGCGATGATATACGATCAAATATTAAATATCGAAATAAATTATTAGTAGTAGCACATACATCATTTCCTTCAATTTTGATTTTACAAAATTAAAGGGCTATATTTTTTATTAAGACTATATGATAATAGCTAAGAAGCCGCTTAGCGCAGTTGGGTGGGCGCTAGTCTTGCTAAGAAGCAAGTCCTCGGTTCGAATCCCGCTGGGGCCGGATTTTTCCCCAGCCTTGGCAATTGGAATCGGGCTAGGTGAGGCCATTCACAGTTGGGCACTAAATTAACTATTCTCTACTCAGAGCCACAGACCTAAGAGATAGAGTAACAAGGTCAACGCATCGGCATGACACACACTTCACAATGGTTGCTGTGCAGGCACTAAAGGCGCGCTCCAACTTTGTATCCCGAATCCGGGGCAAGTTAAGCATTGTACCGCCAGATGCAAGCACATAAAGCACCAGCCTCTACACAACAAGATAAAAACGACGTTAACGATAATACATACATACATAATAGCTAATTTGCCTTCTTGTAATTTATACACTTTTATATCCTACATAAGATTTTAATTTTTTTATACACTTATAGGAGTTTTTACAGCTCCAGATTTATCTATCTCTCCGCTCATTATGGCTTCTTGTATGTTTATTTTCAATGTACTTCTATTATAATACCCAGATACTATTACAAAGTCTTCATATACAATCTAAGACTTGGTTTGGCATTAAATTTGATCCTTATACCATAAATGTTCCAGCCCCAGTGTAGGGTAATTAGGAAACTTAGCTTTGCCGCTGTAATCGCGAAAAAATCATCTAAGATTTTTTTAGAGCTTCACGTTTCAGGGTTCTTAGATGAGGAACACAGGTTTTCTCAATTCCGTCTATCTGTTTGTCTGTCTGTCCCTGTTTGTCTATCTGCCTGTCTGTCTGTCTGCCTATCTGTCTGTTGCTGTTATAACTCATAAACCATTTGTTGAAAAAACACGATATTTTGGATTCGGATTACATGCTTTCTTGGCATAAAGCCGAGACAATTTCGGTAAAATATATACAAGGTGAGCACCTTAAAAAGATTTTTTTTATTGCTATAAATAAAGAACTATTACTTAAATGTAAGTAATATTTTGCACGTAGAGCAAGGGCATATTTTGCACCCAACATATGTAGGGTGAGCACCTTAAGCAAATAAAATTTTGCTTTAGCTAAGAAATAGATAAAAGTAATAATTTGCACATAGCTCAGGCTTTATGCTTGACAAAAATGGGACCAAAACATATAGGATAAATGTTGTAAGAGACAAAAAAGGACAACGGAAAAGTGCGTTGCGTCGCAGATATTTGAACAACGGTCTCGTGTGACAGCTTGGGTCAAGCTTTGGGATCTTATTTGCAGGTGCTGAAGGTCGATTCCTACCGCCGGTAACGTTTTTTATTTCAAAATTAATGTTATTCGCATTACGAAGTGTTTTGTTTTATTGTTTCAGTATTATTACGAACGTTGAGAGTTTTTTATCACTAGTTTTCTTTGATTTTTAAAATTGTTAAGTAGTCCGCTTGCTAGGGACGTTCTAAGTAAAGCCCTTGACAAAGTTTCTGTAAATGCTGTGTGTCATAGACTTTACAATTTTTTGTTACCTAAAGTTGGCATGTGAAACCGCAACATTAATTAATCTACTGTTTCTTTGTGTCTGTAATGAGTATAAATCCTATGTTCTTACAGTAAAGTCTAGTTCTTTAACATAATATCAAAAAGTTTATCTTTTCCTGCCTTAATATCTTGGCTGTCCTTTTTACACAAATTTTAAAAATAAGAGGTATTTTTTCAGATGTAATAAAACCATAATTTTATTTTCTTACCCTTCTCTCTCGGCTTGCCCCATAGTAAGTGCACAAGTGGCCTCTTCGGTCTGCATCCGTTGGGAAATTGTCTGATAGGCTTTAGAATTAAGTTTGTCTTCCATTACGCCTTGTAGTTCAAAATCGGAATAGATTTTCTGAAAATACATTTTGAAATAGATTACCTAATTAGGTCTAAGTCTTACCTTCACAATAACGGCAAGGCACGTGCATTGGTATGGATGTAAAGAATGATCCAACCTTTCGGAAAGCCAGTTGCATAGCATATTAATTTGACTAGTGTACCACTGTTCAAAGAAATTTAAAATCCAAAGTTCATCTGTCACTTTTCCTCTAATTTGATCCATGCAGTTGCGGGTAAAGTTGACATAACCCTGCCCCATATCTTTACCTGATCCTGACACGTTCTGTAAGAGCACTGATGATATTAAGTGTTTGAAATTATACGCCTTTTACGTACCGTAAAACTAAGTATGGAACCTATTAAACTGCCCTCGTCGTACCGGGACAATTTTGATAAAGTTGCTTCTAAGACTGACATTAATTTACCAATCATTCCTTGATTCATACTTGCTAATGTTTTGTCTATTTGATCGTCTATTTTCGTGTGGTATTGATGCTAAAAAATTACTATGTGGATTCTTAATTTGCAATATATGTAACACTTACCACATCAATGCCATCTACAGCACAAAGCTTGAAAGACTGATTCTTAGCATCCAGTATTACGTTGACCATCGCACACATTTCTGAGGGTATGATGTAATCCGTTGATATGAAAGTGACTGATTTTTTTAACCATTGTTGGAAGGCATTTTCTGTTCTTTGTATGCAAGATTCTATCATATCACAAGCCATTAATTTTAATCTTTGTTCTAAGTGCTGTCTAAATTCTGCATCTGGCCAATGCAGGTCTCTTATAAATGACTGTAAAGCATCTAATTTCCAAAAAAGGTCTTCAGATGTAGCACAACCATTACTAATAAAAAAATCAAATTACAACAATTATTATTTCTTTTGTGCAGTGTAGTGTGTCCACAAACAGTATGGAAATACATCGAGATATACAAATTTTGTAGTAGCTTTAAATGAAAACTAGAATTGTAAACCATGTATTTTCTCTTCGAGTAAGATTTAGATGTAATACATACTATATGTGACACTGTAGAATGATTAAGAACAAGACGTAACATTTTTGTTGTTCCATGAACACATCTTAGAAAATTAAATGTATTTACCCTTTAATTTCCCATCGCTCTTTTTCGAAACCTTTATGTATAGACTGTGCTATCGAAGATTCCATGAGATCTACATATCGTACAACTAAAGGAGCAAAAGTGTCTCGTAGATGTTGATGAAACCGTCCATTTTTCAAGTTGTCTAAAATAAGTCGTTTAGGAAAATGTTTACCTTGTGGTGGAAACCCTTACCATCTGCCCGTAAATAATCATTTAATATTTGGAACAATGGAAATGAATCCCATGTATCGGGCGGCTGTTCAGCCAGAACTCGGTCCATGTCAACAGCAAATAATGACCAAAAGATTTCTGCATGTTCAACTAGCAAATCGCTGAACCATGCGAATGCCTGTACAAAACAATTTTATTTAAAGCCTACTTCTCTAAAATTCTGTATGGATAAATTTGTAAATTACTTTACATAAGCTATATTAATTAATCACTATTTATAATTAGTGGATAGCTTTGTACTTGCCACACTATTGAATAAATTTAAATGTCAAAGCATTATATCAATTTAGTGAAGAATCAATGATACATATTTAATCTCTATGTAAAAAATTGAAAATTTCTATACCAATTAGAGATAGGTACATACTAACATGATATACATCTAGAGTAGTGGTATGGAAATACATTTATGTATATATTAATAAATTACCTAATGCTGAAATTTAAACTGATTGTTTAAAAGTACACAATTTTAGAGTTTTGTGGATGTTGATCGACCAATATATGTCATTTCCACTTATTGCTGTAGTTTGCTTTTACTTATCAACCATGCATATTATGCGATATATTCACATATTGCTGTAAACATTTGAATATTTCCATTGCCATTTAATTTTCTCTAATGGGTGGCTGGTCCATTGCAGATAAAACCAATAGTGGGGTGCGTAAAACAGTCAAAACAGTTCAATAAGATCTAGTGTAAAATATTTTTCATTAAATGTTTCTAAATATTTGCTTCATTCTATACAGTTAAATGTGTTGGTAAAGAATTAGCTACTCCCTCATATAATTGTGACTGTTATTTAAGTAAAACTGTTTAGTACATTGTTGTATAAAGTAAACACAAATAATTATAGTTAATGCTATTCAAGATCTGAGTTAGGATGAGCAATCAAGATTAGGGAATTGAATCTCCTCTGTAGATTACGTCATGGATGAGTCTAAACCCAATTCTCCTTGCAACAATATTAGACAATAATTTTGTAAAGGAATGTAAAAAACTACACAGAAAAATATTGAAAAATGGAAAAAATTTAAGTGGCAGAAGTTAACTTATGGAGAAACAAAAATAATCTTCAGCGGAACATAGGCATATACAATAGAATAATGAGAGAAAAAATGCAAAGAAAAAACAAAAACTACGATAATCAGTATGAAACGAGCAACTTATTGTATAAACAAAAGCTATAGGTGAAACAAAACTAGAGCAACTTGAAAAACATTAAGTATTTACAGTAAACATATATTGCTAAGAAGAACTGTTAGAGAAAATTAACGAAAGAGTGGGTAGGTTCATTTCTATACAAACAATCTAAGATGTAAAGAAAAACGAAACTTGATCGAATAAGAAATAAGACGTAAGCAGGCGAGCGCACACGCTGCATGAACGGCCTGCATACTAGCAAGTGGCGCGCGCGCACCAATGGCGAGACCGCATTTGTATTGTTAACGCTGGCAGGGCCGGACGTAGGCTGGCTACCGCCTTGAGCAAGCATTTTTATTGTTAACCGTTTCTTTACGCTAGCCGGGCCAGACGTAGGCTGGCCACGAGTTCTAGTATTCATAGAAAAGCTGATCATCAAATGTATAGAAGAAACAGTACAATAAAATTAACTGCGATGGCTTGGACACATACATTCATAGATTGAGAGAAGACTGAATCGTCAGACGAGTTATGAAGCCAGAGCTATTGAGAATAATTATTGAAACACAGTAAGAACATATCTTTTAGACATGATAAATAATGTAAAAGCTGTTTAAGATGTTAAATTATAAACTGATTGAAAGCAACATCCTGCCTATTATTTGCTTTGACAGTTTAAAATTTAAATATATTGTAACATACAGACAAGTAATAACAGCAGCATCCACTCAGTTAGATCAAATGTCAATTTTTTTGTATCTTCAATTATTGCATTTTATGTCATAGGACATACACATACCTTACTGTTCAACATTGTTTAAATTTTACAACATTAAATGAAAATGACCTACATGGTAATAATAAAGATATAGTGATATATAGTTTTCCATATCACCCTCTCATAAGACAAAGGTCCTGTTATGATAGTTTGATTTTGAATACAAAGCCCATCCCGTATTGCTGGTTAAGTAGCAGAATTGTAAACCTTTGTAAAACCTTCAAACTATTAATTTTCAGGATACACTTAAACAATGAATACATACATGCACAGTATGTTCAGGCGCTGACTGAAAGACAACACAAAAATAGCTGAAAATGCAATGGCATGGTCATACCAATCAAGGCGATAGAAATATAGAGTGTTCGCAAGGACTACACACCAATTCAAGCAGCAGTGAGATTCCATATTTTTCTGAACAAGTTCAAATAATTTACATCTTTGGAATCCCACTTAGGAAAATGTCAAACAGCAAGCATACTCGAAATCGTCACCCAACGTCAGATACATAAAACAAACATCAAACTAAACATACCTAAGTGTTGTTTAGACATTTCTGGTAACTGTGTTTGATTAGTTTTTACGATATTTTTGTTGATATGTGAAGTTATGTGTCTCATTGATGTGTTAATCAGTCGGCACCTGTTTTTGCTATTTTATTCTTAACTTATGCTTATCACCAGTTTTCTACAAGTACATATCCATTTTTATTGAGATCGTGTAGTGGCACAAGTTAGGATTTATTAAGTATTATGTAAAGTATAGTGATGAATAATTTCAAGAAAACTCAGCACACAGCAATTTAGAGAAATATAGAAAGCTGTTGATGTAAGGCACTTTTTCGTACGAAACAACTGAACGATTGTTTTGATTATCTATAATTGATGGATAACATGTGTTCCAATTGAGAAATTGAAAGTATAATTTTGATCGTACGAAAAATGAATAACTATGGGAATAGTAAGAAAGAAGAGACAAGAAGATGTACGTGCCGTAGGGTCTGGTGGGGTGTAAGTAGCATGCGGTGGCATGCAATAGCGGAACACAGAGCTTTGCTGCTTGGCTTCGCGGCCCTGAGTGCCCGAACTTGATTTCGTACATGCGTTTGCATCTGTGGTTTGGGGCGACGGTCGCCGCTCGGCCGTGCGCAGCTGCTAATTAGTATACACATATTACACACAACAATGATACATTTTTATATATACATTTTAGGTACTTAATCCAGTTTGGGGGACTACTCAGTTTCATTCAATTAATCATAGAGTAAGTACCCAAAACATATCAGATAGATAAAACATAAAACAAACGTTAGATTTCACATTAGAATTTTACTGTTGAAAGTGAAGTTACACAAATACAATATTCAACACTGAAAGATTTTGGCACACAAAGGTAACGTTTAACACAAATTTCAAGGATTGATGAGTAACTTTTACCAGCAAAAAAAAACACAAGAGTTAGTGCTTCTGTATTTAATCAAGGTTATAAGAGATTATTTAAGTGAAATTACCTCAGCATAATGTTCTTCATTTTGTTGTAGAAGATCAACACATAGTTCAGCTAAATGTATGAGGTCATCCAATTTCTTATTTGGTGGTACAATTGTTTCTCCCCTTAAATCTTCTAAAAATCACAATAGAACATTTGGAAAACGTTAACGGTATTTCACCATCAAGTTTTATTTGGACTAGTTAATAGGAAAAAGACTGTAGCACTAAATGTAAAAATATTCAAACCTTCAACTTTAGCTTCTGTGGAAAGCCTCGAATAGTTAACTAACGCGGCAGTTTCTAAACTCTTTTTAATCATTCCACGAACTTCTTCCGGAGGCACTGGTGTGACAATATCTTTCATTAGAACTCTTTCTAATAGCGAAAGAGTTGCTTTCAGGGCTCCTTCTGGTCGCCCGAATGGAAAACAATATCTGAAATATTAACACCGTCATTTGCAGTTCTTCACCAGTAGCTTTCGCCGTGTTTCCTAAGTAGTGTCTATGACTTAAGTGGTTTTATGAAGAAACGTTCATATGAACATACAATCTAACGTTCTTGCAAATAAAGGGTTAGTCCATACGTTCTTAATTTTTTCTCTATGAAAACTATGGAAGCATAGTTTTTTTAAGCTTTGGACACTACTTAGAAAACATTTAATATATTAATTACCTGAAATTTGTAATTTGGTGTTCTAACAAAACACGCAGTCTCTCTTTCACTTCTTGAAATTTCTCTTTTTCTTCATGCGTAACACTTCCAACTCCATCAGGCCTAAGTTCATTACTTTTACAATCTACTAATTAGGAGTTTCTAACTCTAATGTCCATAAAATACACACCTATTGCCGTGGACGTGACTGGCGCAGAAGGCAAAACTGTAGTGAATCAACGTTGGATCAATCATGATATTTTTCTCTGCTCTATCAAGAAGGTCTGAAAGGTAGCACAGATGTCTATAACATCCTCGTACTCCGTATCTAGCACAATATTCGTCTAAAACAAAAACTTGTCCTGGGCTAAACCAACCCTAAAAATAATTTATATTTATTCATGATCAAGGCATCATCGTATGGAAATATTTACCAAGGAACAATAAGGGTCATTAAGCCTGTACTCAAGAGTAAGATTTTGTAGCAATTTAAATAATGATGCGTGATCAAATTGACAAGGATCCGCTGATATGAAGTCTTCCATTCCATGCTTTCGTGCTCGATCTGCATCTAAATACATACATAAGTTAATTTTTATTTTTTAAATGTAGTGCACATCTAACATGCCCAATGGTAAAACATAGACACACATAATTAAAATATCACAAACACCAAGATGTTAAAAGGTTCCTAAAATCTGTACATAAAGAGATTACGATAATTCTAAGAGGTGGCTGAGAAAGATATCTAAGATTACTGGATGAATGGAAAGGTCAATTATAATACAAAGCCAACAACTGAGGAGCACTCAGAAGAAACACAATAGGACAGTATAGAGTAGTACCTCCTTGAATTTTAGATATCGTTGAGTTTTTATCTTGAAGAGTAAGGGGTGGGGTAGGCTTATGTGATTGGCCAGTAGCGCGATACATAGCCATTACCCATAGATGACACTCGTTTTCATCATCGCTGGCATATAAAATACTATCACCTTCCCTCACTGCGTTGAAAAAGTATCGTCCTCCTTCAAGATCTACAAATAGTGTATATTAGTAAGTTTAATAAAATTAGATGAAGCTAAGTTGAGGGCCACTTACGCTTACCCATCCCAACCATCAAGTTTGCTTGAAAAAGCAAATAATTGAAGTATGGTTACTAAATTTGCTGTACAAACATTTTGAACAACTTACCACTTGATGCCTCAATATAGTCAACCGTATATCCGTCCAATTGCATCATTTCTGAAGGTTCTGACTTTTTCTCCTTGTAACTGCACATAGCAAACGTATACTGAGACACTTGCACTAATACGTAATATCGCTTTTTCCACTTTTTCCATACAGACTTTCCTAGTGCATAAAGATATCCACAGTGTTTCATATTTAAAGGTTTATCCATGCGACAAGCTATTTTTATTCTGAGGTCCTGGTCGGGAAGATTTTTGGGCACAGTCATTTTGTGCCATTCAGGTGCCTAAACAGAAATACTATTAGAAGATTTACGTTGTTAAGTTATAATGAATTACTTTTGAAGACACCGGTGTTGGTTTCAAGACCACTTTTCCCAGTTCTTTATCTTCTAGTGCTAACATTCCAGGATTTTCTGTATAGAGTTTAACTTTCACAGCCGGTAGAGGATGTGTAGTGCAGAAGTCTCCTTGTGTATCCCACATTGGTTTCGATGCTTCAGCTTGATCGGTTTGCAATTTCTCACCACCTTCCACTTCCATAGTACAATATACTATTCGGTTTGGGGCGAGAGATTTTAAACCTTTCACTTCCATCACTACTACCTATAATTATTTATGCTGTGTAGCTTTTTTACCATATTCACTTGGTATAAATACCTCTAGTTGAAATGTTAACACTACATCAAGTTTGGTAAGTTGTGTGTCACTGTCAGCAGAATCGCCTTCTAATTTTGCTAAAGATCCTTGGGATCTAAAATAAGTAACATAAGACATCAAAAGATGCTTCATAGTATACGGTTTATTATGGTTGTGCAACCTGTGGTTATAGCGTTTAAGTTTTTGCAAGCCATATTTAGAGTCCATTGATCCCTTCGAAACGGGTAGCGATTCTAAATTGGCCATCAAAAGGTTTATTGATGACTTTAATTCTTCTACATATAATGACTCCATTTCTTTTAGTACAAATTTTGGCATTAATTTTCGATTCTATAAACAATTTTATTCAGTGTGTTTAACATTTTAAAGATTTTCAAATATTACCTTCTCCATCTCCGCTACTTTTTGCATTCTACCATCTAATTCTCTTCTTATTGCAGCTGCTTGTTCATCAGCTGAATCAAGCTACAAGTGAGGTACATTAATTTAACAGTTAGTATAATGAAATTAAACTATACCATTAAGGCGTTAAATAGAAGCTGATGTTCAAACTTTTTAACCCCAAGAATTTGTTGAAACATATCGTATAATTGCTCTTTTGATAAAATGAGTTCAGAATTTAAGGACTGCTGTTGCATTCGGGATGGCCTTTTAGAATCTTCATCACCTAATCCTAATAAATATGGACACATATATTGCAAAGCACATCAATCGGCAAACTAAATTTACAGAGCAAAAATGCAAACCTTTTAATATACAATCAAATTTTGCCATCCACGATGTAAAAACTGTTTCCTTGCTTAAACCTTCCATTTCAGGCAATGATCTGGTAGCAATAAATAAAATGTAGTATAATATTACTTTTGGATAAGAGCAAAATTTAGTACCTAACCCGTTTTTCTATATTGTTCCTAAAAACTTCTCTAAAATCATACTGAGAGCAAGCTCCCGACTGTACCATTTTGATGACTCGTTCAGACTTTAAAAATACATCATAATAGCTTTGTACAGCATTTTGGAATGCTTCGTCCGCCATTATTTGTGTTTCTCCCTTCAAAAAGCTCTACAACGCAACAACGATAAATTTAAATATTATGCAAGCTCTGTTTTGCCTTACTTGAAACCTAGCGCTGATAGTTTCTAATTGGTGTTTTGTGATTTTGGTCTGGCGTCTGGTCATATCTGTAGGTTGCTTTGCGTTGAAAGGGTAGGCTATACATCTGGAGATGAACACGTACAGCTGTATTCGACGTTTTCGTTCTTCCTCTTCGCGCTCTTGTTTTTCTTGGAGATCTACTTCCGTTTTCTCAGAAGCCACTGATGGTGAGGGGCTAGTGGGTCGAGGTAATGAGTTGGCCCGGGAAGAACCAATACTATGACTAAGTGTTTCTGCCGAAACAGCACTTGATGGCGACAAGGAGCGTGAGAGTCCGGCAGAGTTATTCGGAACGTCCAAACTCCCACTCCCCGTATCTGAGGGATGCGCGTGATGATGATATGGGGAACCTTCCGCCTGCTGCGATTAAAACAAAACTTCACACAGAGCACCGGAAAGTGCAAAAGTACGGATTTACCCTTCCAACAGGATGGTGGGCCCCATGATGGGGATGTGCTGCATGATGGGGCCCTGAATGAGGAGTTGCGTGCTCTCCTTCTTCGCTGTCTTCTTCAGATGAAGATGGATCAATCATCTTTGTTCTTCCTGACTAAGCTCTTCCAATCTTACAAAAAAAATAAGATAATCAGTTATTATACGAATTTGTTATAGTAACTAACAATGGAATACATTTATAATTTAGTTGTATATTGTGTTAGATTATTTTTTGGTCTACTCCCAGCGCGTCTTTGATTGAACATTTTGGGTTAAATATGTCCTTGTACGCTTTCGAATACGTTTGCAAGCACAGCCACTGCGTTCTTATCACAGTTATTTTAAGCGACAGCTGGCCGCGTCTTATTTGTTCCCGCTTGTCCCAAGTAAATTGCCGCCAGATTGCTTAGACGAATTCGTGCCTTATCATGCACTTGGATACCGTAGTATTTCGGCTGAAACGTAATCAGACATTTTTATTAGAATTCGCTGTGTTATCGAAACCTGCAGCTGCAGTTACGCTTCAAAAACTTTCTGTTTTACGAAAGGGAAAATGCACGCATGTGTGTTAAAAATGCTAGGTAAAGACGCATAGATTCCTCCTAGCCCGCAAAGATTTTGGGGACCGAGCTTTGTCTTGATTACATTGATTATTATTATTACTATTTCCATTTTGTTGTGATATATTTTACTATTTTTATTGTGCATTTACATTGTATATGTTTATTGTACTTATCTGTTTTGCAAACCCCAGTCATTTTAATATTAAAATAAATCGCATTTGTTAAGTTACTTTTGTGTTTCATTTAGTAAAAGTTATTTTGTCAAAACCATAAAAAAGCACGCTCAACAAGCGCATAAATTTCATTAGTGTTAATTGTAAAAAAGTATAAAGGAGGGCTGAACTGCTCTAGCTAAAGAATTTAGGTCTTTGGCTTATAAACATTTAGTACATAAATAAAACCTCACGTAGTTATAGTAACATGACACACTGCCTTGTTCGTGGACCACCCCTTCCCGCTAGCTAGCTGCGAAAGCTCGGTGGTTCTACTACCGTTGCCTACCAACGCAAACTGACCTGTGGTAAGTGTGGCCGGTGTTGTAAAATTCCGATTATACCGTAACAATTGGCCGATAAATATGTAAATAGGCAAAATATGTAACAGTTTTTTAATATTTCAATATACCTAATATTAATTATTATCGAATAGCAAGATGACGATGATGCATATATTATCGATAGATAACTAAACACGTATTATGACCAGAACAAAATTAAAATTATTTAATAAAACTGATCTCCTTATACTTAATCAACATTTACTTGTTCTAAACCCTAAATTGTTCTTATAATTGTACGAGCAGTTGTCACTTTTTGACATTTACCTCTCCCTAGTCGCTTAATCTAAGTGCTGGAACAAATGCTTAATCAGTCAAATTGCCATTATATTATACTATCAAAGCAGTTAAATTCAAGACCAATTAATCATAATAATTAACCATAACCTAGTTATACGATCCATTATAGTTTAAAAGAGACTGATGTGTTAAGTAGATGAAGAGGGTTTTTCTTTAGAATCAAAGAAGTAATAACACAGACTCCATTATGAACAGTAAATACAACACACAAAAGGTGTGATTTGAACATTTACTAATATAAATTTGCTCTAATAAAGCATTGCTTAATTGGAGTGAATGTACATTTATTTTAAAAATATACAACAGCATTGACATTTTTGTGTGAAGGTGAGGAGAACATTTTTGTGTTTATCTCAACAAAGTCTTACAGTGATACAGTACTATGCCGTATTTATTCATACAGTTGGAGGATGTTTATTTTTTAAAGTATTTAAACGTTTTAAGAAAAATTACTTTTATAAAATTAGTATGGAAACTAAGATACAATTTAAGGTATTTAAGTGTGCATCGCAATCTATTTTTGAAATAACTTCCAACGTATACATTATGACTTAATATTGTACAGCATTTCTACGTATCTCATTCTACATTGCATCTTTTTATATAGCGAATCCGTTGAACGACAGAAAAGTTATTTTAAGAAACATCCATAACAAATGCAACGCGTTTGGTCTATTTTTATTTTACAGATATGAATTGAAGCTATTCCTATTAAAGTATCCAAAAGTGTGCTCTTTTTGCAGGATAGCGCACCTGCTCATAAGTCTCTGGCTGCGTTGTAAACAATTAATGAGTCAAGCTTAGAAGTGATTGACTATCCCTATATTCACGGGTTTCAGCCCTTAGGATTATTAGCTACCTCCAAATTTCAGGCAATATTTTCACATTTTTCTTGACATGAAAAGATAATAAGTGTTGTAGAAGAATAGTTTACAAATTAAGAACTTTCTTTAGTGACAATAATTATGTTGACTAAATAAAAGTTCTCCCTGAAATGCATTTTGGAAATTAGGCTAAGAACTTCTCAACAAGACGCTTGAACAAGCGTCCACGTTCGATCAGCAGAGTTAAGCAACGCTGTCTCTGGTTAGAACTTGGATGGGAGTTCCACGGCTGCATCTCTCGGCGCCTCGTGGTACGGCTATCATGAAAAAAAGTTGGTCCCGGCGGTCATACAACATCATGACAGTCGTTAGTGGGGTTGGAAGTCCTCATAACTGCACAGCGACGCCTATAATTGGCCTAACGGCTGTTGGCTGAGTGCGAATTAAATAAATAAATAAATAAACACCTGCTGTTATGGTAGAATGCACGGTACTGTTTTTGGTATATACAATACGTGTACTCATATAATTATAATACCTTAAATTTTTATCGATTACCTCATAAGGAATGGTTATCCAACAATTTTAGTTATGATCATCATCAGCATTATAAATAGACCTAGTGCCTTTTTCCGACTAGAAGACTACAGATGACTACAAAGGCACATAGTCTATACATAGTCGAATGCAGGCTTTCACGTCCGTTGTCCATAATGATAGATTTTTCCGGGTTATGCTGTGGTGTTCGATTTGAACTTGACGCTTTGCTACTCATGCTGTCAGCTTCTTCAGAAGATTTCTAAAGACTGCTGTTGGTACCATTTGCTCCTGATTATATACCGAGAAGTCGTTACGGTTGGCTGCTCATGTAAATCTTGTATGTTATTGGTACTTATCGTTTTCCGCTTGCTTGCTCACGTGAGACTTGTTTACGGTTTTATTGGTTTTGCAGAGATACTTCCATGTGTTACTAAGGCGGTAACCGTCTTCTCAATTGTGATTTTTCGGATTTTACAAATGTTTGGGGATTCCCGAATAACACGAGGAAAAATTTTTTTGTACTGGCTAGCACGTTCGCAGAGTAGTAATTTATCCTGTGGTCACCTGGTCCTAATAAGTGTTCTGCGATGGCGGATTTTTACGTGTTTCCGAGTAGTGTGTGGCTTTGGCGTTTCTTTATTTTGCATTGAACGCTTCTTCCCGTTTGTCCGATGTAAGATTTGCCACAACATTGGAGCTGGTAAACGCCTTCTGTCTGTAGTCCGGGCAAAGAATTTTTGTTACAGGGAATCAATTGTTCGATCTTTCTTATTGTACCATAGCGAACCCCGATGATTTTCTTATCTAAGACCTTTCTTATTCTGTCAGTTACTCCGGCAATGAAGAGAAGGCATGCGTAATTCATAAGTTAAGATTTAGGCTCCTTCAGTGTTAAGGTGTATTGGCATGCTTACTTGATGTCTCTTCAACTGTAGCCATTCCTGCGTAAAGCTTCTTCCACATGTCTTAGTTCTTGTGGTTTACTGACCTCCTCAGCGTTGGCCCGATAAATAACAGTCTTGATCTCTTGTTGGGGATAATAATGAGATGTAGATAGCGGTCAGTGTGAGTCTTCTTTCGAAGCACTGTATGGTTTAATCTATTGTAAGCGTCTATTTTCTCCAGTTTACATAGTAAATCTTAACGTAACAACTTCTCGGTATATAACCAGGAGCAGAAGACAACAACATCAGTCTTTACAAATCTTCTGAAAAAGCTGCCGGCATGAGCAGCGAAACGTTAGCTTCAAATCGACGACCACGACAAAACCCGGAAGAACCTACCATTATATTCTATACATGTTTATACGATGTCAAAATCTATGGAAGACAAGGGGAAACTACCGCAGCAAAAATTTTCCAATGGTATGAGTTGTGCAAGGTATATAAAGCCAAGTGCCAAAAAAATGTCGCATTGGCTCTTGCGCCAAGGTCTGTATCGGATACAGCAATTTTAAAAGCTATTTGTTTATAATCTAAAGAATAATTGACGGTGTAGATCACATGGAGTTTCGCATACTAAAAAGACCATTACAAACTATACGTAATTATAAATACATTAATGTCACTATTAAAAAATATAGCCCTACGGAGGATCTGAAACCCAATTGTATACATTTTTTGTCAATCTCGACATCTTTGAGTATGCAGACCAGATTCCAAGTTTTAAAGCATCTTCACAAAACGAGACCAACGACTAGCTGCAACCGGACGTCTCTGAGCACAGGGCACTATGATATACAATTAAGCCGATAGATTTTCATTAAATAATGAAATCGATTGCAAATAATCCAAGTTTAATATTTTAATATATGAGAATTAGCGGGCTTTAGCTAGTGAAATATTTTACATTTTTGTACTTTTCATATTTATTTTGTTATCATAGTGCTTCATAATATGCATACATATACTTAAAAGGCGTGAATAGCTATAATATGGTACATAAATAACATAATAATACTAGAAATAAAAGAAACATCTAAAGTATTACTTTGGTAAAATACCACAGGTGCTTAAACATTACCACAACTTATGGTTGATTAAAGTTGTATATCAAAGCTATTTGCACAACACTTGGCATTGCTGCCAGAATATCTTTCTGGCACCGCTGAATACCCTATATATGTATTGAAAGTCTATGTGATAGACTATTTCTTTTTTAAGCTCCGCAGTCACATTCAGGTGTTGTACTTAGACCCCATCTGTGAAAGGCGACACTACATTTACCATGACTAGTCCCAATTCTGTTTGTTGTCATCCATGTCATTCATGGGGTGGTTGTTCATTCCATTCCCTGTACCAAGTTGCGTCACAATTGCAAGTTGTGGCTAGTAGTTGTTGTACTGTTATTAAAGTAGAGCATTGAGCTGCACCAGGTAGCTCTATGTGGCTTAGAATTGATAGCCAATAAGTAAGAATACTTTTAGATCTGCCAGATATGATTCTCATTGTTGGATTTAGCATTGTGTCGATCATTTTCACATGGGAACGGTTCATCCCGACAGGGAAACAGTACTCGGCAGCATAACAGATCAATGCAAGCGCTAACGGTCGTAAAATGTTATTCTTCTTCCTCTCTGTAGACTAGAGATTACCACGTCTTCTCAGCACTCGGGAGGTCGCCGGTTTAATTTCCCTGGCCGTCTGCGATGATTCAGGTTTTTAGATGGTTTTCCTGAGTCAACAGAGTACCTTCCCCGAGACGAATGCCAGGGCAGTACTTCTCCACCTTTCCTGGCCTCTATTCCATTCTCCGCCTCTCCTTTCTCTCACCCATCCTATAATTCCCGTTCTTGGCTGAAGAGGGACACAAGGTCTCTATAGCAGCCCGCCCCCAGTTGGAGAAATTGAATTGACCCTGAACCTTGACCTTTTTTACAATTTGTTGAAAACCCCTAACCACACAAATATTTAACAAGCGCTAAATACGTAAAAGAATTTTACCTGTGATTTGGTGAAAAATAGATCTTCGGCCATATTTGTCGGGTTAGTCTCTTTCTTCAAGGCTACTAAAGATGACAGCTTAGCTGTCGAAATACGTATTTAGCGGTTTTTAAATATTTGTGTGGTTAGGAGTTTTCAACGAATTGTCCCTGATTGAAACCACAGGCTACAGCAGTGTCTTAGCAGTAGCATTGGTTGTTTTTTCTGTGCGATTGTTCTGTCTTAGATGAACCCTACATATTTCAAATGAAGGTTATATAAGCAAGTTTAACCCCGTTTAATAATACGTTCAAGGTAGTGTTTGCCATGATGAAACAAGTTTGTTTTCATTTTTGTCGTACTTGAAGTTGGACGCAAAAGCCAAAATTGTTGGCTTGACATTCTATATCTTCGGTTAGTTTCTCAAACAAAACGTCCATGCCGCCATGCTGTGTGGTGATGGCTAAGTCATCTGCATGTGCAAATTGCTTAGATGTAGTACGAGGGATACAAGTTATGTAAGCATTACACAGAAGCGGAGTCAAAACTGGTTCCTGTGGAAAGCCATTATTTAGCTTCTTGATACGACTCTGCTGTTTATACCTACTTTTAAGGTTCTGTTTGTAGGCCTGCTATTAATAATCAACGCCATTTGCTTAAGTAACATAATACAAATAGAAGGAACATCTAATAGCATTGCTTTGATAAAGTATCATAAGTGTTTAAATATTTGCACAACTTTTGGTTGGTCAAGGGTCAAGTTGTATACCAGAGCTATTTATCCATTGGACTTCATTTGGCGTTGCTGCAAGAAAATCGCCTCTGGTGCTAATAAATGCTCTTTGTTTGTATTCAAAGTCAGTGTAATAGACTGTTTGTCCTTCAGCTTCTCAGGTGTAATACTTAGGTCCCATAAAAACCGGTTGTTTCCGTTTTTATCGAGATTGGAGTTAAATGCAACGCCGGAACTATTGGCTAACATTTCTATATCTTCGGTCAGTCTCGCAGGCAGAACATCCATGTCGACATGGTATGTGGTGATGACAAAGTCTTCTGCATAAGAAAATTGTCTAGATGTAGTATGCGGGATATCAGCTATACAAGCATTAAACAGAAGCGGCACCAAAACTGATCCCTGTGGTAGGCCATTATTTAACATTTTGATACGACTTGTGTCATTATTCATATCTATTTGTAGATTTTAATCGCTAGCGTGTTGTTGACAGGCGACGTTATCTACCTTATAGAGGACTGCTACTTTCAAAACTGTATCATAGACGACTGTGAGGTTTACGAAGGCCGCCCCAGTTTTGACACGTTTTCCAAATTCTGCCTCGATGTGCTTAACCAAAGCCATAACTTGGTCATTGCAACTTTGATACGGTTTTAACCCGTTTGTTCAGCGCACTAATGCTGGTATAAATGAGAAGTTCTAATAGTTTATGGCAAGTGCTTTGTAATGCTATCGGTTGAAAGCTTTCATGTCACTTGTGTGTAGTATGTTAGAGTAGCACTTCTTTAGGCATATTTTAATGCGCTTTCCACATTGAATAAAGAACTCAAGGTGTATTTTATCGAAGCCGGAGGTTTTTCAGGTTTTTAAAGTCTTTGGCCGATTTTATTTTCAGAAAAAACGCAAGAGATGATAAAATTGGGTTCTGTTAGTTGTCATTTGGTTAACCTGGCGTGAGATCTATCTCAAGTAGATCTGGCTCTCGATGTATCTACAATATGGTTCGTTCCATGTCTTTATGCTGGAGTGTTTGGAATTTACATTGTATACAGTTTCAATCCAGTTTTGCCTTCTGCTGTCGTTAAGGGGATGTAGTACATCACAAACCACCAACTACCGTTTTTCAGGAGTCTTTCGCCAGTTAAAAATGGAATATATTTTTTCCTCAGTTTACGATTTATGTATTTTATGACTGCCACTATAATTATTTTTGCGAATGTATATCAGTTATGACTTTCTAACGGTATTCATCTTATATTTATGTCTTTCGAAGCGACATTCGTATTGAAAAATATGAGTATCTATTTCGATACAGGTCAATGATGTCTCAATGTTGTGTATATGGAAGATTATTAAGGATGATGCGGTTAGTCTAAAGACGAATTTGGTGGGTATCTGTGAACATATAGCAAAGGTCGGAGTTAGTTTCAGCATTGAACCTGGCGTTTCTTTACATTGAATACGAGATACATGCTGTTTACTTCTGCACATTCAAGAAGCATTGTCCCATTTTGGTCATTATTTTCATGTCTAAAGTGATTATGATGGCTATTAAAATCGACAGAGTATATTTGTATACCAATTGACTGAAGGCTACTTACATAGATTAACGCTGTTTATAATAGTATACCTATGTATATGTCATTATCGGCAGTTGCAGACACGATGTCGATTTCAGGTTAATTATTTCCCGATCAACATACACCCTACACTATAAACATGATGATATGAATCCGGAAATTTTACCCTTTGTACGTAATTGTGCTTCGTCAGAAGCATAGGTTTCTTGCAATACAGCAACGTCAACGATATTGTCCACGAAAAGTTCGACTAAGCATCTCATCAGCTCTACTTATGTCTACTACATTTAGTTACGAAACTTGAGCATAGGTTCGAGAGTCCTTGGCGATTGGCGCTGAAAAGTGCCATTAGATTAGATGTACTTGCCATATGTATATGTATATAAGTGTATGCTGCATATGACAGCATATCCGAAGAAGTTCAGATAGTCTGGCAACCAATCGTTTTAGCCCTTTAGCGTAATCTAGGGTACACCGACGTAGAGAGCAGCTAGATTTCTACACCCGTACCTTCATACATCTAGTCTTTAGTCGGCCTTCATTTTATGGCATTTCTTTCCCAAATACTTTTGAATCTTGGTGGAAGCCTTATTTCCAAATGGTGTAATCGCCAAAACTCCAAATATAAAATTTGATCTACATCGCTGAACCAATTTACGATATAACTCATGTGCAAGCACCCACCCACGTACAAGGGTTTTTTCTAAAAATATTAAATTTGAAATTTTGCATAATTTCGATACTTTCATATATTTATACGTAGTATAATTTCAGAGCGCCAAAAATTTTTTTGGACTGCTTACGAATACGACGTTTAATTAAACTTTGAATTTCGTAAGAAATTGTACCCATAAAAGAACAATTCTTCTCCGATCTGCACTTTATGTAAAAAACAACGCATATCCAGACGAGGTCAAATTGGTTATTGTTCGTTATTAAATTTCTATTCTGGGAAGGATCTCTGAAATGTCAATGCTTATTGTTGACCTAGACATTCAAACTGTCTTTTTGCTACACGTGCTTTTTATTGCAGGCATTTGCTTATTCCACCTATTTCAAATAGGTAGAGTTTTTATTTGTAGCAGTAAACCGAACTTGCTACAACAAAATTCTAACAGAATCACTTACGTAGAGTTTGAAAATATAATTTAAATTTATTGCAATAAGCACGTTCGTTTCTCCTAAATACAACTAAAATTGAACATACATTACACCGGTAATTCGAATCAGTCACGAGTAACCGATAACTCATTCCTCAAATATATCGTGTCTTCAAAAAAAAAAAACTCATTTAGGGTAGGCCTTGGAAAGAGAGATAGAAAATCTAGTCATGTATTAACTTAAGTCTCTAGGTGAATGTCAGATTGCAATTTGTTTATGAACACATCTGTTACTGTGACAGGTAAAAGTTTACACTGCATTAAGTTTAATTGTATCAAGCAAAAAATAATCATAACGGTCAATAGCAATTGTTTTTGTTAAGTGTTTTGTATATTTTTAAGAAATAATTCAAAGTCAAAATGTAATGTAGTTCTCTCTGACTTGGTAGTTCATTTGCATCAATGGGTATATCTCAAGTTACTGCAAATATCAATTTGATCATGGCATGCTGCGAATGAGTATTTTTTTAACACACGATACAATAAAAATGAATTAAGACTGTGTTTCGTAATTAATGTATTGGTACAGGGAACATGGAGAGATAGCAGTAGCAGCGTAAATTAATTAATTACAAATTGTTACTTTAGAAACTGAAACTAAAGTTTGCTTAAATACAATTATAATTTGTAATTGTTGAAGTAGCAGTTGGTAGATAGTTAAGTAATTACGATGGGTGCTTAAAGAGCATCAGTGGGAATTGCAAAAGTTGTTTTTTTTTTACTAAAAGTGCAACGCTACAACTTGTCATTAACTAACAAGCACAGAATTTAGTGCTTATTAGTCATATCGTCTAATAAAACTCTACGTTGGAGCATATACTGTTATACAGTTAAGTCCATTTATAAAGCAATATGGCCATATTGCAAGCTAAATGGCCCGCCCACTTTATCATTGGAATATAGGCAACCCATTATACATTGGGCGCATTCAATTATATTTTGTTCAAATGAAGGAATAAACATTTGATGAAGTTAGTAAAATAAATTAAAGTGTAATTAGTGTAGTACGAAAGTTGGTAATTATGTAGGTGATATCTAACAATAATTACATGTGTACAACTGCTGTGTCGTCTAAAAGCGCCCATTCATTACCAGCTAGTTAGTTTTATCTAACCGAAGTTAGTCCCAAACTGTCAAGAAAGGTTAACCTCAAATTAAAACGTGTTCATAGTTAAAAAGAATGATTTAATAACGAAATGAATTACATAATAATGAAGAAATAGGAACAGCAGCAAGCAATTACGAGTATTATAATAACTGTTCGAAGTGCTCACCTTGCATTTCCAAACAGAAGGCTAAACGATCGTTAAATTCTGTGATCGAATTATTATTAACGAAATTAACAGGTATGTTTTGACATTCATTAATTAATCTCTCTTTTAATGTATCGATGTTTTCAGCTGGTTCTACTGTATAAATTTTATTCTTCAAATAACCCCATAGAAAAGTCATATGGAGAGAGATCGTGACACCTCGGAGGCCAATTGATAATGTCACGCATCTCGATATTAATATTAACATCTATGATTGCTTGAAGTAGCTGCACTTGTAATAGATGCAAGTATTCGGCACTATTTAGAGTACCATCTATAAATATTGGTCCTATAACCTTGCCGTTCATAATAACACACCAAATATTTAGACTGTCGATGAAATGCATGCAAATTCTCCGTTGACCAAGACCTAGGATCCGAAAAACAGTGGATAATATTTAAGGACAACTGGATTAAGAAGACACCTACCTAACGTTTTGAGAATTTACGATCTCAAATAAACGAAACGTGCATTCATCAGAGAACAGCATGTGATTCAGTAGAATGTTTTCATTAAATATTCTGTTCATTAGAGTTTCACAAAACACTGTTCTGTCTTCAAAATCATTTTGAAGAAGCTGTTGATGGTTCCCATATTTGTAACTTTTGCATTTGTGTTAGAAAGTCCTGTCTAAATAATTTATTGTTTAATTTAAAAAATAAAATCATGTACGTAAATAAATGGAAGTGGTATAAATAACTGCATTTTCAGTTCAGAAGCAATAGTGCAAAATTCAATAAATCTGCACAATGTAATTTCGAGTAATTTGGAAAAATGCTTTATAGGATAAAAAAACTGATTGCGGAACAATACAAAAAATTCATTGAATTCATTGCGTTTTGTATGATTTTGTTATAATAATCGATATTAGTAATAAAACTAATAATGACTTGAGTGGCAATTCCTTAAGTAAAGATATTTTTATTTTCTGTAACGGCTTGCAACACGTTTAATTGGGCAAGTTCATGTGTTAATGTTTTTTTCATGTAGTGCCACACAGCCTGTACTTGCAAATTTTCTGTTCTTGATATTTTAGACACATTAGAGACTGGTCTGTTATGATATTTTACACTAAAATGATCCCTAACATTACCTAATAATAATCCGGACTGATACATTATACACATGTCTATTTTTTTTCGTCTGTACAAATCATGTTTAATAAATCGTTAGTTTTAAATCTTAAAAAAAACATCTTGCATAATTTGGCAGGTGACAAAACAATAAACCACACAATATTGATAATAATAATACCAGAAATTAAATCAGAAGAATTATATTTCAATCGTAAGAGGACTATACCAGTGAAGCAAATATTCAATGAATTAAAATTTTAATAATATCAAGCAATAGTTATTATTAAAATGGGAACAAGCACAAGAACTAGAAAAGACGCTCGTGATTGTACCTTTTAACTGTAGTTACTTAAAATAATTAAGATTTTATATGCAGATTTTATGCTAAACTACATATTTGGAGTAAGTCGTTCAAAATATTCACACAGTATTCAGTATTATGATAACTATTATTTAAAAAAAAAACACTCGTTGACTTACCTAGAGACTGAGTTATGAGGCCACGTCTATTCGAGACCACATCGATTGGTTTGATACTGGACTACTTAAACTACGCTCGCGAGCTACCATACGAGCCCCTATTTTATTATCGTGCAGCAGTACAAGACCTCAGACGATGTAATTACAGATGTCCTCTATAGCAGGAAACAACATTCATACGGCCGCCATGCCAACTGCCGCAAAGGAGGGAAAACGGCCACCATACCTGCACAGCAAATTCTACTTTTCGAACCAGATGGCAACCCACACTTTACAGTCATGTGATCTACCGCTAGCTTCAAGTAGCTCAGTCTCGAACCAATCGAAGCGGTCTAAAACAATGCTGATATTGTAACAACATAATTTATTTATTGCACTGGGTTTGTTCTATAGATTTATTCAAATAACATGAATTTAAATGTAAACATTAAAAATCATGAAAATCCAATTTAAAAAAAAAAAATTTCTTACACTGTTTAAGCCATCAGTGTCGTATTCAAGCTATAAATCATGACCAATTGATAAAATATTTCGAAATTTTATTTAAAAGGTCCCAATTTCCTTGCTGAAATTCATTTTTTAGCAGACGAGTATCACATAATTGTTGTTTGGTTAGTGGTGCTAAGAGTGAATTACTGGTTTTGATTACTAAATTCTTTTGAAATAAGTATGTTACACATCTCTTTTTTTTAGTTTATCCATGTAATAAAATCTAAAAACGTGCTAATGAGGCATAATCAAATTGCAAAAAATTTGATTTAATTCTATTTTACATGAAATAATAAGGATGTTCAATAAACGACCGAATTGTTGAAATATCCCGCCAACCACTACTTAAAGCGTGCATTATTTTTGGTGAGGAGCAGCCTATAGTATAGGACACACAGCGTTCCCTGTTGCATCACAATATCTGCATTAATAATCGAACTGGAGTTGTTTGAGTGAACACATGCGCTTCCATCCACAGAATAAGAATAAAAACTCTTGAACAACAACATGTTTACGTCAAATTCTGCGTCAACGTGAATAAAAATATATGCATATGATGAAAACCAAGATATAAACATCGCAGAGGGTGGGAAAATTGAATCCTCGGCCAAGGTCGCTCATGCACCACGGTGATATTAATTCCTTTTTTGACTGGACTGTACATTATGGATTTGCTGCATGTGGTCAGACAATCAACAAATAGTCTTACTTGGAAGTTTTAAATCGTTTAAGGGGTGCTGTGTACAAAAAAATCCTGAGTTTTGGGAATACAAAACGTGGACGTTGCACCGCGACAACGATCCTGTGCGCTGATCACTCCTTGTTCACAGTTATGTGATAAACAATAAGACACTAGTTCTTCCCCTAATCATCTTGCTCTTCGGTCTTAGCACCGGCAAGCTTTTCTTATTTCAAAAATTACAATCACCGCAAAAGGAAATTCAAGAAAATGCGACAGGAGACTTTCACGCAATCTCAAAATCGATTTCCAGGTTATTTTTCAAAATTGGAAAAAAAAACGTTGGGAGCGCTGTATGGCTAATCATGGGAAATACTCGTGCTTTATAGGAGACAAGATTTAAACATTTTGAAGGTAAATATTAGTCTTTATTTCAAGAGTTCGGTCTTTTATTGAACATACCTCGTAGTTACTTTGCACTCTTTATTCATTATCAGACTATATAGTATATATGAAAGCTGTCGTAGAGTTATATATTCCAAATTAAATTTAAAAATTTTACAAAACTGCATGAATGATATTGTAGAAGATGATATGATCGTCTAAAGTGCATCTGGGAAGAGGATAATCGCTATAGTAGTGTATACAGGGTCTAACAAAAATGGTGGGCTGATTATACACAGACGGCTTCTACGACTAAATATAAGGAAAAAAGTGTATATAAACATATGCGTTAAAATAGTTCGTTACTGAGTTACAGCTACTTGAGGTTTTTCAGTTTTTTTATTTCAAAAGATAGCAGAAAACGGAGATGTTTAACTGAAATCATAATAAATATTCAAAATTACCTCCACGGGCTGAGCTCGTCGCCTCACGTGCTCATAAATTCCTGGTGTGTTTCAAGTTTTCTGGTATCCGCCTTCTACTTTCTGTCGAAGATCCTCAATGTCTTGAATACCATAGATTTTAGATGTCCCCATATGTAAAAATCGAGAGATTTTAGATCGGGTGACCATGCAGGCCACGTTACAGGTCCACTACGACCAATCCATTTAAATGGATATACTATGTTTAAAAATTCCCGTGCTGTGTGACTAAAGTGGACCGCGGCACCGTCATACATGAACCACATGCGTTCTCTAACTTCTAGTGGAACAGTTTCCAGCAAACCTGGTAAGTTATTTTCTAAAAAGTTGTCCAGGTAATACAATAGAGCCAATAAAGCAGTAGTTGATAATTCCTACCCACACATTTAATGAAAATTGCTGTTGATACCTGGACTGAATAATAGCATAAGGGTTTTCTTTTTGTCACTGATGAAATTTGTGAAAATTGATGATACCATCTCTTGTGCAGCCAGCTTCTACAGTAAAGAGCACAGATGGCAAAAAGAGAAGATCGGCGGAGCATGTTTCTAACAACCATGCACAATAAGCTTCTAGTGGTGGGAAGCCATTCTCACGAAGTTCCTGTACTCTTTGCACGTGGTGCGGATAAAGTTGATTGGTTCTTAAAATCCACCAGACAGTCATATGATCGACACCTTCCGCTAATGCAATTCTTCGAGTTGCATCACCTGCATTTTCCTCAACCCGACCCAACACACGTTCTTCCAGGTCCAAAATTCTTGTAGTTCGTGATCTGCAGCGATCTCGGACTACCAGTTTGAAGGATCCTGTTTCCCTTAATCTAATATAAAACTTTTCGAATGTTTTCTCGTTTGGTAAACATCGGTTTGGGAAATGGTCTGCATGAAGTCTTCTTGCTTCCGCTCTGTTACAATTCCAAACTGTACATTAAATGAATGTCGGACATCTCGTCGAAAGAATAATCTGCCATGTTTATACAATTAATTAGAAAACCATACTAATGACTTAAATTGTTTTAAATTCACTGTTCTAACTCAGTAACGGACCATTTTAGGACATATGCTTATATAAGCATTTTTCCTTATTTTTAGTCGCAGAGCCGCCTGTATAGAGTCAGCCCAACATTTTTGTTACAACCTGTATATAAGTTATGTATATTGTAGCTCAAATAATTGGGAAATTAATTCATTCATGTGGAAAAGAATGAAATTGACAAAAATAATTGCATAAGATGAGTTAATATTATTAGGAATCTCCAATGACGAGAAGACATAGTAACGCATAAAAAGAAGAAATAACTTTTACAAAGCTTGCGAAATAATATTCAACACCACATGCAGTCTTCTAGTAGTGAACTTGTTAAAAAACAAGTATACAAGATAAGACCCTTATCAAAACTTCGGCGTACAGTTGGCATGGAGCGGTTTTTGCCATGCGCTCTATGGGACGTCCGCTCCTTAAGACACGTTAAGTCTTCGTAATCAGTTAAATCCGTTAGCGGAAAGAGCAGATAAGCTAGAGAGCGCCGAAAGTGTGGCATTTTAGATTTATGCGTAAAAATTAATAGATTATGTCCGCATCTTTCGATAAATTTTTAGAATCTTGCTGGAACAGAGATTCGAACTCGTGACTTCCGATTTTACAGTCCAGCGGTTGTGCCGCTTCGCTACCCTCGCCAGGTAGTTATCCGAGAGCTTAGAGGGCTTAGAGAAATAATGAAAGCCGACAATATAGTCATCGTCACCACATAAAGTAGTGATTTGGGCATAAACGGCGAAAAATAATGGACCAAGGAAGATGGCTTTTAAAATATTTGAATAAACTTCACAGGTACGAAGAAAGCGAAGAAGACCACATACATGGTGGGAAAAAATAATTAAAGAATCTTAATCTAATAATATCTCCAACAGATAAAACTTGAAGAATAACTACTTTTCGACAATTTAGAGAGGAATATGGAAAGAATTGACTCAGTCTAATGCCCACAAATCAGCATTTACTCATCAATGAAAAATAAAACTAGGGATTAATATGTCGACATCGAACTTCGAATAAAACTGGTTTGACTTCGATATACGAGAATACCTAATCAATTTCGAGATTTCTCCTCGCTGTCGGGACATAAACAGAAAATAGCAAACAAAAATAAATGAAAGTAAATAAAAAATAAAAATGATTCAGCAAAAACAACAACTGATATGTCGAGAAATAAAATGGACGAAATATGTAACACTAATGGAAAAATTTCAGTAAAATCGGTTAACGCAGGACAACAAGTACCCCAATGTTAGAATCGATAGAAAACGTAAAAGACGATTTGTTAAGAACGGAGTTCTGCAACTGAAAAGAAAAGGCTAAAACTAGAGGAACAAAATGGCATCGAGGTTATATTGTAAAAGCAAAATCAAGTTATGTAAATTATGTCTTCTTTGAAAAATGCCAAATGCGACAAAGTAACTATTACTACGGATTACCCTAAAAAACCTAAAATTTTTCTCCAATTATACATCTAAACAGAACTTACCGCAAATAAACTGTTCACCATCCAGAACTAATCCTTCGTTCCCTTATGTATGACATCTAGTGTGTCAGAAAACTTCGGTCTTGATGCACATACGACAATAAATGATAATTAATTTAATTTCAACGCTAACCTGCGCGAATGTATCTCGAATCAAGAGCTGATAAGCTGGAGTGCGTGGAAAATCAATTTTAACGTATGATAAGCTTTTATGCATTAGCGGCTTCATTTGCATGCTAAATGTGATATCCCTCCAAACACTGAATTTGAATATTGCGATTTAAAATCTCCACGCTTTGGCTGTTCAGATGCAGGGAGAATTAACGATTTAACGTTTAGGAGCATCTTTATCTGGTTATGTGCTACAGTGAATTTGTTTTAACTTTTTAAGTATCTGGAAGCAGCACAGTAAAAGTTACTTTTAAAAAATAGGGTGCTGGAAATGGTTATCAACACACTCACAATTCTACTTGAAATTGTGAACTTATTTGACAAGTAATGTCAATACACGCCACAAAGGCTGTTTAAAAATTGCTGGAAACGAACCTGAAGACATGGTTCTACTACAACATAAGATAAGAAAAAATGATAATTGATCCACAGTTATAACTGATACAAGAACAGCCAAGAATTTTTAACAAAGGTTATAAAAAGGGTTTTGTGCATTTTGCTATCTAGCATATGGCACGACGAATTTACAATTTTCAAACACATCTTAGCATGGTAACGGGAACAAGTGACCTAAACGTCTAAGATCAGATAACCGAAGTGGTCATGGTACAGGATCATACATTAAAATATGCCAACTCACCAAATGTAAACAGATCTGTAGCATCGTCTTCAAAAGAAACATAACTAAGAGTAAAATAAGTTATTTCCATCAGATGTCAAAATGATTAAAACCAGAAATGCCCTACTTCTTCTTTTTCTCTTCCTTGTCCTTATTCCCTTAACGACTGACCCTTTATCTGTCTCGGCCAGCTGCCATTTTTTCACCTCTTCCCTTTGGAGTTCTATCCTTCGTTTCAAACTCTATTCCCATGGCTGTCCTGACCTTCCGATCTTGGTTTCAGTACTCACCGTAGTCTCCCCTTTCTTCCCATCCTTACTAGAGTTCCTATATGTACTAACAGTTGAACCATTGGGTCAACAAATCAAGGACCATATGATGTAGCAAAGATATATTTCATTTGTTTTAGTTGAAAGAAGTATGCATATAGTTTAAAATCAGAAAAAAATCTCTATGGTTTGCGGCTCCAAAACAAGTCACTCTACATGTCTCAACTCTTTTATAGACAGGGACTTTAACCCTTACTACGTATTCCTAGCATTTTAATACTCAATTTCTAATATTAGTGATTCTACGCCTATTTTTCCCCAGTACTAGGATCGTTCAATAGAAGCACGTTTGAAGGCTGTAGTATAATTTTTATTTACTCAATTTAAAAAAAATCCGTATTAACATTAAGGCATCAGTTCTATTATTGTAGTAATATATAAATTTCTGCTGGTAAAATCCTTGAAGCCATTAATGAAACCAGTCTGTAACCGCAATCTGCACTTCAGCGTCCGAAGTGAGTCGCTGTCCCTTTAGCGACTGCGTTGGTGGACCAAAGACGTGAACTTTGTGACAATAAGAGTTCGAATAATGGAATTAATATTTTTCTATACTGATGTTCATCATTTCAGATAGTTATCTGACTTTAATGCGTCTACTTACACCTAGAGCAGTTTCCATAAGCCACATTTTTTCATCTGAAGTTGCAACATGAACATGTTCTGGATAAACCAAATCTTCCTTGTCGAAATTTTTTGCCTTACTAAACCACTGAGTATGAGAATGGTGACCACCAAGTCACCATCAACAACTCTCATTTTTTCATGGATTTCTAGTGGATGACGTCCTTTGGCTGCTAAAAATAAAATATTATCTTTGGACTGATTTTTCATAGTAAGCGCCATTTCGGACCACCATAAAAATGCACACAAAGAAGCGACATTTGGCAGACACCGCACTAATACACCAATATATAGTTCCAACAACCTCATGAAACTGTCGTGATAATCAAGTCGCGCATATGCGATCAAAACGTGTTTCTGTTGAACAATCCTCGTATTTCCAACGCGGCGTCTGTTAGTTCTTCGAACCAATACTTTTAAAGGCTTCTCAATGGTCCAAATTTCTGATATATATGTTAAAGTTGATGCTTATAAGATCTCCTATTCTTAGTTTAGTTCTTCTTTCGTATGATTGTTATATTGCGGGCGTAGTACACTTGCTTCATTTATTTGTCCTGACTAATATACCTTATTCTGTTGTTCCAGTATTACTTATTATGCTCCCCAGATATTCGTGATAATGGATCCACGCTAACTCTTTTCGGCTACATTTAATCCTAGTATTTCCGTAGCTTTTGCGTTTTTCTTCTGGTCATCACTTTACTCTTAGTGGTAGTAATCACCATTTCCCATTTCTTTGTAACTCTATTCCGGTTATCTATTTGCTCAACTGCGTGTATTTGTGTTATTGTGTTACTTTTACTTCTGTCAATGTTTTTCAAATTATTAACTTGGGCATTGTATCAAAGGCTGAGTAGATGTCAATATATACTAGGTATAACAACTTTTCCTCGTAGAACTTCCTTGCTGTAACGATTTGTAGAACACATAAGTACATTGTCTTGTGTTTGTATTTCTGCATATGTTTTTAAATCGTTTCCTCTTCTACATCTACTGATCCTTCGCTCCTCTTTGTGCTTCATATTTGTTTTCCCTTCCGTTGTCTTCGTAAACTTTGGTTTCAAGCTCTCGTTCGAACTCTTTCTAAGAGTCTCGTTTTGCTCTGGTAGTAGCTTCCTTGTTTCATTTCTTTGGTCATATAGTATTGCTTTCACGTTCTCACTTACTGCGCATTTTTTCTTTAAGGTACTCATTATTCCACCAGTGGGTCCTTTTCTGATTATCCATCACTACAATTTATCTGCAGATCTATTCTGTATTTCTTAATGTTTAGTGTTGTTCACTTTTTTCTGTATTCCATGTTTAGTCCTCCGCTGCTTCTTCTTTCTCCCAACTTTCCAGGGCTTCTTCCAGTTTGTTTCTGCATTGTCCAGCATTCTCTAGTTTCCATAGTTTTATAACTATGGTATGGCTAAAATTTTACAGAATATGCTGGCTAAGCTTAGTGGACAGACGTGGTTTGATTTGAAATTTTTATAAAATGGACAAAAGTAAGTTATGATTTCCTTTTAACAGTGATAGCATCATTCATCCCAATCTTAATTTTGTAGTATCGTTTTGTTACCTGTAAAATCACAAAGTAAAAAAAGGTAAAGATTCAGGTTCATTTCAATTTCCCTAACTGACGGCGGACTGCTATAGGAACCTTGTGTCCCTCTACAGCCAATAACGGGAATTTCAGGATGGGTTAGAGAAAGAAGAGGTGGAGAATGGAAGAAAGCCTCAGAAAAGGTTTCTGTTGACTAAGGAAAACCACCTAAAACCTGTATCAGAGCAGACGGCCACGGGAATCGAAGCCAAAACCTCCCAAATGCTAAGCAGACGTGCTATGTGAAATCACATTTAGTTCTAATATTTATATTTGGCGTATTGCGTTATCTCTCCTCGGCTGGAGCATTTTGGTTTTTGGGCGTGACTTTTGGTATTTACGATTAGCTTGGCTCGGTCTTTCCGTTTCATGCTCTAAGACAGTCCAGATCGCTGCGGTTCGTCGCTTACCAGAGCCTTGGGTGTTTTGGCTTATGGTCTCATATCTCAATTGAAGATGGTATATTAGCCCCTGCCGGTAGGTGCATTTTGGTGGTGTAGCGACGTTTTGGGAGCTTTGTCTTCTAGGTCAGTTCGGCGAATCATTACGACGGGTTTGATCGTAATTTCATCATTTCTTGGCCTACATGGGGTGAGTTTTTGCATCTTCTGTTCACGTCACGGTTTATGAGGATTTGCTTTAATTTGTGCTATTAATTTGCAGCTGTTAGCATCAGGTCAAAAGATCATGGTCAGTTTTTCCCGATTGAATGCCTTGTAGAGACTCCATTATGCCAAAGTGATGTGATGATTGTGCTCAGAGCTATGCTTTTTCCTGCTAGAGGAAGCTGCTGGGGAAGGTTTTACTTTACGAATTATACGTAAGTATTCCTGTACTGACTATTTTATGCAATGTTATTGGCTGCCTATTTTTATGCGACACCACAGTTGAATATTATACATTATAATGCAGCGTTTGAGTTTATGAATTCTTATTTCTATCTCAGTACATTAGCTAAATAAAGACTCGTTAACGGCGTCAGTATTTATTTGTATTTTAGTAATTTTGTAAAGAACTGCACGCCGTCTCCACTGTTTAGATAAGCGGATTTTGAAATGTGCCCATGTAGTCTCGTGGTAATTTAGAACTCGAGTATACGATTCGGAAATTTGGTAACATATTCCTAGCCATCGTTCTTCAGAGTTTTATTTCAACTTTGCTACTATCGTGGTTCGATATTAGTTATCCGAGGTACCTATGTATGTAAATTTAGTTGCCACTTATAAATCAGCTACTTGATGAATATCAGAGTGTTACCATTTGCTATATCGACTGTTATAACTTTTGTGTTAGAGGTATTGACACAGTAAATATTTCAACGATAAATCAAAAAATGTTAATTTTTTGTCTCCTGCAAATTAAACCATCTAGTCTCATGATAAAATCGCCGTAAATATTAAATACTATTAGAGATAGAATACAACTCTGTAGTACTGATTCATATATTTGAAATGCATTCTTCTTCATTACTCTATTTACATTGTTCTTTTATGATGACTTTATGGAACGTATCAAATGAAGTGATACACCCATTGATTGCTTCTAGTATTCGCTAAAGTTGACGTACTTCACAAAACACAAAACAGATATTTAAGAAGTTTAGTTTAATTTTTATCGTTAATTTGGTTATTTATTCTTAAAGTAAGCGAAAGTTTCTAGCAAATAGAAAGCTTTTATTAATAGCTTTATCACAATTATGTTATGACACAAAATCGATAACTACTTAGAAAATCAAATACCATTGATAATACTCAGAGCTTCCACACGGCACAAAGTGGAATAAAGTTCACGTTCAAGTTATCCTACACTCCAAACTTACCTGGAACCAACAAATTGGGAAAATTGTCAGGAAATTGGAAGCTACATTAGCCGTAGTATGAACGATGTATGGTAAGTCATGGGGTCTAAAACCAACAATGGTGCATTGACTATACACTAGAGTGGTCAGACCAGCAAAACATTTGTTGTCTTGGTCTAGTAGCCCAAGGTCATGTAAGAAACCACGAAACTAATACTATCCAAGGCCCAAATACTTGTCTGTGGCATACGGGATGGATGAAAACAACGTCCCACGCTGCAATGAGAGTTGAAGAACTGTTACTTCTAAGCATGACGCAGCTCAGGATCGTCATATTGTTCCTTACAGAATATACAAATGTTAAGGAGGATTTTTAAAATAGATTAAATCCTCACTAGTAGATCTTACAATAAAGAACCAGAAACCACAATGCGCATCATGTACAAATGTGGTATGGTTACGGAAAAGACGACTTAGTTCTAGTAATCCTATATGAAATCGAATGACTTTATTGCACACCCAGAGACAGGCATGTACCTCACGTTATAGGAAAGCAAGTCACGAATTTGGGGTGATAAATTACCTGGATAAACATAATACGCCTTTTAGGCTGCCGTGTCTCCAAATCTTTGCAGATAAACCCTGAGGAAGAGGAAAAATTCGAGCTTTATGGTGAATTCTAAAGTAGTTCTAGTTATCATTGTAATAGGTAGCTGAAAAAATATTTGTTCAAAACTTTCAAAACCATACTTTATATTTTGTTCTGGGTTACATTTTTTACGAATCTAAGAGTTTTAAATACTCGTACAAGCAGTTGCAGAGCCACCGCTTTAAAAAAGCAATCTTTGGAGAAAAATAATATCTGACGACCGATAACAATTAGTCTCCAAATACTCTTATGTTGTTAAGTTTCAGTACCGGATTAGTTATACTTGTAAATTCAGAAGAAAGTATACACCGATTTTGCTTTCGACCCCAAGCATTGTATACAAATTTACAAATTTTCTCTCTACCACTCAACCAATCGTAACTAACTCAACGTTATATGAAAGGTCTCATGAAACCAACCATTCTGACGTTAAAAAAAAGTCGAAAAATTAAGAAAAGTCGAGCATGTTAACGCCGGATAACTCCAAAACGACACAACCTATTAGGTTGCTTCCTTCGTCAATTTGTGTGGCATATTAATACAAAGAACTGAAAAGCTCTTACTAGGGATCGGTCGCTTTTCTTGTATGTATTTGTCGATTTGTGTTCTGTCTACCAATAAAAGACGTTAAACGGGCCCGTTAACTACCCGTCTAGATGGCAAAGCGGCACATCGGCGGAATACCGAGCCTGAGATTGCGTGTTCGAATCGCGATCCCAGCAAGATTTCTAAGCTTTGTAGAAATATTTTGTACGTTCTCTTCAACCACAGTCGTCGCACACATGGCGCGATCATGTGTACTTATAACATAAGATGATACTGACCGTACCACATTGATAACACCGGTTCAACCGATTGTCAAGACTGAATGTATCATAATGAACGGGTTCAAAGAATGTATGGCAAAAATTAAAGAGAAGGTTATCTATGACACTATTGGTATTGTTTTTATATTCTACTTCCTCACACTTCCAGTTGAAGCAAACGTAACTTTTTTGTCATTATTACTAATTCTGTAGTGTAATTCAGCAGGAATAAGTGTACAAAAATGTCATATTCTCGATGTATAATAGAATCAGAATCAATTTTATGTTGGTTTTGAAATTAACACAAAGTAAATGCCAAAAAAAAATCTGTAACAGGCTTTACCCAGAACTTCTCTCGTCATTCTGACAATAAATAATTTTAAAAATCAAATTAAGTTGGGAGTAAAAATATCTTCACGTTTCTAATAAATTAAATAAATTTTCAAATAAAATTTTTTTTTACCGGTGGTTGAATTCGAACGGCAGGCGGACAGCGTGTGCAGCCCGAACGTTTAGTGCGATATCCTAAGGGAACGCGCAATTTCTACCTGAGTCACGGAGGACCGGCTTCTGTAATTTCTCTTTCGCAGGTATATTTAGTAACCGCTAATTTGTGCCTCGTTTGTGTATTGTAAAAAATTTAGTCTGTATCTATTCCTTATCATTTTTGGTAAGAATAAAGCCTGCACTATGTACAAATTATTACTTGTATCTATTACTAAGTTGAATTAAAAATAAATACGCTGATGTGTGCGACGTGCGGTTGTATTTAAGCGAAGGGTAATATCCTTATCTTTTATTTGTTGGGTTCTATTTTCGTCAAGTGGAAGGCCTGATTTATGTGAAAATTACTACTTTAATCTATTTCCCACTTAACGCAAATATAAACAAAATTTTATTTTTTTAAGGTGCTCACCCTGTATATATTTGTATGAAATTGTACCGGTTGCATTTCAGGTATATATATATAATGTGCATGCAAAATATCACCTTCCTCCGACAAATATGTTTTGAGTTATACCGCCAACAAACAGACAGAAAGACAGACGGACAGACAGAGAGACGGAATTGAGAAAACCTCTTTTTCGTCATCTAGGGACCCTAAATCGTGAAGATCTGGAGAAATCTCGGAAGGTGATTTTTTCGCGATTACAATGCTTTCTTCGTCTTTCAGACGAGGGAAGTAAACAAATACATGAACCAAAATCTAAAAGTTTGAAAATACGACAGCTGATTCTATATACTATAATCAGTCTCCGCTTCATAGCGTACAATATTCGTATACGAGTACATAGACCAAATCAGCTACCATCTAGTTGAAACTTTTCTGAAACAACGCTTCGACTAAAGATCACCTTTCCAAGAACCAATTACTGGCTTTGTTCTGTTGCTTTTGTTCATTGTAAGGACCAATATAGTGTAGAACCTTCATGTTTGATGCTACAACTTCAATGGGCCTTGTCGGTGACTTTAATAATGCGAGCAGCTGCATACAAAGCCCGCACCTGAAACAAGTCTGTCTTGGAAGAGCGTGTAATTTTTCAGCATACTGGAAAGTAACAATGCTACCAAGCTACCTTTGATAAAAACTAAACAGCGCTTCATGTAAAATTGAAAAGGAATTTCTTTGAAAACAATACATATACTACTGAGAGCTTCGATGCTCTTGTAAAAACGCTGCGAAGGCTTAAAAATCGATTTACTATATAGGTTAAGCCTGGTTCTTTTCACATATAGAAATACAAATGGTCTGTATCATGTAATTACAAAATTCCAAGCATATTTCATTGCATATAACTTCTTTGTGAAGGATTTTTGCAATATTTTTCTAGCCTAACTTCAAGAAATCTACTTTTATACAAAAATACATTATATCTTGTTTTAATCAAACATTTTTAAGAATTCTTTTCTTTCTTAGATGCTGTACCTTCCAATGGCATACCTAAGGGCACACGGTACTCCAGAAACTATATATTTAGACCAAGAATTATGATAGAAAATATCAGTGTTGTACAGAATTACTTCAGGACGAATCAACACAGAACGGTACCTAGCTTCTTTAGACCGTACTATGTTCCAACGCTATATTCTCAAACTATTCAAAATTCGAATTGAATAGCAATTTCTGTAGTCTAAGGTGTTCATATATGTATAGGCAACATCTACTGTGGACGCCTACTATAAACGTTTATTCCATAAATAAGTTAACTGTTCAATTCGAGACGATGCTAAAATAGCATATAAGGAACACAGAAGCAAAAGTCAAGGCGATGTGCAGGTCCCAAAAAGAAGAAATTACGAGTAAAAGTCACAGGAAACGGAATTCTACTACCAAAGAAAAGACGGTAAAATGTTTTATACAAAAATAAAGAAAGTAAGAAAGACGCACCAGAAAGTGGGAAGGATGTAAACATTATGGAGAGATAGAAGGAGCATGTTAGCAATATTGTAAATGAAGAGAAAGACGATTTAAAGGAGGAATACAACGATCAAAATTATAATTTTTTGCCCTAAAGAAAATAGTCAGAGAAAGTCAAATCAACAGAGAAGGAAACCTGAAACAAAAGCCCAGGTAGTTGCCTAAGCGGGCACACTGAAAGACATTACGGCGAGTTTTCAAAGAAGAAAAATAATATATACGAGTGTTATTCGAGGGCCAAAATAACTCTTAATAAGTGCGAAAAGAAAAGAAATTGGCTGGAGGCTACCACATGGTAATAAGTGTGCGGAAGCCATTTATTACTGAATACAATAAAACACGAAGCCGGACATTTGGGCGCAGCCGTTTGGGCGCGGCCGTTCGGGCGCGGCTGTTTGGGCGCGAAGACACTTGAGCGCAGGGCCACTTGGGCGCGAGACACTTGGGCGCGAGGAAATTAATTCAAGTATATTAGTATTAGCTAGCTTTACTATTAATGTCTGAAAATTTATTTTAAATAACGGAAATTACCTAAAGCACATCCAAGGAGGTAGCGGGCGGCAAAAATTTAGTATAGAAATATTAATTGTCAAAAATTATAATTTTATTAATACAAGTAGGTTATACGAAAAAAGTTACACATTTTAACTTTCCGGTAAATAATAACAAATCTTTTGCGGAGATTTATTACATTAAAATAATAAGTAACAAAGAATAAATGAATCGAGAGTGGGTACAAACAGAGCTATCGATAAACTATCCAACCATTTGGAGATTCATCGACAGCCTGAAAACCGTTCAACGAGGGGAGATGTTGCTTATGAACAGTTATTTGCGGGAAATGAGCCCACTCAAAAAAACTTTATCCAGGCTGATAGAAGAATAAAAAATTATAATAATCAATATAATCATGTAGACGGCGCGGCGCAAACAATAGGAACATTGTAGAATTTTTAGGAGGCATATCGTACAATTATGAAATGAATGCGTAGATGCTTCTTGTTTATATATTTTTTTAAAATTATATATTTTACCTTAAGAATAATATGTATTATAATGGTGAAAATGGCAAGAATAAATTTTGATTAAGAAAATTAATCTTTTTATATTATTATTTATTATTATTCTTATTTCTGCTCTTATCTTCAGTTAGTTGGTTCATTACATAACGAAAATAATTGATTTCTTTAAAGTTTAACAGTTTATTGTTAAGTTTTATATCATTATAAACAAAACTCGAAGTCGACTCTTTTTGGTCTAAACGGAACACAGTAGAAACATATTAAACATTTGAGGCATAGTATTATTCATTTACCAGTACAATGAATGTATTTCTATTTAAAATTATTTTCAACACTTATGTATAATCTATTTCCATCTTTATTTCAATTTAGAATTATTATTTCATATCTAACATACTGCCTTTTGTATATATTCAGAATTATTTCAAAACTTATCTTATACTACCTTCTTTATTTCTATTCGGATTTATTTCAAGATTTATCTAATATAGGTACTATCACCTTATTTAAAATTAATCTCATAACGGTTTCAATAAATACTTGGATTATTCTTTTAATATTGTTTGATTAATTACATTAACTTCTCAGGATAAACAATTATGTAATAAATGTTTGTTCATTTATGCCAAATTTAAATTATTCACACTTAATGTGTTCCTAAATCCCAACGTTGACCCTTTCTCGCGCCCAAGTGTCTCGCGCCCAAGTGTCTTGCGCCCAAGTGTTTCGCGCCCTAGTGTCCCCGCGCCCAAACGGCCGCGCCCAGACGGCTGCGCCCAAACAGCCGCGGCCAAATGTCCTAGACCGAATAAAACATCTATCTAAAAGTGCAACGATAAGACTCATCCGTTTGGAACGCTATTCGAAGGGAAAAAGACAAAGGATGTTGTAAAAGAAAAATCGATGCAGATATTTATGATTTGTACAGTGGAGAATCAGTAAGAACGAGGAGGTTACAATGGTTGGGTAACTTGAAAAGAATGAGAGAGTACAGAACAATGAAACAGGTATCATGGAGAAAAGCGAACAGCAAAAAAAAATGGGAAGACCAAGGAAAAAGTAGAAACCAGTGGTCCTAGATGATTTTCAAGGAAAGCCCACTAAAGAACTGGAAAAATAGAGCAAAGAACAAAGACCTATGGAAGAAGAGAACATGGCTGGGGGCCTGAAGAACCTGTCAAAAGTTTCTATATGTATGCAGGGTGTATCTGAAATATCTGAAAAGAACATGTTTTTATCTACCGCTCGTGGGGGCCCATGAAGACCAATCCAACATTTTAGTATTAAGATGTACACTCACTTGAAATGTTTCCTTTAATTTAGATACACCCTGTATATAATAAAAGTTGTTATAAATTACAAGTACCCCATTTTAAGTGTTTTGTTTCGATTAGTAATGATTTCTTCTTTTCGTCTAGTTCACATATTCGAGTTATAATAGTGAATATTCATTCTATAGTAATTTATACCATGCACTCCCGCTGTAATAGATGTCGACTGCAAGGTGGTGTTTTACCTCCATAAGTTCTTATTTTAATTTGGTTTATTTTTTTTTTTCTACTAATTTTCTATGTTTTTTGTAATGCCACATGTAGAATTAAACCAGTTTCGCTTTTACTGTACTGAACTGCATTGTCTATTTGTCCTTCTCTTATGTTTTATTTATTATTTCATAAATGGGCAATTGGGTTCTCCTTTTATTTATGTTTCGATTATAATTGTGCAATAATTCCAAACCAGTCTCTTTTAAAAATTCCTTTTCTTCTCAGGCAAACAAACCCAATTATTAAACAAACAACTTTTTTCAAAAATAAAATATATATTCTAAAAACATCACACATGTAATGCAAAAAACCTAAAACAGATTAGTAAACTCCTACTGTTTTTGGTGTAACTAAGAATCAAGTAAAAAAGGAACCAATATACAGAACGATCAAAAATAAAATTGAAAGCGGGAAACCCATAAAAAATATAACCACATCTACACTGCACTTTATACAGCTACATTTAAACTGTAATTAACTGTATTATTAGTTGATGTGACTTTCGCACAGTCTAATAAGCTACACAAATATTGACAAATATGTAATATAAACCATATTTATAGATTACATTAAAATAACACGCGAATAAGTTAAAAAAGATGTCGAAAATGAAAATTATAGAAAAAAATACTTCACTTAGACCGAAAATCTAAAAGTTTCATTTGCAGATTATCTTACTGCACTTAAGGTTAAAAGTTAAAAGCCAACCTGTATTTCTATACATTTTTTACTATTATTAGGTATAGTATTATATTTTAGAATTATAAATATTCTAAAAGACGGTCCCAGATAATGAAAGCATTATAAATTCAAATTGTGTTTGCGCGGCGATAAATGTAACGTAATGTAACTGAGAGCGGTCTTAACATGGACTTTTGCCTAAGCGAGCAGGTGCCCATTGATGCAATGACCGACAGCTAAGTGGATTTGGCCATACGAAGAGCGAAGTAAATACAAGCGGCTCCAATAGCCTCACAGTGAGTAAATTACTGCATATTAGTTCTTGCGGAGTTTACAAGGTAACGTTTGCAGACGTCTCTTTCAGCGTTTACATTTGAAGTAAACGCATTATTCATAGTGTACACGTAAGTACACCATTTGTACCACATTTTAAGAGTATATGTAAAGCGCTAATTCATGCCGCACTCAAAGGGGCATTTACGAAATTGTTGGCAGTGCTGAGATTCCCACGTTGCAGTTTGTGTGGTTATTTTTCACGCCGTGACTTTCAAAATTGGATGATGCAATTCGAGGTTTGCAATACTCCAAGCCAGCGCTACTTCGAGGAGCTAAGAAAATTTGATACAGGAAAGTATTCCTGATGATGCTTTACGTTGTCCATGTACTGCAATGGTTTGATCTGGTTGTAATATTATAATGAATATGATAAAATAAATAGCAATTACCACTACCTGCAAATATTCTTTTATTTAGGTCAAATTTCGACTGACTAAAAATACTCACTGGGTTTCTTTAATTATTTATAAAGTAAACAGTATTGTGCCCTTTATTATACTTCATCCATCTGCAATTTAATCTTACAGAAGCTAGCTCGGTAGGCAAGATGACTCATATCTTAAAGCTGGGTTCCCTGATACGTTAATATTAAACTCGTGTGATACGATACTGGAATATAAATTTAACTCGAGCGCGCAGACGCAATTTCTGTCAAACTCCTAGCACAAATTGGTTTATTTTAGTTAGTGTTTCGTTTTTGCCATTTAAACTAATAAAAGGTGTTTTATGAGCGATTTATCAGGTAAATTTTGAATTATCGCGCTCTTAGCATCACTGATTCTCATTTGTTTGCAAGAAAAAACCCTCCACTTCGTAGTTACAACATTAAATTGTTTTTTGGAGCTTCGCTATGGGATCAACATAACCTCAAACTTGATTATTGCAATTACTGGATATTTGATTTTTGATGGATGCTAAACTCTGCCTGGGTCTCGTTCATGAAGGTTTGCTCTAGTAGTCATGCGAATTTCCGGTTGCTAACACCGTTACTTTTAGTAAAATTTGGTACCTTGCCGATAAAAGTTGCGGCAGCTCATTCGGACTGCAGGTCCTGGTAATATCTGCCGGATACGGGGTCCTGCGGTGCTGCTAGCGTTGTGGGGGCCTCCTATACTCTGTGCTAGTATGCTGCTGCTAATATCTTTGGCTCAGGAATTCAAATTGTGCCTTGGCTGATGTACGGGAACTTCGTTGGCTTCCCCGATGTCCTCGGGATGTGGTCACGATGAAAAATTATTGTTGGTGAGGGAAAATGGTTCCCACATTCTCAAAGGTGCACTGACAAATTCTTGACACACTGGTGTACTTTTTATCGATAAAATTAATGATTTACTAGGTAAAATATGTAAATTTCAGAGAGCACAAAAACTGGTTGTCATTCAATAATTTTATTCAATTGTCTTTGGATACTGGTCGTTAATAACAATTGCCTATCTAAGTTTTACCGAAACGGAAATTGACCAAATACAATACAATAACTTCTTACTCTAATATTTCTTATAACTAAAATATTTTACAAAAATACTGTTTCTAAATTATTGTCCTTTCAATTCGGTTTTAAATTGTCTCCTAGCGCCACTACACTTTGCTTTATGTAAATTGTCCTTATCACTCACGTAATTACACTGACTTGTTTGTTCAATCACCAATTTTGTTTCACATCCTGCTGTGTCCATTTCTTGTAATTTTCATAACTGTTCGCTTTTCTCCAAATTTTCGAATATTGCTGTCCCATAATTATAATTGCCCTGTTCTGTTTGGTTTATGCTCGTTGCAACGTATTATCATAATTCTGCGTCAATTACCTTTATTTAAAATGCTCATAAAAATATCCTATTTAATTATTCTGACATCTACGCTTTAATTAACACGCACATATTATAAACCTTTCTGTGACAGTTCTATTTATTTTGGTTTGACTTTAATTTTACACAAACCTCTTATTTTTGGCTAATTTAAAATTATCGACTCCAATCTATAAAAAACGAGCTCTGCCCTTTGCCTTCTTTACACAAATAAACTCATTACTACCAGCATTTCTTTGCAAATGTAATTAGGGATTGCAATTTACGTTCAATCTTGCAGTTGCATGAACTACCCCTACTCTGTGCTATCTGACTTGTTTTACTTATTTGTTGTGCTGCAAACATGGTTGAGTAGCGGGCTCAATACCATCTCAGTATGTTTGCAACACGTCTGCGTGTGTTTGACGACTTAATTCTGGTTTCTTTTATTTATTTTGTGTTTTTATATGCATTTTCTTTGTGTTCTATATATATTTTTGTTGTGTTTTGTAGTAAATAGATTGATGTAAATAATTTGTCTTTTCTTGTGCATTGTTTAAAATATAGTTTCAGCCTACAACACTACAAGGGGGAATAAGATTCCTGTTTTCACAGATCTTTCATAAGCATAAGCCACGAACTGAGATATTAAGAGAGCTTCATGTTCTGTGAGCTAGCTAACCGGAAAAAACAAATAATTATTTAAATATTACCGCGTACGAGACGTCTTGTTCAAATTTAATGTATCTATGGAGGGGTGAACAGATGCGGCATTTCACACTTGCTCAGTAAGACTTTTTGTAGAATATTTGTCGATAGGTTTGGAATGAAATGGAAACTCGAGGAGTGCAAGCAATCAGTCTTGGTGCAACTCCTTGTGGCTTGCAAATCTGAATTTTATGACATGCCAACTTTATCCATAGTCATATTAAAAACTTCTATTTTAAATTTTTCATCTGAATTTTAGTCTTCATAACTTTCGTCGTCGAATCCCTTTTTCTTTCATATTTTCTAGGCACAGATCTCTTTCACAACAACATCTAGCGGGATTTTATTTTCAAGCAATTTCTCATTTACCTTATCTAGAAACTCTTCAACAATTTTATAAACTTACATAACTGATGTTTGCAGCATATCGCCAAGTGGGCGGTCCTTATTTTGACGTGCAACGTCACTCACAGAGTTGTTTACATCCTTGACTATGCTGACGGTGTGTTTTTCGGTGTTTGTTTAAATCTTTTTTATCAATTTTACATAGTTTATAGACAATATTTGGTTATCAAAGTGATAAAAATACGGTGTGTTGTTGTGGGATGTGATTCCAACAACCAGTCTAAACGGAATCCGTGCAAAAACATTAGGTTTTTCTACTTTTCCTAAAGACCCTAACCTAAGCAAGAAGTGGTTACATCTTACCAAGGGGAAAGACAAAGTTAATTTAAAAAATATGGTGTGATACACTCACACAACTTCCTTTTACAGGGATCTTATAATTAGCCAAAAATTTAATTTTAATTTTTAAGCATTTGTCAAACATTTTCAAAAATTACAAATTCTACAAAAACGGTACAAAATAGAGCGTTAGTTGAAGATACAACTTTTCTATGAAAATTTAAGCTAAATTCAAAATTCTAATAATATACCAGGTGTTCTATTTAAAATAGGAGTTAATAAAAAAAATAGAAACAAAACAAAAGAAACCCATTTTAGAAGTATTCAACTGGAAAATCACCTATCTCACATCAATACACATTAAAAATATAATAAAAATGTAAAGTTTGCAAAAAATCGTTAGAGCCGTTTTTGAAGAAATCGAAAAAACTGAAAATCACAAGAGTAATCACCATACTTCCGGTTATGTGATTTTCTTCAAAATCTTGCTGTCTCATCTAGATAGTACACAACACGTATACATGAAGTTTCAACGTCATAGCTCTTTTCGTTTTTGAGATATCCTGTTCACAGACAGACACACAGACTGACAGACAGACCAATGAACAAAAATATGGTTTTTGAGTTCAGGAAACTCTAAAACGTGAAGATCTGTTGAAAATCCAATTTCTAATTTTTCGGGTGAATCGTAAAAGAAAGTAAAAATGCTGTAATTTGTTCCAAACACTTCTGTGAAAGTGATTATAAAGTTAATTTAAAACATACTCCCAAATGTGTATTCACGGAGTGCGGACGTTAACCCGATTCGGTGTTAGTAAAAGCAATCTAAAATTCAGTGCAATTAACATAAACGTGGTGTATAACTTTAAACATCTGGTGAACAAATAGTACATATCGTATCATACCGCACGGCAAGCCTTGGCCTTGCCAAAGCAAAACAACACTGAGATATCTTCCCGTACCGACTACATCACTTAAAAACACAATGAATTCCGTAAGTAACGATAACACTACCATTCAATCAAATTCTAAATCCTCAACCCCATCCTTTTCCAATGCCGTTAAAACCACATTATCATCACAATCAGCTGCCCCCACATATCCAAAAAAAGAACAAGCGATTTTATTTAATGCAGCCGAAGGAATACCCCTACGCGAGTATGTTGTTGCGGTAGGAAAGATCATGGGCCCGAAAAACATCACATTCTGCTCAAGAATTTCTAATAACCGGATCTGCATCTATTTTGCCAACCAAGATTTAGTAGAGCACTTTATGTCTAATTTTGGGTCCATAACGATAAATGAAATGGTTCTGCAAGCCCGCAAACTAATTTCACCAGCGCAACGAATCGTCCTATCAAATGTTTGCCCTTCAATACCAAACGATGTAATCGTAAACCACCTCAAGCAAATGGGGATTCAATTAGTTTCCCCTATGACTTTCCTCAAAGCTGGTATTTACGAAGATGAATACAACCACATACTCAGCTTCCGTAGGCAGATTTACATCAGCCCAAAGGACAATGCAAATATCCCAGATTCCTTTCTAATTTTGTTTGAAAATACACAGTATCGCATATTTTTATCAACGGATGGCATGTCTTGCTACAAATGCAAAAAAGATGGACACACGGCAAGTCAATGTCCAAATCAAGCAGAAATACGACCTCAAAATACCCAGGCTGCTACATTCCTAAAGGACCAATCACAGTTTCCTAATCTACAACAACCCGCACCCAACGATAAAAAATCTATTCAAACAACCACACAGCCACGAGAAAAAGAAGACATTGAGACCATCCAAATGTTTACAACCCCACCATCGGTTAATCTGAATGCAAGCTTTTTAAAAACCGCCCGCCCCAAGAGAACTAAAAGCCAGATCACGAGCGAATCTGATTCTGATACACCAAGTGTAGGTAAACAATTATACCCGGCCAAAGAGATGATAGAAAGTAAGCCTCTAGAATACCCCCTAAACTTCATGAATCTCCAGAGCTTCTTAGAAGACACACAGGGAAACCCCGACCCTTTAGGACTATCCAGAGAGTACACGGAGAACACAACAGCACTCATGGAAATGCTAGATACGATCTACCCGAAGTTAAAAGACCGTAGTATAAAATCACGAATTACTAGAATAATCAAGAAAATCAACTCTCAACTGATTACCGAAAAAAACAGAATGGACTCAGAGGCTACAAACCCGGAAAAGTAATATTATAATGAAATTAATACAATGGAACTGCAACGGCTTCCACGCACATATAGGAGAACTGCAAAAACTGATAGAAGAAACACAGCCCCAATACATCTGTTTACAAGAAACACGTCTCCATAACCACCAAAATGCCAAACTAATCGGATATACAACATACAGAAAAGACAGGATAAACGACAAGAACGCAAGTGGGGGCGTTGCAATATTTGTTAACAACTCATCCTACGCTGAAGAAATAAACTTGCAATCTGATTTGGAAGCAGTAGCAGTAACTACTTACCTACCCAAAAAAATTACGATATGTTCCATGTACATCCCACCAAATCACAAAACTGAACAATCCCAAATCGACACTCTGATACAACAACTGCCAAAACCCTACATAGTTATAGGCGATCTTAACGCTCATAATGTTCTATGGGGATCTTTATATACCGATAAACGAGGAAAACAAATCGAAAGGATAATTGATGACAGCCTAATACTCCTGAACGATGATAGCGCAACTCACTTTTGCTCAAAGAATGGTAAATTTTCAAACATTGATATCTCAATATGTAGTGCTAACCTAGCACCCGACCTCTCATGGAAAACCCTACCCTACCTATACAATAGTGACCATTTCCCCATTAAAATAACATTTCTCTCAAAAAAATTACTTGAGAACCCTACAAACTTTAAGAAATGGAATCTCAAAAAAGCAAATTGGGAACTTTTCTCACAACTGGCCACAATCACTGAGAATAACATAACTAACGGAGGGAACATAGACACAATAGTCCAAATTTCACTATACACATAATAAATGCAGCACACGCAGCAATAGGAGAAAAAGTCATGGGAGTAAGCAAGAAAAATATCCCTTGGTGGAACTTGGAATGTAAAAAAGCTACAAAAGACAGCAAAAAAGCATTCTATAAATACAGGAAAAATAAAACTGTTGAAAACTTTATAGTATTTAAAAAATGTCGAGCCATTGCCCGACGCACAATACTACAAAGTAAGAAACAAAGCTGGCAAGAGTATGTTTCTTCAATTAATTCAGATACTCCTCCATCAAAAGTGTGGGAGAAAATACGGAAACTAAAAGGATACAATACACCTAACCATCAAATACCCCTATTAATAAAAGAAACAACAGCTATCTCCAATCCACAACAAATTGCTAACCTACTAGCGGAAACCTTTCAGCATAACTCCAGCAACGAACACTACAACGATCAATTTTTAAATATTAAGTACGAGAGTGAGAGTAAATCCATAAAAATAAACCCTAACCATCACATACCTATAAACAACCCGTTTACCGGAGAGAACTAAAACAAACCCTTGAAGAACTGAAGACAACGAGCAGCCCAGGCCCAGATGGCATTCCCTATGAAATACTAAAACACATACCCACAGAGACCATGAATCACCTACTCGAAATATATAACTACATATGGACCAGTAACGTATATCCAAGCAAATGGAAAGAAGTATTAACGATTCCAATACTAAAACCAGGAAAAAACAAAACAGACCCAAATAACTATCGCCCAATATCACTTTCCAACTGCATAAGTAAAATATTACAAAAAATGGTCAACAAAAGACTTATGTGGTACTTAGAGGCAAATAAGGTATTGAACCCCATACAAAGTGGCTTTAGGAGCGGACGTTCAACTATAGATCAAGTGGTGGCCATGGAATCAGAAATACAGAACGCGTTCAAGAACAAACAACACGTAATAGCTATTTTCCTTGACGTTGAGAAGGCATATGATACTACGTGGAAATATAACATTGTGAAATCGCTGAAGGAATATGGACTTGACGGAAATATTTTGTATTACGTTAAGAACTTTCTCTCAGAACGCAAGTTTATAGTCAAAACAAACCAGTTCCTATCCGAAATAAAAACGCAGGAAAACGGAGTTCCTCAGGGAGAAATTTTAAGTGTGACTCTATTTCTAATAGCAATGAACAAAATAATAGCATTCATTCCAACCAGAATAAAAGTTTCACTGTTTGCAGACGACTTAGTAATATACCACAGAGGAAAAAACATATCCACTATGAAAAACTCACTTCAGGAAGCTATCATCGACCTAGAAAAATGGGCACTCACCACGGGATTTAAATTCTGCAGCAATAAAACAAAAGCCATACACTTTTGTAAATTAAGAAGAGCCCACCATGAGCCCAATCTAAAAATAGGAAACTCAAATATAAAATATGTAAATACCATTAAATTTTTAGGAATAACATTCGATAAGAAACTCTCATGGACACCACATCTCCGTTCATTAAAAACAGAATGTTCGCTAAAGCTGAACATACTAAAAACATTAGGACACATCAAGTGGGGAGCACAACGAGAACAGCTAATTAACATCTACAAGGCATTGATCCGATCGAAAATAGACTATGGTAGCATAATCTACTCTACGGCAAAACCTAGCACACTAAAGTTAATAGACCCGATACATAATGCAGCAATAAGAATCGCAACTGGAGCATTTCGAAGCAGCCCTATTAGCAGTATATTATGCGAAGCAGGAGAACCTCCACTCAAGTTTAGAAGAATACAGCTCATATTGAATTATACCATCAACCTCGCAAGTAACCCCAACAACCCAACATATAAGTATCTCTTCCATACACTAAATAACAAAACCCAACTCAGAAACGAATTACCTCTCCAACAAATAATTCATAAATATTCCAACCATTTCCATTTGCCTCTCCTAAACATCCAAACAAAAAATTATAGTGAAATCGCACCATGGTTATTGAAAGAACCAGTTTACAATATAACATTGACACGATACCCAAAATGTGAAACCTGCCCTACAATATACCAAAAATCATTTACTGAAATGTGCGACAAATACCAAAATTACGAACATATATATACAGACGGGTCAAAACTCGGGAGTGAAACAGGGGCAGCCGTAATAACCAAGGATGTAAGCTTCAAATACCACTTACCCAAACACACCAGCTCGTACACGGCAGAGGAATACAGCCTACTAAAAGCTCTGCAATACATTAATGAATCAACCAGTCAAACCAAAAAATTTCTCGTTTGCACAGATTCATTAAGTGCCCTCCAAGCTGTCGCCGATATCTATACAAGAAGTCCAACCATCCAGGAAATTCAAAAAAATATCCATACAGTCGCCACTGCCAATGTGAAGAACGAAATTATATTAATGTGGACACCATCACATACAGGTATTAGAGGAAATGAGAAAGCTGATGCAACCGCCAAGGACGCTTCCACATCAACCGAAATTATCAAACAGCCAATCTCAACATCAGACTGCAAAAGTATAGTAAAGAAGAAGATTAAGGAAGAGTGGGACCAACAATGGAACACAACAACCAACAACAAATTAAGAACCATCAAAGAAAATACAGCAGAATGGAAATTACCTAGCAACCGGAAGGAACAAGTGGCTTTAACCAGATTAAGAATAGGACACACATTACTGACGCACAAATATTTATTACAAAAAACAAACGTAGAAATATGTGGTGCTTGTAATAAAGGTATAACAGTAGAGCACATCATCCTAGAATGTACAAAATATGTAACACAAAGGCGACATTGTAATATTCCAGTCACACTGAAAGAAGCCCTCCCTAATAATACGCACTCAATCACAAACATATTACAGTTTATTAAAATATGTAATATCGCACGTCTTATATAACAATTTCAACTTGTAATGTAAGAAATATGTAATATTATTGTTCCAGGGTGTTAATGACCTCTGCAGTCGAAACACCATTAATAAACAAGATTAAAAAAAAAAAAAACATACTCTCTTGTGTTACACCCCTAAAAATTATCGTACACTGAAAGATGATGCAATTCCTACACAAATTTATGCCAATCCGTTTCATTGCCTTCGACATCTGGGGCTGGGGAACAGCGAAAACTTGTTTATAAGAAAAAGCAAAGGGCTCAACTTATTAAAGACATACTGATCAGCAAAGATACGTAAGTTTTTAAAATTCCGATTTGAATGTAGAATATATAATGACTAGTTTATGCATGACAGGGGAGAAGAAATATATAAGCCTGAATTTATTAATGACAGTATTGATAATAATGCTGGTCCAAATTTAGATCATAATATGGTGATGGAGTCAAGTAGTACTACTTCTGAAATAGGGTGATGGTTATTTTTATATAACTTAAATTCTTATGTAGCTGTATTCTTTTATCATTTGTATATTTGCTTAACTTTTTAGAGTTCAAACAAACGAAACATATGAAAACATGGATAACCTCAAAAGTAAATAGTTTTATTCGCAACCATATATGTAATAAGATCATTACTGGCTTTTAAAAAGTTGCAAAATGAGCTATTCCCAACTTGTAACTTTCCAACCGGTCGGAAAAGTGATTGCCGGTTGGAAATGAATCCATTCCCGACCGCTAAGTAGGTAGGTACAATGGGAATCTCGTTGATCCATTCATGCGCGATCCATTTCCGACCGCTGTGTAGGTAGGGACACTGGGAATATCGTTGATACATTCATGCGCATCACCACCTGTCGTATCATAATATAATAATTTTTCCAATTATTGTTTAGAATAAAGTAGTTGCGAATAAAATAGTATACATACCACGGTAAAAAGTTTCATTCCTGTCTCGAGATAAAGTACTTAATCTCTCGACAGGAATGAAACACTTTCCACCTCGGTATGTAATATACTATTACGTAACGAGGAAAAACGAAAAACTAAAAAATCAGCTTGCTGGGGTTAAACGAGTGTTTAGTAAAAATCAAATTTTAAAAAATGGACAGCCAAAAGTGAATAGATTGGTCAGTAAGTGAGATTTGCAAATGCTATATCAATGCATGCTGCTGGCTCTAAACAGATCTTTAAAAATAAATGACAAAAGTAATCGCAAAAGGAAATGGAAAAAATGTATCTTAAATTAATAACCTTTCTAACTGTGTGCGAGGGCGTCTATAGGGAAGGGGAAAAGAGGGGCACTTGCCCTGATCCTCACATTTTAAACTATTTATACTTTCCATCCCTATTAAAATTAAGAAGTCTATTCATGGCTAATTTTGTTTTTGTAATGCGTTTATATTTTTATATTCATATACAAACAGAAACTTATTTTTTTTGGTATTCGTTTATATTTTTATTTTAAATATGTATTTTTTATACATATTTAATGTTTATTGTTCAGTTTTAAGGTCTTAATCAAGTTATAGATGTTTTTTCTAATGTGTAGGGCATCTAAATTCTTTTTTTTTGGTTTTACAAATTGTATAAGTTTTACAACTTCTATGTGAGAATTTTGCAATTTTATAGCCCTTTGTTATTCACTGACCAAACAAATTTTTTTGCTTCCCCCCTTCCCCGACCTCCCAAAAATATTTTCTATGAGCCCCCTAGATTCTGTGTGTGTGTATAAACTGCATAAATAACACCTTACATTTAAAACCATGTGTTATTATGTTAATTTTTGTGCATATTATAATACCCTTCAATAGACTTTTTTGTAGTAAATTTTTGCTTTAAAAAATAGTGTATGTCCAATTATAGTCTATCTTGCACCGTCCTCCCGAGATTTGTGGCGAAAACTTTAAAGAAACAAATTTTGCAATAAAAAATAATGCGTTTAGCAGCACAGTTACGCAAAATTAAGACATTTTATATTTTTAAGTTATAAAATAAGCCATAACAAACGTCTTTTATATTAGACTTTTTTTGTAAATGTGAAAATAAACGCGTTACAGATAGAAAATGCACAAAATAGGTATCCCCGTAATGAGAATCACTCTGTGAGTGACGTCATGCACGGAGCAGACGAAAACTGAACAGGGGAGCATCCGGCCCTATGATTAACCAGCAGCCCAGCGGCCCCGACAACCATTGGCCCATTGAGCTGGCGCCCGATCGCCGGGCCCCCAATCCGGCTCTGTATACCATCCGCGCATTTTAGAGTAACAACAATTTCCCCACGGATTTTAATTTTTATTCTTCCTCTGTCCAGGAAGCCCTCCAATTCTCCTCAAAAATATACAGCAGCGGCGAAGGAGTATATCCTAATTGAACACTATTACTATTTTTACTTCTATGTATTCTTTTCCATATTCTGTAATAGTAGCTTGATATTTACATATCTTTCTTTGTTCTTTATTCTTATATGTTTAAATATTTCAAACCTTCTAGACCACTAGATTTAATAAAAGCTTCCTTCGCGTCAATAAAACTTATAAATGTGTCTTTATTTCTTCCAATCTTCTTTCTGTGATAAATTTTAGTATTATAGTGGTCTTTCACCTTCCTATACTTCGTCTACAACCAAATTGGTCACCCGTCAAGTTACTTTCTATAGCATTGTCTATTTTGTGAAATATACTTTCTGTAATTATTTTAGAAAAAACTGGGAGCAAACTTGTTTAAGCATTGGTACTCATTTACTTTTTGTGAATTTTTTTTAAACACATCTCCTATGTTGTCTTAATAATTATATTTGGAACTTATTGGTTTTTACTTATTTTACTTATTTCACTGCTTATGGTATCAACGGCTAGTGCGTTATTGTTCTTAATATGTTTCACTGCTCTATTGAGTTCTAGTCTTAATCTCGTTTGCGTTCACTTTCTTCGATTTGCATTGCAGCCAAACCTTTATTCACCTTAAATACGAGAGGAGTATAGATTTGACCTGAACTTTACTCCCCTCGTCTAAAAGACGAAGGAAGTACTGTAATAGCTAAAAAATCATCTTCCGAAATTTCTTCAAATCTTCACGTTTCAGGGTCCCTAGAGGACGAAATACAGGTTTTCTCAATTCCGCCTATCTGTCTGTCTGTCTGTCCGTCTGTTGAGGTATAACTCTAAAACTATTTGTTGGAGGAAGACAATATTTTGCATGCGGATTAGATGTCTACCTGGCACGAAACGGAGAAAATTTCAGTCAAATATATGCAGAATGAACAGTTTAAAAATCTGCAATTTTTGCTTTAACTCAAAAACTGTTAGTTACATAAAAGTAATATTTTGCACATAGCTCAGGTGTTTGCCCTTGACAAGGTCATATTCTGGACCCAACATACACAGAGCGAATACCTTTAAAAATTAAATTCTTTTTCCTTTGATATTTCAAAATATAAAGACCTTTACAGATTTTTGATATAGTAATAACAAGAACAACACAAAGTTAACAATTCTATTTTTCAATTCACACTTATCTCAAAGCTATAACAACAGAGATAAGGTGTTTTGGTTGCCTGCTAACCCACATTCCTTGCATCGCTCTCCTCATTCGACTAAAATTTCTTACCTCCCATATACTCCTAAACGAATTTATATATAAGAAGCAAGGACTATAAGGTTGGTGCGGAAATACTACCCATCATAATTTATCCAGTGCTTCTTGAATTTAGTGGGCATTATCATGGGGAAGAATATATTAAGCTTCAATTGTTCAGTTTGCACAACCTCTCTGGTTCGTAAATGATGCAAACTGTAATACTCACTCATAGTCTTCCCACCATCTAACAAAATTATCAAAGTTAGACCATGAATATTCCAGAATACAATTGCGGTAGCTGGTCTTCAAACATGCGGAACATTTAATACACGTTTGCTGCATTGACGAACAATGTATACTCATCAAATACTGAGCTTTTTGGATGGCATTCTTCACCAAATTATGTATTCAGCCGATGATAAATAAGTATTAGCAGTTTTTTCACCTTCAGCACATACAAATTTGATGATAATTCGTTGTGAAATAAAACTGCATATATCACTTGAAGACATGTTCAACACAACTGTCAGAGCTTACGCAAAAAAACAACAACTCAAAGCAAATTCAGATACAGTTTGTTGTTATAACTCCATACATCCCTCTGCCGTAGCTCCTTTATATTTTCTTTCCAGTCATTTGTTATATCTACGTTTTCTATAGGATAATCAACACAATATCATGTCTAGAGTGCTATGGCTCGATATAATTTAAATGAAGCCACAACACTCTTTGAACCGCTCCTCTTTTAGAGCTCTCACAATCCCTTTATTGGGGTGGATTAGTCCCCATATGTTCTATCTTTGGTCGACTTCAACTTTATATTTGTCTGTGTGTTTTTGTTTTGTTTACCAGGTCTCTTCTGTTTACTGCTATTCTTTTCCAGTTCTATATCTCCATCATCTTCATGTCCTCCATCACCTCATCTTACCATCTCATTTTCGGTCTTCCTCTGTTTATCGGTTCTGTGAGTCTCCATTTCCTGTCTATTTTTGGTTTTGATTCTATGCCTATGACTATTTTTCTCTTGCTTCACCTTTGATTCTTCTGTATACCCTATCAGCTTGTCTTTCTCGTATATACCGCTGTATTTCTTGAAAATTTTCCTGTATGTCATTTAATTCTGCCCGTAAAGTTTCTGAAATGATTTCCGCTTCTCCTCGTAAATTCTTAAATTTCCTTCCCTCCTCCATCTGCAGCTATGTTTGCTGGTGGAGTACATTAATTTTTCAAAAGCACGCTATTCCAATTCCTATTATTATTGACCAGGAATTATTCTTAAATTTAAAGATATTTTGCTAAATTTTACCTGAATAAGTTTATCGCAAATACAAATTTTCGAAGAACTGTTTCTAAACAATGTGTGAGTATAAAATGAATTAGTACCTCACATATTTAATACATTTTCCTGTTTTCTTAACGTAAGAAATTCCTTCGGAATGGTTAGAGATGATGTGAAATGTACTTTAGATGCTTTCGAAGGTTTGTTTTCTTTTATAAAGCATCACGTTAGTGCATTGTTCACACAACTTAATAGACATTGTTTCGCCGTTATATAATCATTACTTCCGAGCGAATCTTAAAGGAATCTCTATAAGATTAGTGGGCGGTACTTAGTTCTTATTAATATCTACTCGTAATTTAATGTAATTAGAAGTCTTCTAAGACTACTGAAGACATAAAAATTTAATGCGCCAAACGTTGAACACAATTATGGAAATAGAACCTATTTTAGTTGACAAATGGAGTTCATTAAATCATAGCCTCGTTTGCGTATATATGTATATTTAGTCGGCTTCCTGCATCTATGGCCACTTTATAAAAACCGCAAACCTATCGGTTTGAGTGCCCTGGAGGCGTCGTTGAAATATTATTCACATTCAACAACGCCGTTCAAGAAACTCCCGTTAAGTACATTTTCAATGTTAATAAATAAAATCAAAAACAAGCGGACAAAAGAAACTCGTCTTTTAGAGTAATAATCCTATAAATATTCAATGGCGTTAAACGGCAGGCATGCGTAGATATTTAGGCATATTTTCTTTTTACCAATTTCGTCCCTTATTATTAGGCAAAATCAACCTAATTTTAAAAGTGCGGGCCAAGGCTGCAGTCAGAATTGTAAATATAATTAACTGTTTTTTCTTTAAATCAGGGCCGTATTAGTAATAAAGCAGAAGGAGCAATAATCGATTCTAGCACACATTTTTAAGGGCAGCAAAATTTTGGGTAAGCAACAATAGTCGCCCTAAAATGTATAGGTATGCTTATGGCTTATGGGTAGTTAAAAAACTCAAATGAACTTGCCAGACAAGGAAAAATTAACCCTAAGAATGTATTTATCATTGCCAATTAAAAATTGTACTTCAAAGCAATTCTTTTCTTGGACTGTTTGCTATCGGGGTTGATTTGCTTGATAATATAAATTTTTATAACTTAATTTGCATATGCTAAAGTCCGAAGTGTGGCTGTGCCTAGATCTTAAGTTTTTTTTTGTCGAAGAATATACAATATGAAATCAAGAGACAACTTATATTATTTTTGAATTATTTCGATAGAAATTTTTAATCTGTTTTCAACAGTATAGGCTACACTAGAAAAAAAATTAAAAAACGGCTTTAATGTTCACAGATTATGAAAGATTACCTGTGCTTAACACAAAAACCGAAGATTGTATATTAATTTTTTATGTTGGAATGATTGACAAAGTCAAAAAGTAATCGCAAAGTTTTAAAGACAAGCAACTAGAATTAATTTTTTTAACTTTAACGCCACCTTTAATTTTTTTATGTAACCTATTGATACCCTCTTTGATGTTTTTTTCTCGGCCCAACATCTAAGCTCCGTTATTCCTGACTATTATAAAATGTCCCTGAACAGCCATCACAGGGGATTTCAAACTTCAAAGAAAATCAAATTTCAATCAATCATTTCACGTATTAAAAATGTTTTTCCTACAACCGACAGCAAATGGTTTCAGTCACCATACCATAGTCATCCAGGTGCAACGAACCAGAAAATGTTCATCCAGGTTAAATCAATTTTACTAAAATAATCCAGTGTGACATTAATATCAACACTAAGATTTGGGTAAATAATTAAAACATAATTAATATTGAAAAATTTAAACCACATGCATGGCACAAGTGATTTCACTTCACTACAGAGAAAAGCCGCGATATTTTTGGGAATAATCCCCCGTTTGATGTTAGCTTTTACTAAATGCTATCCGCAAAATGAGTAGATTTCGCAAACACCATTGGACTGCACACGGCTCATTGGACTGGACACGGCTGGCAGTAATGCTGTCATAAAACTTTGTCGTACAGTACCGATGAATTACTACTTGGACTTGCATCACAGTGATACAATATGTTCATTTTAAGATAATCATAGCTGGAAGCTAACACGGCCAGCCAACGTTGCGACATTCTCGGCCCAACATCTAAGCTCCGTTATTCCTGACTATTAGAAAATGTTCCTGAACAGCCATCACAGGGGATTTCAAACTTCAAGGAAAATCAAATTGCAATCAATCTTTTTACGCATTCAAAATGTTTTTCTTACAGCCAACAGTAAATCATTTCAGTCACCAGACCATAGTCATCCAGGTGAAATCAACCAGAAAAAGATCATCCAGGTTAAATCAATTCTACTAAAATAATCCCGTGTGTAATCAGTATCAACGCTAAACTTTGGGTAACTAATTAAAACGTAATCAATATTCAAACCATTAAACCAGGTTAATGGTACAAGTGATTTCACTTCGCTTGCAGTAAAAATGCGCAATATTTTTGGGAATAAAACCACTTTTGATGTTAGCTTTTACTAAATGCTACCTTCAAAATGAGTACATTTTTCAAACACTATTGAACTGGATAAGGCTCGCAGTCATGTTGGTACCGAGGGGTCAATCACCAAGGATTTAAGTGTACAGGAGATATCCTTGCATAAAAGATTTCCCGAGATCTCCCTCAGATATCCTCAGACCTCCCTAGACCTCCTAGATTTCCGAGGGATATCCCGAGATCTCCCGAGATATCCCCCAGATCTCCCAAGATCTCCCTAGATCTCCCGAGATCTCCCGAGATTTCCCCAGAACCTTTGAGATTTCCCTCATATCTCCCAAGAGTTCTCACGATTCTCGCAATTACACACGATTTCCCCGAGGTCTTTTGTAATTTTATCAAATTCTCAAACTATTTTCATCTATTAAAATTTTTAGTAGTGCAAAGAAAAGTTTGAATGCTTAGTAGGCTCTACGACCCTTTGAATTCGTATTTCCCACAATCATTGATTTGAACAAATAGATTTTTTTTATTGCACAGACAAAATTTGTTATTTCTTTTTACTTGTGTCATCCATAAAAGAAAACATGTAGCAAAGTAAATATCAAAAATACCTAATTAAAACAAACTATTTTCTGGCATACGGTGCAATTAAAACAATACACCATTAAAACACCCAATTGAAAAAATCGAATAAAATTCGTAATAACAGTACAATACATGAATTCTAGTAATCAACAAAAAAGCTGTACTATTACTAAGTAGGCCTACCTACATAATAAAGGTAGTAGTAGTAGTAAAAATAACTTAAACATTATACAGGTTGTCTAAAATTGCACGAAACATGGCAATTCCGTGAGCTGGAAAAGGTTCACACAATATTTGCCATAAAAGTAACCGAAATAGAAAATTTGCTTTTTTTGACCTCTTACGTGAAGCAGTCTGTCAATACTGAGTTTTATATTGCACTCTGTAAAGAGCCAACACGAAGACGGTTTCTTCGCGATTAAATTCTTGCCATTTTTCAATGTCACTTTCACGAATGGTTCTTTTAAAAAAAATACTTTTTTTTCGATCGTGTCAAAATGACAACTTTTTGCACAGTTTCTAATGTCAGAAGTGACGTTTGTAGCACTCTTAATATTAACTACCGAATTACGTCTTTTTCGCAGGTTGCCATTCGTGGCGTGTTTTAATACTATATTAAAACACGCGTTCCCGTAAGTTTGAATGTCAACATAACCTAGAATATCTAACACAATGTGACGGAAAAAGAGTCACTGAACTAAGTTATATTTCCGTTACGATCGTAGAAAAAGTAGCATATAATACACGTGTATAAGTGCCATTAAAGCACTAGCGACGTTAAAAGCTCTCCGCTTCGTGTCGTGCTCTTAAACTCGTCGCACGTGCTGTAAAGGTGTATTACTTATACACTAGTATCATAATATACTATTATCATCAGTTACAATATCAGAATAATCGTTAAGATTTAAGTTTGTAAACGGTAATAATGATAGGTCGGGTGTTTCCTCCAACTCAACGTCTGTTTCGTTATACAAATTTTCATTGTCGTCATTTTCTTGGGAGTTACCGACATTACTAGGGTTTGTCTCTGTTTTTTCAGATTCACTTTATCAGTAGCACATTTTGTAAGAGTTAAAAAAAGCAATGTTTTTTTGCGGGCCCAAAATTTTAAAATTTTGGGGATGTTTCTCATATAATGGTCCAAAATAATCTTTATATTCACTCTTAGCCACTGAATTTAATACATCAGTTCGAACAGTTTGTTCTATTTCGGGAAAATCTGCGGCAGTTAAATTCATCGACATATAGAAATGGACCTCTAATGGACGACTGCGCAACTCTGCGTTAGAAAGAGAAAGAGAACACTTTAAGAACTATCTTTCCTTTTCCTGCCAGCCTCCTATTGGCCGACAAAAAATGACGTCACAGCGACAGGGCTGTCGCGCCGTAGGCTACTCGCCAACAAGGACAGAGAGTTCTCAAGTCATATGCGTTCTCTTTCTATCCCGTTTGGCTCACGCAGCTCTGACTAGCGGTCCATTTCTATATGTCGATGGTTAAATTACCAAGCGTATAAATGTTGGTGTACCCCATTAACGTTAAAATATTTTTTTTAATGTAACACCTTGTTCGAGTTGTCAAAAGAAATCCAACTCAGGCTCATTGACCGCATCAACCTCCCCAGATCCGTCCAGTTCGTTGGTTTGATTTTGCTTTTCCCCCGTATTGAGATTGCTTCAGATGTTCTGAAGCTTTCCTCGGATATCCTTGAGATTACCCAGAGATATCCAAAGATCTCCCGAGATTTCCCCAAACCTCCTGAGATTTTCTCAGACCTCCCCTAGATATCCCCAAGATCTCCCGATATCTCCCGAGATTTTCTAAGATTTCCCCAAACCTCCTGAGATTTCCTCAGATCTCCCCTAGATATCCCCAAGATCTCCCGATATCTCCCGGCAAGTGTACACAGGATATCCCGTTGTGAGTAACCCCTCGGTTGGTACCGTGCAGCGCCTATGCATCACTACTTGGACTTGCATCACAGTGATATAAGAAAAACGTTAGATAATTATAGCTCAAAGCTAACATGGTCAGCCTAGCGTTGAGACGTTCTTGGCGTATTGGATCTAAGCTCGGTTATTCCTGCATATTAGAAAATGTTCCTGGACATACATTACAGGGATTTCAAACTTCAAAAAAAATTTAATCTCAATCAAGCATTTTACATATATAAAATGACTTTCCTACAAGCACCAGCAAATCGTTTCAGTCACGAGACGATAATCATCCATGTGAAACCAACCAGAAAATGATCAACCGGGTTAAATCAATTCTACTAAAATAATCCAGTGTGATATCAGTATCAACATTAAACTTTCGGTAAATAATTAAAACGTAATTAATATTCAAACCTTTAAACCACACAGATGGTACAAGTGATTTCACTTCACTTACAATGAAAATGCGCAATATTTTTGGGAAGAAAACCACTTTTGATGTTAGCTTCTACTAAATGCTACCCTCAAAATGAGTACATTTTGCAAACACTATTGAACTGGATAAGGCTCGCAGCCATGTTGGTACCGTGCAGCGCCTATGAATCACTACTTGGACTTGCATCACAGTGATATAAGAAAAACATTAAATAATTATAGCTCAAAACTAATATAGCCAGCCTAGGGTTGGGACGTTTTCGACCCAATGTCGGTTATTCCTGAATATTAGAAAATATTCCTGGACAGACATCACAGGGGATTTCAAACTTCAAAGAAAATTAAATCTCAATCAAGCAATTCACATATAATCATCCAGGTGAAACCAACCAGAAAATGACCATCCGGGTTAAATCAATTCTACTAAAATAATTCAGTGTCATATCAGTATCAACACTAAACTTTGGGCAAATAATTAAAACATAATCAATATTCAAAAATTTAAACCACATGGATGGCACACGTGGTTTCACTTCACTTACAGTGAAAAGGCGTAATATTTTTGGGAATAAACCCACTTTTGATGTTAGCTTTTACTACAGTTCGCAAACACCATTGGACTAGATAAGGTTCGCAGTCATATTGGTACCGTGCAGCGCCTATGAATCGCTACTTGGATTTGCATCACAGTGATATAAGAAAAACGTTAGATAATTATAGCTTAAAGCTAACATGGTCAGCCTAGCGTTGGGACGTTCTTAGCCCAATATCTAAGCTCGGCTATTCCTTACTATTAAATGTTCCTGGACAGCCATCACAGGGAATTTCAAACTTCAAAGAAAAATTAAATCTCAATCAAGCATATCACATATATAAAATGACTTTGCTACAACTACCAGCAAATCGTTTCAGTCACAAGACCATAGCCATCCAGGTGAAACCAACCAGATAGTAAATACTAAAATAATTCAGTGATATATCAGTAACAACACTAAACTTTGGGTAAATAATTAAAACATAATCAATCGCCAAGCTTTTAAACCGCATTGATGGCACACGTGGTTTCACTTCACTTACAGTGAAAAGGTGCTATTTTTGGGAATAATCCCACTTCTGATGTTAGTTTCTACTAAATGCTACCCGCAAAATGAGTACATTTTGCAAACACCATTGGATTGAATAAGGCTAGCAGTCATGTTGGTACCGTGCAGCGCCTATGAGTCACTACTTGGGCTTGCATCACAGTGATATAAGAAAAACGTTAGATAATCATACCTCAGATGTAACACGGCCAGCCTGACGTTGCGACGTTCTCGGCTCAACATCTAAGCTCGGTTATTCCTGACTATTAGAAAATGTTCCTGAACAGCCATCACAGGGAATTTCAAACTTCAAACAAAATTAAATCTCAATCAAGCATATCAGATATATAAAATGACATTCCTACAACTACCAGTAAAATGTTTCAGTCACCAGATCATAGTCATCCAGGTGAAATTAACCAGAAACATATCATCCAGGTTAAATCAATTGTTCTAAAATAATCCCGTGTGATATCAATATCAACACTAAACTTTGGGTAAATAATTAAACCAATTGCCAAGCCCTTAAACCACATGGATGGTATAAGTGATTTAACTTCACTTACAGTGAAAAGGCCCAATATTTTTGGGAATAATCCCACTTCTTATGTTATCTTATACTACGTACATGCTACCAACTATTACACTTAATAACGCCAGCAGTTATTCTGACGTGATACTTCGTAGTGCAGCTCCGATGAAACACTACTTGAACTTCCAACGCTATGATATAGGAATAATATTAAATAATCATAGCTTAAAACTGACATTGCGTTTTATTTATTTATTTATTACTTCTTTTACATTTGCTTCTAATACCTTTTTTAGGTTTTGGTTTGAAAGTACCTACCCGAACTTTGTTTTTATAACTATGTATCTTGTGGCGGTTCCAAAGTGTTTGTTTTTCTATTTTAAAAAAATGTTAAAGAGTTTGCTTTATTTCATTCGGTAAGACCTACTTGTTACAAAAATTTTAAAATTGCCCTGCTTCTAGCAGGAACTTTTCCTTAATCCGGCGCTGCTTTAAATTACTATTTCAACGTGCAAAATATATTAATGAGCGTGGAAGAAACGAAGGGCATTTCTTTCCGTCAAATTCGTAATTTCAGCAAGTCACCGTCTAGTTGCGAAAATACAGAAGTTAAAGAAGACCGTCTACTTTTATCGATACTACAAGATGCTATAGTAAACAGCAGTCAGAGATAAATCGAAACGAATTAACTGCGCGAATGACCGGTATGTTGGTTGTTAAGGCATGAATAAGTCAAACCGTACGATTAACGCAGTTGGGTGAACTTGTTTCTCACAGATGAAATAGGTCAGCGAAAAAATTATTTACGTATTGACGATAATGTCCGATATCAAATTGAAGCGTTTCGAATCAGGGCGATCGACTATTTTTAAAGTGCTTTTGGTGGAAATGTGAGCAGCAAATAGTCCTTCATCAAGAGTGCTCTATTTCGAGTGGTGAATTACACCCGTGTAATAAATAAAAACACGGCAGCTGGTCGATATTTGCATTCAAACAGCTCATTTATTACCGTTTCAGATACTTTTATTGCCTTTCCAACCTCATTTTGGTTTGGCTGAGCGATTCCCGAGTTGAAACAATTAGCGACCTCAGCCCTTGAGCAGTCGGCATAAATAATAACTTCAAGATCTCGCGGTAATCTTCTAATTTATGAACGACTAAGCACTTATCTTGCCCTAATTTACTCTTGACCCGAGCTTTGGGGCTTAGTTACGCGCGGGCAGTTTCATTAAGACATCGAGGGTCAGTTTTTTGCGTGCTTGATTAAATTTAACCGCCGAACAGTTTCCATGAGGAAATTAAGCGAAGGTTAAGTTCAATCGGCAGTGGAAAAACCATCCTAATCGCGTTGCGAAATTGGAAAGTTTGGATGTTGCCGGAACTTCCGGCTCCGAGCGATGGCTTTGCCAACGTGGTGCATGGAGCGGGGTCGAATTGGCGAGCGAAGAAATCGAAGGAAAATGTAGATGACTGAGTATTATGCGTGTCAGGTATTAATAACAGTAGACGATTTGGACTACGTTTGCATATATCGATTTTACGCGACCGCATAAACGCATTAGCTCTTTGTTGCGTATACCCATTGCTTGAAAGCTTGAAGTTCGGTAGTTTTGCGAATGGCAAATCGTAAAACATCATTTGCTTAGATTGTTATTGCCAGTTTAAATGCTGCTCCCCAATTCCGCTCCCTCGTGGTTTAACGATAAAACTTGCTGATACTTGCAGAAAATGTTCCATACATTCTTAATTTAAACCGTTGCATGACACCAAAAGTCAAACAAGGGTGCAGTTCTAATTTTTATTGCTACCTATGTAACAATACGGCTCGAACTGAACGTCTTGGTCATGCTGGATAAATGTGTTCGCCCCATAGATGATCATGATAATGAGTATAAAACAACCAAGGCCAGACAGCATTGCAAAATTATAAAATGTAAAAGTTCTGCAATCAATAACAGGACACAAATACAAAACGACCGGCTACTAACTCGTGGGGAAGAGCGTCGAGAGACGGCTAGCCAGAATCATGACAAGAGGAGACTGCTTACTTGGTTGTCTTGGAGACTCCCAAAATTGCGGTTCAAACAACAACACATGCCGGATGTAATTCCAGATTTTCCATTGAGTAACAGCTACTGATCAATATTTATAGTGTTTCCACTCCAGACCATCAAGATTTAAGTATGGGCTCACCTGGTAGTCAACGAGTAGTCGCGGCGTTCAGTCGCTATCCCATCCCTCTAAAAAAGGCGACTTTGCGACAGTCAGCACTGTACCGAACGCGCCATACCACTACGCTGCCATGCCGAAACGGCGTACGACGGCGACAGCAAAAGCTCTACTTATAATGTGGGGCATTAGGTGCTTCTGAAAAAGACTAGTATTGATTTCTCGTTCCTTGGTGCTTTCCAAAACGCCGTCCTGTAAAGCTGTAGCGCAGGAACCCCCACACTGGCTGCGTCGCGCATGTTGCGTACCTCTCGGCGTCTCTTTCTAAACGCGTCGCTCAGCGCAAAGGCAGCGGGCGCAAGCGTCGCGGCGGAGACATTACAGCGATGGTTAGGGTTAGAGCAATCATTACCACTTATCTCTTGCTGAATACTTGCATTGTGGTGCTGGTGCATTGAAACTGTTCCTCGAACTAGGTCAGATCACCCACACACAACCTCAAAAAATGCCCTTCCTTGCGACGCTTAATCAAATTAGCTTTAATCGGGGCAGCAGTAAAACTTTCTAGTTAGACGCATTCGCTCCCGGCAAATAAAAAGAGTTATTTCCGCACCGCGGAGTTCAAGAAAACAGATAAAAACAACCTTATAATTGTAGCTAAAAATAGAGGAAGGTTACACGGAATTAGAAATACCTTCACCTTGTAAGGGAAAATGTTCTAAGTTGACGGTGGATGCTTTTCTAGATAAATAACCCAACAACCTTCAGCATTTAGCGGAGGAAGCTTATAATAATATCACATTCTACACTCGAATAAAGTTACAGACGTATGTAGGAGGTTTTCTGAAATCTATCTATGATCTTTGAAGCGTCCCGGGATGCTAATCCTACGTAACCAAGATAAAAGAGTTATCTATTAATAGTAACGCATTTATTTCCAATTGAACTCGCAAGGAAAAAATGTCAAGCGACAACTATGTCCACTTAGGCAAGCAAAGCTGGTAGCGTGTAGGCAGTCTTTCCGACATTATCATCATGTATGTCAAGCGTATATGATCTCAATAGCTTTAAGACCACTTCTGTCTCTATGTCGGGGAAGTACGATAACACACAAAGGCCGCAAAAATACACCAACCGTGGTTGAATCAGCATGATAAACAGAAGGACTTTAATTTTCTACTTTTAGGAAATATTAAGCAGCTTACATAAAATGACGTCACGTCATTGACACAATTCCTAATCCTAATATAAAATAACAATAAGCCAGGGACAAAGGAATGCTTAATTTTGCGGATTTCTGCTCATGCTGCAATTCCATTTCAAGATTATTTTAAGTTGTAGCGCAGCTTAGCGAGATGCTCATTTGTAGAAAATAATAGTCTTTACATTTAATTTCACACATAGGGCACTTGCAGATAGAGCCGCATCTGTGAATTTTCGCGCCCGGGGCAAAATAATATTTTGAGACCCCTTCGCCCTTGTACATGACCGCCCCCTCACTTCTTGTTATTGAAAAATGTCAGAATTGCGTGTGACGCAAAAAATTAAATACATTGTAGTGTTTCTTTAATTCAATTATAGAAGTAAAAAAGTTTCATAAGAAAATAGAAAAAGAAAAAACAACAATTTTAATTACAGCAGAACAGTTTACCACATAACCATCTTCAAGAAGAAAAGTCCCTAAACCTTTACCTCTCTTACGTTTGTTTGGCAAAATTATCAAAGCTGTTTTTAACCTAAAGGTGAAGCTACTTGTTTCTCTGAGAGGTAATTACATCTCCTTTAAGAGATAGATGGCGTGAAATATTTTTTTCAGTTTCAATATATAGCAGGATTTTTTGCAATCGTAACTGCAGTAGTCCATATCCGCAAAGATGTGCACTTTTAAACCTATTTTTGTAAATAAACAAGAAAATATTTCTAGCTTTAACATATTAATAGAAATGTCGTAACAAATGAAAATGACAATCCCTCTGCTAGGTACATGAGCTGCCACGGAAATTGTATAGTCTGAAAATAAAATTTTCATGAAGAGGATTTTTGGGTCTCGCACTTTTCCAGGAAAAAATATAGAATTTTAAATGCACCACCCTAAAGCAGTGCCTATGAGCTATCGAACGTTTTTTCTGAAAGTTATAATTATAATTCTAAAAATAATATTTTTTAATGTTATACGGTATACGGTAGCATTGGTTCACACTAGCGGGTTACAACTACTTGCCTGTTTTCATGGTTAATTTTAAATAACAGTACTGAATTGTTTATAAGTTTCATTATTATTATTCACAAAATATGAAGTTATTTTCGTTTGAACCCTCTTACCAGAAGCATTTAATAACACGACTTTTTCATACACGTTTTTTAAGAAATAATGTGACTAATGTCCAACCCATTGAATGTGGCCCATGTTAATACTGTTTGCAGTACTTCCATAGCAGCTGGGTGTGTTACTTTGTTTTCGTCAAGGTCCTGATTTTCATTTTCACTTTCTTCTGATATGTCTTGCACATCTTCGACTTCAGTAATGTCTCTATTCCATTCTCCAATGTCCAATGTCACTACAGAATACACAATGATAAAAAAGTGTTTACATTAACGCGTTATTCATACTAACACATGTTCACATTATCGCGACTGTACTGTAGTTGATTTAATCTCTTGATTTTATTTGATGGATTTTTATACATAGAACCCAAAGTTGTAGATTTCTAGAATTAACAACAAAATTGAATTTTTCGTAAATTTTGAAAATGATTATATAACATTATTTTTAAACTAGCCATACATTTTTTGTACAAATTTGTATAAAAAAAGGTTTTACTATGTCATTTCGTTTTATGTTACTTTTAATTATTAAACCTGGGTATAAAGTTATTTTTAAAATTAAAATGTTAATTTATTTGTAGAATTCTACGACACTTTGTAGTCAGGATTACATATTTGCATAGATTGATGTAACAACTCATTATGTTGTTATGGCTTTACAGCCTCCTTCCCTCCTCTTTATATTTTAATATACTGCCTTTGGACTATTTGAAATGAATTGTTTAATAAAAATCTGCATCCGCCAGTCAAAAAAATATTCTTTTCCCTTCACAGTAAATAAATATACTCTGAAATATTCAAGACCAGTTAACATACTCTTAACATGGAATATGACAAACCGTCGACTGAGCCACGCTGACATGTCACCTTGGTTTCGTTTATCGGTAACTAGCTTTTGAGCGCACCACACAGGTGACCTTACTCTAATTAAAATAATTTTTGCATTTTTCAAATTGAATGGTAAATGGCAAGTTTACTGAAGAAAATGTTCTTAACATCTTTCATAAAGAAAGCGGGACAAGAGTGTTCCAAATTATGTAAAAAATAAATTGTTTAATAAAGTTAAGCCAGTCAAACAAAACAGTTAGTAAAGTATAGGTAACTTATATAATTTTTTTAAAGAAATCTCCCCCGAGGCAATCCGTATGACGCTTTTCCCGCTTTTCCGATGAAAACGTGACACAAACTTTGACGAGCTCAAATTGGGTTTGGCATATAATCTATGAAGGTATTGTCATTTTGATCTAGATTTGTTTTTGCATGTGGGTTTACACATTTTTCCACAATAAAAATCTGCTGTGATACAAGCACATAACTTCCTTTTACAGTGATCTTATAATTAGCCAAAAATTTTATTTTTAATTTTAAGCATTTGTCAAAAATTTTCAAAAATTACAAATTCTGCAAAAACGGTACAAAATAGAGCGTTAGTTAAAGAAACAAATTTTCTCTAGAATTTTAAGCTGAATTCAAAAATGTTATAATATACCAGGTGTTCTATTTAACATAGAAGTTAATAAAAAAAATAGAAAAAAAAACAAAATAAACCCATTTTAGAAGTATTCAACTGGAAAATCACCTATCTCACATCAATACACATTCAAAATGTAATAAAAATGTGAAGTTTGAAAAAAATCGTTACAGCCGTTTTTGAAAAAATCGAAAAAAACTGAAAAATTACAAGAGGAAACGCCTACTTCCGGTTATGCGATTTTCTTCAAAAGGTTGCTGTCGCATCTACATAGTACACAAATCTTATATATGAAGTTTCAACGCCATACCTCTTTTCGTTTTTGAGATATTCTGTTCACAGACAGACAGACAGACTGACACAGACCAATAAAAAAATATGTTTTTTGGGTTCAGGAGACTCTAAAACGTGAAGATCTGTTGAAAACTCAATTTCGAATTTTTGGGGTGAATCCAATACTTCCTTTATTGTAAAAGGAAGTGAAAATGGATTTCTAGTCTTAATGGACACCACAGGACACTATAAAAACTACGGTGAACTATACAATTCGCTGCGATGTTTACCTAAAGCAAGGGGCGATGGTCTACAAAACCAAACCGCTCGTTTTTAAACGGATATGTTAGTTATTGCAACAACTTGGAAAAATGCATAGTTCTTCATCCACTTGAGCATCTACCTCGCGTCTCATAATAGTACCGTACAATAAAATATTTGCTATTGTAAAATATATATACTGCTCAACAAATGAACTGGACCACCCATAAAAATTGTATTTGTTACATTACGTTACAAAACATATATATAAAAGTTTTTGTTTTATAGTATACTTATATTAAGCATATTTAATTTCGCTATTAGCAAACATTAACTGAAGCATTAATAAAATAAAAAAATAAAGAAGTAATAAAAAACTATATTTAACAAAAATAAGATAAAGAACAAAAAAGGAAATTAAAAGTTTTTTGAGTCTCCTCGAAACGTTTAAACTTTTGGCAACGATTTGCCATACTTTGTATGCAATATGCTATCAACAAACTCAAAATTTTCCAATGATAATATTTTATTAATGTACTTAATTTTATTTAAACTAAATTATGAAAAGAAATGCTTCTTATAGTGACACAATATTGAAAGGTTACTAAAAATGTCATAACTGTCCTTTTGGAAAATATTTTTTTTAAATTAGTAGGTATATTTAATTATATTTGTCTTCTAATTTCCCTTAATACTATGGGAAAGTAGAAATAATTTGCCTCGCCAGTTTTTTTATGTTGTAGGAGAAAGCAAACAATAACAATAATAAATAATGAAATGTTTGCAAACCTCAGTGGCACAGCAATCAATGAGAATAATTTATAATGACAAATTAAAAAAATCATTGTCTTTCTTTTGCCACGTCATATTTTGACAACTTGGTCAAATCGCATTATCATTATTATTCAATACATCGTGTTGGCGCCCCTAGGTCTTTGGCGCCCGGGGTATAGGCCCCGTTTTGCCCCCTTTAGATCCGGAACTACAGGTAGAAGGAGAGAAATAAATTCTGCAGAAATTTCCAACGTTAAAACGAAGTAAAACTCCTTCGCGGATTTAACACAATTAAAATTAAAACAATTGAATGAAGGAAAACGTTACCAAAAAATTATATTTTTCGTGAATTACCTTTAGAGTCTAAAATCGTGGGTGTGGGTATTAATATAGAGGGTGCTCAACATTTGCAAACTTAATAATTTAAGATTTTTTTAAAATAGAACACCATGTATATTTTTATATTTTTGAAAATTTGTTTTAATGAGCTTTCTTTCGATATGTAACTTTATACCCCTAAACTCATCTATTTTTAGTAAATGCTTATTTTACCATAAAAAAGCAATTCAAGCCATTTAAGATGCTTTACTTCCAAGGATAACAAAAAAACGCCGATAAAATGATAATTTAAACACTTAAGCTCTCCAGAAAATCATAGAATTCCAGTCATTGTTGATACGAGAAATAAGAAACACGAAAAAACGAGAAATGCAAGGATAAATTAATTCTAGGGTCAAATAAAACCAGATTTAAAAAAAACAAAAGCGAAAACACTAAAATCCTATACGTAATTACTCTAAATGTTCAAATATGTCTCCTTACGTTCTCCGGGAATTAAAGCTATATAGAGAGCTTATAATTTCCAAACACAATAATTTAAATTTGTTTAAATGTAGCACCCTGTATATCTTTATATTTTTGAAAAGTACTTTTAATGAGATTTCTTCTGATATTAAATTTTCTAGGCATAAATGCAATCGCTTTCTAGATTTAATTACCTTGTTTTTTGTTTTTTCGTGTTTGTTATTTCTAGTTTCAGCAACTTGGTTCGTTGTTGTTTCCGAAAAGTTGCAAGTGTTTAAATTTTATATTATCCTTTGAAATAAAGCATCCTAAATGGCTTGAATTGAGTTTTATGCTAAAATACGTATATCTGAAATACAGATGAATTTAGGGCTATTAAGTTACAAATCGAAAGAAAGTTCATTAAAAGGGCTTTTCAAGAATATAAAAATATACAAGGTGTTCCGTTTTAAAAAAATCTGAAATTATTAAATTTGCAAATGTTGTGCACCCTCTATTTTAGACTCTAAATGTAATTCACGAAAAAGTGGTAACGTGTTCAATTGTTTTCTGTTACAGCAGCCGCCTCAAGTTCAGTATTTTTTTGCTTAAAATCGTTAATATTTCCAAAACACTTGACGTTAGACCCCTAGAACTTTATATCGAAATTATTAGTATGTCAATTAAAAACTTTTAAGCTACCTAAATATAGGTAATTCCATTTAAAATAGTTTGATTTTCCACACTTTTTTGAGACACCCTGTATAATCAAAACTATTTACGTAATATGCACCACCTACAACTTTTATGTAAGCAATATTTATGTAACTCTCATAGTTTTAGAAATATTTTCCAACCCCGCATCTTTTGCCGAACCCCGTATGTTTATATTTTAAAGTCATTTTTTAACACATTGTTTTATGAACCTGTACGAATAAGGGCTCATCGAGCCAAAAATATATTTTCTTCGGTTTTTTTCTGCCACAGTTCTTACATTTTAATTACATGTACCAGGTAGCCAATTAAGAAGGGCACTCGGCCCTATCTAGAAAAGTAATTGTCGTAAAGACTTGGGGTAAAAAAATGTATGACTAAAGCGGCCAAGAGAAAATTCTGGAAATTATTTTTAAGTTTCTAGAATGGCCGCCAGGGGGCGTAATAGCATTCTTGAATTTTAAATCTCGTTTTTTGAGAAATATTCTTATATTACAGATAACACCATTTTAAAGCTGAGATAAATTCGATTCTTTTTTGTTAAACACTTTTTGTTGTATCTCTTAAGAGAAAGTAGTGGGGGGTGTCCGAACATTTTCGGAAAGAAATGTCAATAACTTCAAAATGGCTGAACGGATTTTGTCAAACTTGGAATTGTTGAAAAGGGCTTTTGTTAGGCTATCAACACTGCCTTAAGCGGATTGATTTAGATTGCTTGTGTCTCCTCTAGAGGGCGTTTTGCGACAACACTACAAATGAAGTGGATTTTCTCAAAAAAATTAAATGCAACGATATCACTTTTATTGCAACAAAAGATAGCCAAATAAGGGTCTAACACGCTAGTGAAAACCGCATTTCGATATTTGTTTTCTAATCTAAAATATCAGCATAGGAAGTTAAAACTCGAAATAATGTCGCATCTTTGGGAATATTTTCAGTATACCTGCCATTATTAAATCCTAATTATCGTTCTTTTAGCAAAATATATATAAATTTACTGTTAAAATACCAACATTATATTTAAAATGTCAATAATAATTAATACTCATTCAATATGATTGAATATTGCCCTTCTGTCCATACGAAATTCGAAATTTTTAAAATGCAAGTGTGCTTTGGAAAACAAAATAGCAAAAATTATAATGGTGGTGTTTAAGTGTCAATCATATTAAGATTGCAGCTATTTATAGTGCATTTTGGTGGCCTTATTTGTAAAAAATGCCTTTTCCACCTGTAGAAGTGTTTGATATGTTTCGTGTTTATTTTCAAAACAATGAAAACGCAACTGTTTCTGTTAGAATCTATGCGATGGAGTATCCTGATAGGCGCCATCCAACTGTCAAAGTTTTTTGTGTGGACAGAAAGGCAATATTCAATCATATTGAATGAGTATTAATTATTATTGACATTTTAAATATAATGTTCGTATTTTAACAGTAAATTTATATATAGTTTGCTAAAATAACGATAATTGGAATTTAATAATAGCAGGTATACTGAAAATATTTCCAAAGATGCGATATTATTTCGAGTTTTAACTTCTTTTACTGATATTTTCGGATAGGAAAGAAATATCGAAATGCAGTTTTCACTAGCGTGTTAAACCCTCATTTGGCTATCTTCTGTTGTAATAAAAGTGATATCGATGCATTTAATTTTTTTGAGAAAATCCATTTCATTTGTAGTGCTGTCGCAAAACGCTCTCTAGCGGCGACACAAGCAATCTAAATCAATCCGCTCAAAGCAGCGTTGATAGCCTAAAAAAATCCCTTTTTAACGACTCTAAGTTTAACAAAATCCGTTTAGCCATTTTGAAGTTATTGACATTTCTTTCCGAAAATGTTTGGACACCCCCCACCACTTTCACTTAAGAGATAGAGCAAAAATAATTTAACAAAAAAGAATCGAATATATCTCAGCTTTAAAACGGTGTCTATTTTAGCTATGTGTAATATAAGAATATTTCTCAAAAAAACGGGATTTAAAATTCAAGAATGCGATTACGCCCCCCGGCGGCCATTCTAGAAACTTAAAAATAATTTCCAGCATTTTCTCTTGGCCACTTTAGTCATAATTTTTTTTACCCCAAGTCTCCGACAATTACTTTTCGAGATAGGGCCGAGTGCCCTTCTTAATTGGCCACCCGTTACGTACAAACCCTTAAGGCGACTTCAAACTACCTATTTGGATTATTTCCAGCTCTGCATTCCAGCCTATTAGAAGATATTCTTAACACTAGTTTCTTTTGATTTTTAAAATTATTGTGTCACAACATCCACTTGCGAGGGAAGTTCTGAGTAAAACCCTTTACAGGCGTTTTAGTTTTGTCTTAAACTGAATATTTAAAATATACAAGAGTAATAGAAGATTCAATGAAATAATTCTCCCCGATTGAATGCCTCAAATAGAGTATTAGTAAGTTATGCGGAAAAAGTCGGAAAGGAAAAAATATAGAACAACAGCAGGCAAGCACAGTTTGTACGTGGAAAGTATCAATAGTGGAAAACGGATGATACACTTGGCGGTCAGTAACAACTTGATTATAAGTAGTACTCGCTTCCCACATACGCCACATAGCTCACTTAGACTCAATTTTTGATAAATGCTGTATGTGCATCAGATTAAATAGATTTACGAAGTAATAGAAGAGCCGACTGCAATACTGACCATTACATGCTTCGTATTAAATAGAAGTACAAGCAGAAAATAGCAGGCAGAAAGGAAAAGCGAGAAATCAATAAGCACATTTTTGATACTGTGTGAGGCAAAATGAACAAGCAGAAGTATGAAGAAACCATTACAGAAAAACTAGAAATGAAACCGACAATCAAAGCGAAGAAACAGCAGTGGAGAGGAGTGAGAAGATATTAAAGAAATAATCATAACAGCTGTAATGGTGATAGGTGAAAAGTGAAAGAAAGGGCAAAAATAGTATTATGGAAAATATAAAAGTGCAATTCTAATCAGAAACCAGCTGAGACTGAAAATATTGAATAATGTAGGAGAAGAGAATAAGAAAGAGTATCACAATAGAAATCAGCAAGGAAAAGTATTTAGACAAAATAAAAAGAAGCACAAACAGAAACACTTAAAAATGATGGAAGAAACAGCAAAAAGAAAAATTTAAAGAATTCCAGAGACAAATGGGGTTCAAAAAAGAGGGTTTTAACAGGAAAGAACGTATAGAAAAAGTGGAAGAAATTTTTTGAGAGACCTTTGAAGACATCAGAGGAAAATATAGCAAACTAAAATCAAGAAATAGAACAAGTTGACTATGTAGAAGAAGAAGAGCATCCACCAACAGGAATAAACTGTTGAAACAATAAGGAAACGGGGAAATAATAACGCCCCGGAGAAAACTATCATGGCAGAGTTGCTGAAATATGGAAACTAAGAATTAGAAAGAACGTAATATACCATCCATAACGAAGAGTTCGGTAGAGCAAGAAATGCCAACAACTTTGCATACAGCCATAATATTTCCCCTGCATAAAAGGAGTGATAAGGCTTGGTCCCAAAATAATATAAAACTATTCAACCTGTTCATACTCGTTAGCCAAGCGTATGACTCAGTCATAGGCTGGACGGTTGAATAATATATTAGAGAAATTTCCAAGTACCGAGAAAGCTAATAAAGTTCAACCACGAAAAATCAAAAATCATGGTCACTATGCGACTAAGAACCCAATCAAAACATATGCACCTAGAGGTTGGGGGTAAAGTGTTTATAAAAAGTACCTAGATGCTATTATCACAGAGAAAAGTGTGATCAGAAGAGAACAAGAATAGCAGGTGATGATAAGTGTTATTACACCCTGCAACACGTTCTGCAATCAAAGAATATCTTCATTAATGCAACGCTAACTGTATATAAAAGTATTACAGATACATGGAGAACAATTAAAAAAGTTTAAAGAACCTTACTTGTATGGGAACGAAAATCCTGTGACGAATTTTTGACCCGGTAATGGAAAATGATATATGGAAACAAAGATATAACATTGAACTGAAACCCAAGTACAGTTAGTAAAATAACGAGTAGTATACTATTATGGTTAGGCCATTTAGAGAGACTGCACGAATAGTAAAAGAATCTTTAAAACAAATTTTTAAATATGAAGAAGTCCAGGCAGACCACGAACGCGGTGAATGGATAAAATGACCTAGAAGCAGTATGTTTGAAGCACTGGAGAAAAGTACCAAATAGGAAAAAATGGACAGTAGTGAGAGACAGAGTGAAGCACTGACAGATTGAAATTTGTCTGACACGCTCATAAGCGAGAGGCCTTGACGCTAAATGGGTTGCGAAGAGTAAATACGTAAGTCATAAGGACTCTGTGATATATGCTATGCTCATGATTTAGTTTTAATGCAACTCTCACTGTGAATTATTGAAAGATTTCTACAAAAATCCTGCATTTCTAGATAATATCCTAGCAAAATGACTAGAATATATTTGCTAAACTAAATCTATTATATGCAAGGTAAGTAAGTAAGTAAGTAAGTTTATTTCAAAATTAATATTACATGTTTCGCTTACATACATTATAAATTTAAAAAATATAGATGTATATATAAATATCAAGAAAAGTGTATAATATACGTATATATATATAAAATCAAATTAATTTGGACACATAAGCACAAGCTCGTGTGTGTCCGGTCTGTATATGAAAAAAAAAAAAAAATTACAATAGAGCTGACATTGAACTATTCCCAGTGCGCATGAATACAGTTAAGTTAAGCTACCGTCGTACCAACGTTTGCAGTAATTTGATTTTAATGATCAAGTAAGTAAATTGCTTTAATTAAGGATTTTTAGAAAAAGTAATGGGTTTGCTTGAATAAATTTTGTGATTTTGCTAGCATATAGTCTTATATTATTTATTGCATTAAAGGAAATTGGAAGTAAATTGTAAAACTTCGGTCCTACATAAGTGATGAATTTTTGGGAAAGTGTTAAGTTTGTTTTGGGGACAGTTACATTAAATTTACTTTTTTGCCTAGTAAGGTGCTGGTGGGTAATTTGAGTATTAATATAAGGATTACTGTATATGAACAATAAACAAGATTTGATGTACAACAGCTGAACCGAAACAACGTTTGCTTCACAGAAGAGATTGCTAGAGGGGTGCAAGATGGGTTTATTTAACATAGTTTTTAAAATCTTTTTTTGAGCAGTAAAAATAGGATGTAGCGTTGAAGTGAAGGTGCCTCCCCAAATTATTATACCATATCTGATGAGTGATTCGACAAATACATGATAAAGAGTTTTGAGACCGGCTGTGGTAAGGGAGTAACGGAGTCTATAGAAAATGTATAGACACTTCCGAATTTTTGGAGCAAGGTAAGCTATATGTTCACGCCATCTCAAGTTTTCATCAAGGATTATACCTAGATATTTAATTTGTTTAACATTATCAATGGTAGGACAGTTGCATCGTATTTTGTGACATTCATTGTTGTGAATATTTAAAAGGTTTAAATTGGGGAGGGTAGATTTAGTTGCTGAAAAAGTTAGGAATTTCGTTTTACTGTAGTTTAAAGTTAGTAAGTTCTTATCTAACCAATTTTTAATGTTGCTTATACCCAGTTCTGCTTTGTGTTGGGCTTCTTTCCAGGTGTCGCCTTCAAACAACAAGGCTGTGTCGTCGGCAAAGAGTATTATTTCGCCATTTAGTGTAGTAGTTACTATATCGTTCATGTAAATTAGAAAGAGTATAGGGCCCAGCACGGTGCCTTGAGGAACGCCACAGCTTACGTTTTTCCAGTCACTGAGTACATTGTTGATTTTAACACACTGCGCTCTATTTTGCAGGTAACTTGATAGCAAATTGTAAGCAGTTCCTCTGATACCGTAGCATTGCAATTTTGAAAGTAATATATCATGTGCCACGGTATCAAAGGCCTTTGTGAGATCTAGAAAAATACCAATTTGCTTTTTACCTTTATCTAAGCCTGTATATAATTTATTTGTTAGGTGAAACAAGGCAGTTTCAGTAGAGGTTTTTTCTGTAAATCCAAATTGCTTATCAGTTAATATTTTGTTTATGTTAAAAAACTTGCCAAGTCTGGATTTTATACATTTTTCTAGTATTTTGGAGAAATGAGAGGTAATTGATATAGGCCTGTAATTATTTGGATTAGTTTTGTCGCCACTTTTAAATATGGGGGTAATCAGTGATTGTTTAAAGGCGCTGGGAAAGAAACCTTTCTCCAGTACTCGGTTAAATAAGATGCATAATGGTTCTATGAGTTGCTGGCTAATGTTTTTGATTACTGTAGATGAGATGTTGTCGTTCCCGGTTGCAGAATTTAGTTTTAGACCATTTATGTGAGTTATTAATTCGTCTGGCAAAATAGGTTCAAGAAAGATGGAATTTTTAATAGAAAGACTTAGAGTTAGATTATTTTCATTATTTCGGTTTTTTGTAATTTTTGAGGCTAAATGTTTGCCAATACCGCTAAAGTAACTATTTAGTATATCCCCGACTTGTTTCGGACCGGTAACTAAGTTTAGGTCTGAATCTTTTATAACAACATTATTTCTATTATGAGTTTTTGTACCTATTGCATCATTTATAACCTTCCAAAGCTTTTGTGGATTTCCTTTCAGGTCATTAAATTTATCTTTGTAATAATCATTTTTGACTTGTCTAATTAAAAAATGTATTCTATTTCTATAATTTTTGTATTTTGTTTGTATTAAAATGTTATTTGGATTGCGCAGAGCAACTTGCCTAAGTTTATCTCTATTTCGTATAGATATTATTAAACCAGATGTTATCCACGGTTTTATTTTTTGAAATTTTGACGATATTTTTACTGTTTTTGAGGTTGTACAGCTTTTGATTGAATCATTTATAAGGTTTAAAAATTTATCAGTCAATGTGTCAATGCTCTGACAAGTTTCGCTAAAAAAGTTTGCCCAATTCGTAGAGTTTAAGGTTTTCCTTAATTTATCAAAATTTATAAGTGTTTTAGTTAACGTCCTGTTCATATTTACATTTGATTCATTTAGTGTGGAAGTAATACAGCAAAAGATTGGGTAATGATCTGTTACACTATTTAGTAAAATACCTGAACAAATATTTGAGTTTGGAAGGTGGTTTTTGATAAAGATATGATCAATACACGATTTGCTGTTTGTTGTAACTCTTGTAGGCTTATTTATTAATGATCTAAACCCCAATCCGACCAGGGTATTTAGATATTCTGTGGCAATATTGTTCATGTAGGCAGACTGCAGAATATCAATGTTAACATCTCCAACAAAAATATCGACATCTATTTGGTTGTGGTTATTCAAAACCCGTGCTAGGTCACTTAAAAACAACTGCTTGTTGGTTGGTGGCGGTCTATACACTGCTGTGATTCTACATTTAACATTATTCTTCAGTAAGAGGATTTGGAGGAATGTGTTTTCGGAATGTTTTATTTTGTTTACCGAGAGGACCGAAATTTTCGTGTTGACGCAAATGATAACGCCATCATTTTGGTTAAAGTCACCTTCGCTATAAAACATATTGAAACCTGGGATGCACGCGCCATTTACGTTATCAACCTTCCATGTCTCCGATAATGCAACCACATCAAAATCTATACTACTAGCGTTTAGGTAAACTGATATCTCATCAATGTTTTTCATGATACTACGACAATTAAAGTGTACTAGGTTAATGATATTTTGGGAATTGCGAAATTTATTTTTTACGTCTAAGAAGTTATTATACAGCGGCGTCTCAACCTCGTCCGATTCAAGCGCACTTAGTAAGTTTGGAATATTCATATCAAAATAAAGGAAGGGCAATTTAATTTATAAACAAAACAAAAAGTGTTTGATAACTAATTAACTTAATAATTAAAAGGGATTAACCCACAAGGATGCAATACCCTAAAAGTGAGCTCGAAATAAGGGATACTTGTTGCGATGTGATTAGACACAAAAGAAGCTTTATCACAATATGAACAGAAGGTCAGGTGTATGCAGTTTGCATGTGGCCTTCATTGAAAAGATGCAGGTCGCAACACACAACACATTTAATACAAAAAATATTTTAAATTTAATTACCGACTTTGTTGAGGTCTGCATCGTTTCTGATGGAGTAGATTACTTCATTGTGTTTCACTTTGATTACTCCGTCCCTGGTCCAGACGTTTTTGTAGTCATATTCGTTTCGGGCTTTCGTGTATAATTGATAGCGTTTTTTGGTTAGATCTTCGGCTGCGGAGATCCCGGACTTGGCAAAGAACTTGCGGTTTGCTAATGCAATGCTACGAAATTTATAGCTCGCGAATTGTACAATTATGGGTCGGGGTCTTTCATTGCGAGCGGTACCAAGGCGATGGCAACGGTTGTGGTTTAGTAATGTTAGTCTTTTTTCGTACTTTTAGTTTCAGACAGAATTTTGTTATAAGTAATTGGTGGTCACTACTGCAATCGGCACCTGAATAAGTTTCTGTGTTTCTTACTGATGTTCTCCACCTTGACCTTACTAGAATGGAGTCAATTTGATTTCTAGCACCGTTGAGGTGTTTCCATGTCCATAAGCGGCGGATGTGGTGTTAAAACATGGTGTTCGTAATTGATAGCTCGTTATTTGTGCAGAAATCTAAAAAGTTTTCTCTTCGTTCATTTCTTGTGCCAATACCGAATTTTCCTACTATATTTTTAATGTGATCAGCATTTGTCGTTGATCCTACTTTGGCATTGAAATCGCCGATGGTCATTGTTATTTCTTTTTTTGTAATCGTCCTTATTGTTTCTTCTAGAGCAGCGTAGAAGTCTTCAAGGAGTTTTTCGTTAGCCTTGCTGGTGGGCGCGTATACTTGTATTATGTTGATTGGAAAGGGTTTAGCATTCAACTTGATTGAAATTATGCTATCGTTATAGTATTATATCCAATGACGTATTTTTTGGTTTGTTTTGTGACCATAAAGGCTGCGCCATTTATGCTTTCTGATTCGTGACTAGAGTAGTAAACTGTGTTGTTACTTGTAAAATGACCATAACCTTTCAGTGTGTTTCCGAAATGCCTGTTAGTTCTATGTTGTATCTTTTTAATTCATTTTCTATAATAAACAGTTTCCCGGTTTGTAGCATGCCTTGTACATTCCATGTTCCCATGTGTATTTCATCTTTCATCGTTAAATAATTGACTTGCCTCAGTGTCGCTCTCCCGGAGATCCTAGCCGAGAGCTGTTTTTACCTCCTGAACATTTGCCATTGAGCGAAGTCATCATAGGTGTGTTCATGGGACGGTAATAATTGTGGTGGGGTCCTGCTTCCTTCCTCAACGGTTTACGTTTGGGGTATCTTCCCAGGTGCGATAGGACTATATTTACTTAGTCCCAGGTAGAACAGTTATCCCGCTGTAGTCAAAGCCTCTTTCGTGGGAACAGGGTGTACCGAGTTCGTTCTGAATGGAAGTTGACATTTGAGAAGAAGAGACTATATATTGCGCTTCACTTCCCATTAACACTTCATGAACATTGCATATATGAAAAATAAAATATATTCCATGTTAACGTATCTATACTATATTGATATATTCATTTAACGTATTTTTATAATTAAGTTTATTTTGACTATACATTTCAAATATAATTACTTTCTACTACTGGCTGTTGGTTAGTTTTTAATGTCTAGTAGTAAAAATCATCGAAAAGTGGCAATTTTTTTTTTCAAAAATTAATATTGAAACAAAATATAGAACCTAAAGACGTAATTTGATTACCAAAAAAAATCGTGAAGAATCATTTTTGAAACTACTTATTTGTAATGAATTTGAACTACTTGGCAGATGCATTCAAATATATTAAACCCTCAACTCCACTGAAGAAATGTTGACTATCAATTTTAGAAGATATGTATTTCATAGCCGACGATAAAATATATGTTGGTAACATACGAGTGGATTAAAACCCATTTTGGAATACTCCTAATGAACAGAACAATTAATAGTCTTGACGTAAAACAAGGAAAGAAAATACACTATGCTTTTAAATCACTTATTCAATTTTGGGCTGGTCTTGATGATGCACTGAAGTAAAAAGATTATCGTACACTTTTGCTTTTTTTAAAATCTCAAAATTAGGTCTTTGCAGTTGCTGCTTTAAAAGCAAAATATAGAATGCGAATTAAATGTGCCAATTTTCGATATGTTATCATCTTGTGAAGAGCATTTATAGATAAATACAATTCATAGAAGGTCGCTGTAAAGTATTGATTTTTTCTCTTTCTTATGTTCTTCACCTGTTTTTAATACTACTGCTGTTCTTGCGAGTTTGATTGTAAATTGTCCATCCTGCCTTTTGATGACCTAGCAATAAATTTGCAGCCATGCATTTTTTGATACGTTTCTGTTTTGGTGGCTTTGTTGTCATCCTTTACACTTGTTCCTTTCCTTATGTTCATCTCTACTTAACCCCCATCATGATTTCTTCTTTTTCACATGTTGATACAAGAGTTTGCAATCTATTTGAACTTATCATAAAGACATGGACATATCTGCGAACCAAGCTTAATACAAATAAATTTGCATAGGGCACCAGTGAGGTTTTAATACAAAAAATACGCCCATGACAGTTACAAGAACTCATAAACTCAAAATTATTGCCTATAGTTGTATACTCTGAAGCAAACTTACTTAACGGCCAGATCACAAAAAAATGCATTAAATAAAACACATAAAACTTTAAGTAAAATATGTATAATAGCTAATAACCAGTAGTAATTGGTACAAGGAATATATTACCACATGCAGGCAGTTTAAAAAATTGCAAATATTCACAAAATTTAGTGCACTCGGTATAAAAATATTAACTCTAAATTGATGCTACTGTACACCAGCATAATAGACCGGTAAGACGGTAAACGTATGTAATAAATAATTGTAAATAACAAAACCACGTAATCAAAGGGACAAAAGTAATAAATAACGAGAAGTGATGCATAAACAGGTTAATAAAAACTTGAGAAGGCTTGTGAGGAGCTCCTGTCGAGATCAATACTGCTTGATAAAATTTTTCGGTAAAGTTACTTAAGTCGCCAATATCCAACGAGGTCCCCTTACTATGGTCGCAAGGCAAAGTTTAATGGTGAACTAACAGCAAACGAACTTTGCTCGAAAGATAAAAGGCTACCTGGGGTAGATGGTTCTAAAGCACCCACAGTGGCTCGATACACCAGAACAGCGGCGAAAAGACACCTTCTACAGAAGGCAATCACACCGACCCTCCCCGTTCGTAATTACAGATAAAAAGTGATGCCAGGAAAGTAAGTAGCCATCCAGCAGACCACGAACGGCGCAGATGAAGTCGAAGTGCAGCGTGATCCCACAACAAAGAGGGTTATATTACCAAAACACCTAGCAGAAACAGCTGAAAATTCGGAGAACGTTAGAACTGCCGATGAAGCGAAATAAGGGGTCTGGTTGATCATGTGGCCTACCCCATAGGTATAATTACGGCTGATAAAAGAAATTTAGGTTTTCAAATACGCAGATCCGTCATCATAACGGAAAAATAATCTTCCAACGATCTCCCCTTCAAACCAAATCCACGCATTCAAAGCAAAATATCTATATGCCGACGATACAAAAATCTTTGGGAATACCACATCACACTTCAGCACTTCAACGAGACCTAAACATTGTCAAAGACTGGAGCTCTAATTGGTTACTGCCTCTAAGCACTAATAAAGTTACTGTGTTACACGTAGGTAAAAAGAATCCTCGTCTTCCTTGTGCTGTTACGTGTAAAAGACGTAATTAGCATTATAATTTAATTTATGCACAATTCTTGGCCGCGTAAACATTCCTTTATTTAAAAGCGGTCGTCGTGCAAGCTCAGCTTTATTCTCCGCCCGCGCTGTTGTATGGTAATCTGTTTTACCGCCAGGCTTCAGCGGTTGTATCAAGCCGTTCGTTTTGGTTTGTTGTATTTCTCTTCCAAAAAGTGGCGTCATCCGGCAGCATTCCTGTGATAGTTTGTGCACCAAGTTTCGCCCTTAGCTTCGGGTATTTTGAAGAGTTTTTGGTGAAAGCTTTACTTGATGCGGAGTATGAGCTTGGACACGTATGTTAAGCGGTTCATTTATTACAAGTTGCCAGCCGTTCTGGCCATCGCCTGTATTTACAGTGTGAGCGAATTACTTCATTTTCGATTCGAACAACGTAATACATTTAGCTGAATTCCGTCCGGTATTTCTAGCGTCACCCGAGAGCTGTAAAATCCTTATGTAAGAAGGCGTACCTGCACTTCTGCTTCTGGGAGCTTTGTTTGATTACAACAATAACTGTAAGAGCCCGTTTGAAGACTATCTGATTTATCCATGATTCTCCCAGATAAGTAGCGTACGACCTAATGATCTATGGTAATATTTGTACCGCAAGTAATTTGAAAGAAACTAAAATTGTTCTTAGTATGTAATTGTACATTTTCCTGGCTGAATCCTAGATTGCGTATTGAATTGTACTAATCACTGCTATTTTAGCGTTATTTAGGGTGCACATTTCGCGCAAGTCACGTTTTAAATACTAGTGTGCTGTTTATTATATGCAACGTTTATCAAATAAATCTAATGCACTTTGTATATCATTCATGGTCTGATTTCGTTTTTGCTACTTTCTGTATTTTAGATATTGTGTTATTGCCTGCTGCGATTAAACTGAGTTTATAAGTTCTCGACCTATCGGAGTATATGTGAAAGATTTGTTGGCGCTCATTATATTTGGTAATTAAATCATTTAAAGAACTACACGCCGTTTCCACTAAGTTTTGCTGGCTGGCCCTCAAATATACTCGAGTAGCGTTGCGATATTTGAAAATATTTAGGAAAAATATAGCTAACAATTTTATAGAAAATTCTAAGATAGTCGATACTGATTTCCATCTAGATCTGAAAGGTACTGTCTGACCATATCACCAGCATAGTAAAAAAACGACTTGTAGATCCAAACTCGATCTTCTTCAGAAAACATTTACGAATCCATCTTCGCAGCTAACTGTTAAACTATATACCACTTACGTACGTCCGATATTGAAGTTTTTACACCTGTATCGTCTCCTTGGCTAGTTAAAGATATACAGCTGTTGGAAACAGTGCAGAGAGAAGCCATTCGCTGTCCTTCTAGTCTTTGAAACTTACCGTACCGAGAATGTCTGGCAAAACTAAATATACCTACTTTAGAAAACTAAAGAACCAGAGGGGATTTAATTCAAATTTTTCGTTTTACACATAATCTTTTCTCATCCACGTCACCCATGGTTCAGCTCAACGATCATAATCGTCTGCGTGGTCATAGTTTTAAGCAACGCAAGAAGCCGTTCAAAACGTCTCACGGGTTTCACTTAATCACAAGCAGATTGTTTGAACAATGGAATGCTCTACCTGAAAATGTTGTATTTTGCAAGCTCTCAAAATGCATTTAAAAATCGTTTAGAGAGAATTTCTGCGTAGTTAAAAAGCAAATTTATGCCTAGTGTACCTGCATTTAACTATATCGTATATTGAAAATTGAATTTCTCATGAAATAATTGTGTTTTCTTTTATTTACTGTTATATTTGGGATTATTACATTCACCTTTTGCACTCTATATGTAAACTTGTATAACTTGTAAGTATAATTATGTTTTGTTTGTAAATATTTATTGCATAGACGCATTTGTACTTGTATGTGATACTTAATAGATGTTTACGGTTCAGCACTAATCTTTTTAATAATAATAATAATAGTGAATTTCTAAATTCAAATTTGTACGAGCCCCACAAGAACTATGCAAAGGAAAGCGACGACTCAGTTTGTCTTAATCACTTGAAAATCAGGAAGGGAAAACGCAGGAAATGAACAAGTTGTGACGGGTGGAACATTTGGGCGTCTGGAATGCGCCGTCACGGTCGAGACGAAAATCGCGGCGCGATAAATTCGAAAGTACCTAAACGGCTAGGCGTAAGCTTTGATTTTTAGTTCTCGATTGATCTTTTATCGCGTTCATTTGGTGCTACTTTTGTTTTGACTGCGTATACCATGATAGACCTTACGAAGTCTTGTATATATTCACTTTTCCCCATGTATGCATTACATTGTTGTAAAGGACAACGCCTCTCCTGCATGCTGAAATAACGTTTTTTTTTAATTTTGCTTCTTATGGACTTCGTTTTAGGTGCCTCCGTAGACTAAGAATCGTACCCCTAACCATGTAGTTCATCGTTTGTTCAATTGGCCCATTTTTGATACGGAATTTACACTAAAAAATTATAGTTTTTATCATCTTCATTGTGAGATACTGGTACCGCATTGTTACTACAGCATATTATTTTGACGTCCCCATGGTGTATCTATTAACTGCTGTACTATAAATGAAGGGTGACGTTGAGCCTAGACACTTCGCCCAAAATCCATGACCCCCAATGCCCACAACACCGAAGTGCGCCTACAACCCCTAAAAATATTTGTTTTGCCCAACGCAACCACAACGTCCTAAGATTCTCTGTGGCCACTTCGTCCTATGAGTTGGTTAATAACTCCCAAAGTCCATAACGCCCAAAAGTGTGTCCACAACCCCAAAGATCTACTAGGACCATTTCGACCAACGCGACCACAACCCCCAAAAAATGTCTAAAGTCAGTTTGTCCAATGAATAGGTCCATAAGCCTCAAAGTACTTAAAGACTTAGTAGACTCCCTTCGCCCAATGAGTTAGTCCACAACTCCCATAGATGTAGTAGGACAACTTCACCCAATAAGACGGCAACACCTATACATTTTCTAGATCCACCTCGCTCAATGAGTTTTATCAACCTTTTTTACAGTATCTCTTTCAATTATCTGATTAGGTGATAGTTTTGTACTACAGAATATTCTCCTTACGATTCAAAGCTGAATTTTTCTACTTTATATGGTGCAATTTACATAAAACCGTATTATGATTCGGACCTATCTTACGTATTGATAACGACTTAAACATTGATTATTTGTGTCGGATGAATGGCTGTGTTCGTTATTACATAATCTCTGTTTTTGCTGTTTTATGTATTTGCCGTACTGCCATTTCGACGTAATTGGTTATGACCAGATAATTCTATCGGAGTTCAGTTTCTTAACTCCTTTATTTCCTTAAAAATGGAATTCAAATTGATTTATAACCAATTACAAATTAAGTAGGGTTCTTACAAATTTTAAACTCAACCTAAAATTAGGCAATGCTCATTGGTATTTGATGAAATGAAACATCCTTGAATACCCCTGTTTTAGCTTATTTTGATGAAATAGTTTAGTAGGCCGCGTATCCTTCATGCATATCAATTGTTCCCTGGCCACCCACAAGAAATTAATATTGGCTTAAGGTATGGAGAAGAATGGATGCTATTGATTTGTGTTTATCAACAGCATACGTTCTTAAAATAGGTACCATTAATGAATCAGTCCAGTGAAACATTTGTAGCTTGTATGATTTAGAATGAATGAATGAAAAAGCCCACTGGCAAGGTATACAATGTAGAAACTGTCCTGCATTGTGTGATGGGCGTGGGAAAATTATATACTAAACAAACAATGCTTCTGATGGTTCTGCAATGTCTGGCTACTGACTATGCAACGTTTCTTGTCTTATTACAAGTTAATTTGTAAGTAATTCTTTTATATATGTATCTGCATGTCTTGAGAAATACA
>CALNHX010001620.1:0-214650 GCA_940337035.1 Agriotes lineatus | reverse complement strand
GGTGTCAATGAAGTTAATTGGCACCCCTTGGCCTCTTAAAAAATGTAATCGGATAAAAAACTGACTGCTTTGTTTTAATTATAACAAAAGCACCCTTATAGCATTTGCTCGTAATTTAAATTTGAATTTTCCGAAAGCTTTTTAACATTTTTTATTTCTTTTTAATTCCAATAGGCGCAAATTTGCCCTTATCACCCCACAGCGTTGATGGGGTTTTCGTCGCTGGTCGAAGTCGGTTGTGTGACTGTCTAGTGTTTACCAGTCTCTACTAGACAAAACAATGAACTGCACCTGTTGCATAGTTATCGGCGTATTTTTAAATTTTGCTAATAATATAATGTTTTTATTGTTTGTTTTAAATTGTACAACTAGTTAGTCAAAGTTTAAAATTTCCAAAGCCTGCAAAATTTTTTTTAGAGTTAAGTACTCGTATGTAAAACAATGCTTATTTTATAGTATTTCCCGCGAAAGCAAAACGTACATAGTTGATTTTCAAGTAATTGACATTTATATAGAGATCCCAAGCATTACACAAAATAAGGAATTTCCTCATTGGTTTTAGAATTGTTATTGCAAATTTATTCTCTTTGTTTTATTTATTTTTTTAGAATGGCGCCACCTTCTGAAAACCAAAAACATTAGAAGCCTTTATACAAAAACCAAAAACCACTGCCCTTCATATCAATCAGGATAAGGCGGTAGAAATTCAAAATCCAGAGAAAGCGGATGATTTGTCAACAAACGCCACAGAAACTAATAATGGGGATACTGACAGTTGGTCAAACGACATCGGAGCTTATTCTGGCAGCACTGATTTCTAATTAAAGAAAAAAGAATTATTTGGAGAACCTTAAGTTCCCCGAAAAACGTGCGTATTTTCTTTCTCGAAAAATAAATGACATACTTGACCCTTCTACTCGTATATAAAACAAAGAACTTTTTGTCGGTTTTTCTTGAAATGAAGCACCGTTTTTAATGAAAAACAGATGAATTTAGAGGTATGAAGTCAACAAAAGTTCATCAACAGCGCTTCTCAAAAATTCATACAAGGCCTTTCATTTGAAACAAAAACCAAAATGATTAAATTTGCTAATGTTCGGCACCATATATATTAGGAATACCCAGAACCATCATTTTCCATTGAAAAGTAATTCACCAAAAGCATACTTTTTACTTCCCTCGTCTGAAAGACGAAGGAAGTATTGCAATCACGAAAAATCACCTTTAAAGATTTCTTCAGATCTTCACGTTTCAGGGTCTCTAGATGACGAAAAATTGGTTTTCTCAATTCCGTCTGTCTGTCTGTCTATCTGTTTCTCTGTCTGTCTTTCTGTCTGTCTGTCTGTCTGTTTGTCTGTCTGTCTGTCTGTCTGTTGGCGGTATAACACAAAAACTATTTCTTGGAGGAAGACGATATTTTGCATACATATTATGTATCTACTTGGCATAGAACCGAGAAAATTTCAGACAAATATATATAAGGTGAGCAGCTTAAAAAAATATAATTTTGTAAATTTATGCTTTTTGCTCAGAAACACATAAAAGTAATAATTTGTACATAGCGTAGGCTTTATCCTTGACAAAAATTGCACATAACAGATACAGGATAAAAGTTCCACAAGTCAACAAAATGCAAAGAATAAGTGCGTTATGTTCACCTTTTTAAGCCGCGAGCCGCATAAATGCGTAAATCCCAAACCTTCCAATAGAAGGGAAACGCATATTTGGGCGAGGCCGTAAATTCAATCAAGGATGTGCATTCGAAGATATACTTAAAAAAATGTACACTATCTGGAATTACCTTGCGGATATAAATGTGTAGGTCTCTATTCTTTTTGGGATTGCAAAAACCCAGAAAAAACATTTCCAAAATTTCTTTAGTGCTAAAAATTGATGAATTTTATGCGTACATCGCATTTACAGGATTAGTTTTGAATATTCTCAATTATTCTTAAACTAGTAGAAATCTAATTCTTTCTAGATTAGATGATATCAAATTAATCTCAAAATTATTTTTAAAAATGCTACAAAAGTTGTTTAAACAAAGCATGTGGGGAATGTGTTGCATAAATTTCAGCATCAACACATCGTAAAAAGATTCCTCATAAATATATACATCCTGCGTATGATATGTTTTAAAAAAGAATGAAGAAATTTTTAGTGAAAGAATTATCTGCATTTATTGATTGATGTAAAAACATAATTAATTTTTATTGGCTGATTTGGTTGAAACGCACTTCGCTTCGGCACGAAACTTAATACATGCCCGGCGGTAAAGGTTAATCCAGCTGAAACGCAACGATATGAAAAGGGCTCCGTAGGGTTACGAGGAAATTGGTGAACGATTTTGTTCGCAGTCGCAGGCGCAGCGGTTCAAGTCCATCGTTTAACGAATTTTTTATTGAACATTAATGTAATTCTATTCAAGTATTCTTTTATTGTTTTCGTATTATTTGGAACGTGAAAACATATTTTACACCTAGTTTGTTTTGATTTTTAAAATTATTTAGTGTCACAAATGTCCACTTGAGAGGAAAGTTCTGAGTAAAGCCTTTTACAGATTTTTTTTCATTCAATTTCAATTTTCTTACAACAGCCGCCTGAAATCAGAATTTTTTGCCTAAAATCATTGATAGGTCTCTCCAAACTGACATTAGACCCATACAACTTGATATAAAATTATCAGTATTTCAATGCAAAACTTTCAAGTTACCGAAATACAGGACATTCCATTTAAAAAAAAGTAGTTTGATTCGCCACACTTTTTTGAGCCAGCCGTAACAATCAAACTATTTAGTAATGTGCACCACTTTCGTACAACTTTTATATACTCAATGTTTTAGGCACAATATTTATGTAATTCTCATAGTTTTAGAAATATCTTTCAATCCCTCCCCCCCCCTCCTCGTTGCCAGACCCTGTATATAGTTTACCTTTATTTTAGTATAGCTGGAACAGTTTATTGTTCCTTCTTTTAAATAGTGTAAAGTCAATCGTTTTGTTATTTTTATATAGCCTATGTAGCTAAAATAGCGGTTTAATGTTCCTTTTTTAAGGATAGTGTTAATTTAACTCGTTTCTTTTATTTGTTGAAATCGAAAAAAATCAAATATGAAAAATCAATATTTATTTTTTACCTCTCCTATTCTAAATATCTACCTAGTTCCATCCCATAGTAGGCATTACTACTTAAACTATTAGTTTAGCCTTACTGTTCAGTCTACAAAATTAGTTGACCCCCCTTAGGAAGTCTCTGGATCCGCCTATGAGGCACACCCTTACTAACATCTTCTCGTAACTCTTAAGCAACGAAGCATTGTAGTATAAGAGTTACCGCATCGTCTACTGGAAGTTTGGTCAAAAGAGCAACTGCCTTAAGCTGGAGCAGTTTGAGACTGGGCATCACTTCTACTGTATAACAATAATTTTGACAAGTATAATGTGTTGCCTAATGAACAGGCTACGTTCAACAGTATAAGTAATCTAATGTGACGATATTAATTATTTAACTACTTTCAACTATTCTTTGACATTTACAAAAGTTGAAAGAAACAAATTGTAGTTATTAAACAAAATATTGCAACTACAATAAAAACAAATAGCTGCCTGGCCTAGAAAGCAATTAAAAGTAAATAATCTTTTATCGCGACCGTGAACCTTGCGAAGCATTGAAGTTTAGATAATCGGCTCGTTATCAAACAGGAAGAACACCGGCTTTTCACTTTGCTCAACCTCAGATTGGCGGCTTCCATAAAGGATAGCCTCTGACAAATATTTAAAGTAAATGCAATTCTTTGCGACTTATCCTCGTCAGTGCAAGTACAAGGATTGACCCAAAGCTATCAGAGTTAATGTTGTGGAAGTTTGATTATATATTGTGGTTGAGCTTACTGCAGGTGTAGAGCAGATTAGAAGAATTAAAAAAGTCCTTGCACAGAAGTTCTTTTAACTATTACTAGTAACCAGATGGGCCATAAAAGGGAAAAACAAGAGAAAAATAGGGAGAGCTCTAGAATCAGTCTTATTATTTTGAGTTGGTTCTTATATCTTCTGATAACTGCATGCAGAACCGATGCTCTGCTTATGGTTGGAATCTGCCCATGTTTATTTTTTCAGTAAGCTGCAAAAATCTAGCGATAATGATGAATGTCTCTGCTGGGAATTCTATCGACTTGCGTCATTGCCAGAGAAGAGATTATTCTTGGCGTCACGATTACGATATTTATTTGTTATTATTACAAATATAAAACTGTTGATATTTGCAAAGTATCAGTCTGCAGTTTCAATCAACTCCATTGCTCCACATTTAAGGAGATCAACACAGAACCGGAAGCAGCAGAAATCTACTGTTCCGTTTAAATGTCCTAAGTAGGAACGGCTACAATGTTATTTTTTCTAGGTTTTTTACAGCTGATACGACAGTTACGAGGATTAAAGGTGGCAAGGTGAATATGTAATAGAAAAAGTAAACAAATTTATTTAATCATAAAATTTGGCAACAAAACATTAAACAACTGTGATAACGGGGCTGAAAATGTCAACATTTATGGATTAATACGGCACTCTTGCCAATCTGTTTTGATTATTCGAATGTCCTTTTTGCAATTCACAATATCTTCCTTTTTCTCTTTTCCTCGCCATATTCCCTGTGGTCACTCTATATAGTGTGTTCCAAAAAAAAATCATTCGCAGCAGTGCGATGATCGAATGAAGTTTGCAGTAACTTGAGATATACCCATTGATACAAATGAACTACCAAGTCAGAGAGAACTAAATTACGTTTTGACCTTGAACTATTTTCTAAAAATATACAAAACACTTAACAAAAACAATTTTTATTGTCCGTTATGATTATTACACTCGTTGTTGTTCTGTACAAGCCATCTTATTTTCCTGCAGTGTAACTTTTGTTTTCGTAAATAAAATACAAGCTGACATTCGCCTAAAGACTTAAGACATGACTAGATGTTCTATCTTTCTTTCCAAGGCCTACCCTAAAAGAGTTTTTTTTAACACACAATATAATCGCTTTAATCAACATGTAAAGTTATTTCCACAAGCTCTATAATAAATTGAAATGGATTCACTTAACGATATTATCTGGGTTCGCTTCGCTACAACGTCAACGGTCACAAAAATTTAGTGTCAGCTTTATATAATACTGAAAAAGTACACAGTATGGAAGTGTGAAAAGTAGGAAAAATATTAGACTTCTAATATCTTTAAACATTATATTGGAAGTAACACAAATATACTCAAACATATAGCAATATAAGTAATTGGAATAAAATTCACAGAAGAAAACGAAACACATAAGATAATGTACGAATCAAATTATACAAAACTGGTGCCCACACAATAATCGATAAGAACAGGAAAACCGCAGATGAGATGAGAAAACGATTTTTTATTAAAAAAAGAACAGTTTTAACGGGCACAGATGGAAAGAGCTAAGAGCTGGAAAATTAGTATAGAAGGAGAACTATGCACTGCGGTTGAGGCAATGTGAAGGTGGTGGATTTATAGAAATGAATAGATAAAAAAGAGGTAACAAATCTGTAGAAAGCATACAGAAGATGATCTGCGACATTAACATGACGTTAGGGTAACGGGTAGGTACTCCTTCACGATCCCGGCGTAAGTCGTACCTACTTGAGGTTCTTTGAGTTCTCCCACCTCCTAATTCTCAAGAGAGAATGGTGATAAAATTCCATCTTCTGCCTTGCCCCTTCTTGTATGCCGTCAATAGAAAATATTACGGAGGCTTAATTCCCAGTTTGGATCACCGGTAGAATGTTGTTACAGGACAAAAAGAAGTTACGACTACGCGCCAGCTCATACGAAAAAGCTAGACGACTAGCACGTACGATATCTGTCAAAATTGGGAAGGTAACTCACATAGGACCGCTGTTCAGCCCGTAACAAAGAGCGCCGACTAAACTCAGTGAAGCGAGGGGTGGTACAACACGAGATAACACAAGGGCAACGGTCTAATGAACAGTAAGCAGATCTAAATAGATTGAGCGCCACCCAATTCCATCAAGATGAACGAGAATGCACAGGTAAACGCACTGAGGCACCGCAAAACAAGTGACCTATCTTTCAACTTTACATTTGGCAGAAACCCAAAAGGTAACGGGGTAGGGCATGTGTGCAGCCTTGTGACTGCCCGGAACCGGCGGCTAGAGCGCTCGAACCTACCTTGACGTCCACAAATTCGTTCAGGATCCATTTCACATTAATCTTATACTACAGACTGGCTTAACCTGAAACTCGGCATGCAACACAAAGAAAATACAGGGGTAGCGGTAGCGTTTAACAAATCTATTGTCTATTGTTCTTACACACAAATATGGTTACGGGCATAAATTACTACACAAATATGTTTGCTGGCATTAATTAGTACACGAAATGTGATTGCTGGCAGTAATTAGTACATAAAAGATGATGACTGACATTAATTAGACAGAAATATGATTGCTGCCATTAAATAGTACACAAAATATGATTGCTGGCATTGATTAGTACACAAATATGACTGCTGCCATTAAATAGTACACAAAATGTGATGGCTGGCTTTAATTAGTACACGAAATATGATTGCTGCCATTAAATAGTACACAAAATAGGATTGCTGGCATTAAATAGTACACAAAATAGGATTACTGGCATAATTAGTACACAAAATACCGTCTTAACTTCACCTGAGGTGGTCGAACGAGTCTGCTTGCAGCACGGCGGTGTCACAAGGCTCCAACAAGCGTAGGCGTTGATGATGAAGTCCCACAGTTTCCTACACAGAATCCACGGGGCGACCACAAATGACGACAAGGCTCGCATGTGAAAGTGACCAGGGCCACGCTCTCGATTTTGATCCCACAGAAGTGGTCATATTGGGCGCCGACGATAAACAGAGAAGCGTTTAGCCAAGACGACGGGGGCCTCAACAGCGTTCTGCCACTTACTCGCTTCGAGTCTGGCAACACACTCTTCAACACAGAAAAAAACAATCTCGCATGTTCAGCGACCGCCACTCGAAGGGGACGACGCTGGCCGGGCGCCCCAAACTCAACTGTTCGCTTCTCGTGCTAGGTGGTAACTCCTAACTAAACAACACTCTACGCAGCCCAGAAAAACTGGAAGGGGCTGTCACAACTCGCGTCCAGACAGACGGAAATCGAGCTAAACCATTCATTCCATCTCTCTTGCACTCACGGACTGGCGTTTTAAATTCAATCTCAAAATTACGCTAGAATACAAGCTCACGACAACTGCTCGGCGATAACAAGCACACGAGTGCGCTAGACGCTCCGAGACAATAACACAGCTGTGTAACGGCCTCAAGCATATAATTCCTGCATAAAAATCGATAAATTTACATTCAAAAGGAAAAATATGAAAAAACTATATACACACGGGGTCGTAATTTAGAAAAATAGGCAAATTACTCGTACATTCGTACAATCTGGAGATGTCCTGACAATGTGTTGAATAAAACGTGGAACTTGCCAGATTTACTACAAACTGGAAACTAGCTATAGTCGAAAAGAAATGGGAGAAGCTAAACTGCAATGTTTAGGAATAGCAGGAGCCCACTGAAGGGGAGAAAGACATTTATACATCGAAGAAAACAACGTTTTCTAGCATTCTTGACATTTATAGGAAACCCCAAAATGGTGTAGCCATCATAATATCAAACAAACGTAAACAACACCGTAATGGGGTGTAAACCAGTATAGTTTTTTTTGCTTTATGATTGAAGTATGCTTTGGGCTTATATTATTTTTAGCAATATACATGTTTAGTTGCAAAATATATCTAACGTCAAAATCAAGGTCGCCTGGATTGTCAAGTTGCCACCCAAACATCAGAAAACCAATTCTACCGCAGCAATAGCCTTTCTTCCCTATATCCACCAAGTCGTTCACGTAGGGACGTTTCTTCGACAGAAAAATATAAAAACAGTATTCAAACCCCTAAAGTAAGATCTGACAGGTTCTTCCTTCACAAACAAAATTAATTAAATACGATGTTACCTAAAGGTCTCGATAGAGTCCCTTGCCCTTGTAATACTCCCGGGTGGTGTAGCTTCAACAAGCGTCCACGTTCGATCAGTAGAGTTAAGCAACGCTCTTTCTGGTCAGAGCTTGGATGGGAGTTGCACGGCTGCCTCTCTCGGCGCCTCGTGGTACGGCTGCCACGGAAATAGTTGGTCCCGGATGTCATCATAACATCATGACTGTCGTTAGTGGGGTTGGAAGTCCACATAAATGCACAGCGACGCCTACAATTGGCCTAACGGCTGTTGGCTGAGTACGAAATAAATAAAATAAAATACTCTATACATTGGTCAAATAGGCCGTTCAGCAAGAACTCGTATTTCTGAACACCAGCACCTTGCAGGAGTGGCCAAATTCCTTTCGGCAATTGAGCAAACTAGGCATCTAAATCTAACATATAGTGCACAATGTCGTCATAGTAACCTGCATTCAGACACGTCAGTGGTTTAATACTATTAGTATATTACAAATCGAGAAGCAAAGTGTCAATGGTTGAGATAGATGTGATCGTATTTATTTCATAGTGGTAACAACTGCAGATAGGAATGTCACCCAATTTTCTGTGCCACCAGTATTATTAACGCCTTCGAATTCTAGATTTTAGAACATTAATCACCCAAGCGAAGTGCAAATATGTTCATAGCTCCAGTTTTAAATAACTTGTAAATATTAACCAATGACATTGCATATGCATTGATCATTCTATTATATGAGTAGGCCGTACCTCTTTATAATAAAACAAAAAATATACATTCTGCTACAGTAGTAAACTAGCCTTAACGACTACAGGTATAGTAGCTCTAATAGTATATAAAAGTAGTAAGTACAGATACTTAGAATTTTTCCTTGGGAAAATTACAAAGACTGGTACAGCGGTTTTTATATGCAACCCTTGATATTCGTAATAATTAAATCATACTTGTCAATATACAGCAGTCCAAGATTAACGAACAACCAAGGCAATAGAATTGAAAGCATTGTAAAAATACCAGAAAACCACGGAATTATCTTTCATACGCAACAGGAAATATGAAATCGTATGTGTCTATATTTAAACAATAAGTCTCTAAATTTAAATGAGATTGTACGAGACTTTCCACACATCGCAGATATAGCGTAGACGTGATCTTCGGACAGACTGCAATATTTTTTATCAACAGTAATTAGATTAGCTCCAAGTATCAAGTCGTCTTAAGGCCAAGACAAAAGTACCATGTAGTCGCAATGTCATCTTAGTTCTATTCGCGAAAAATTGAGATAACCACCTTTTACTACTACGAGGCAGTATCAGAAACTGTTTACGTGTTCTTCAATCTACGCCATCTACATCTATGGTATTTCCATTCTTCAGACACTCATGGAAAGCTCGCTTTGATGGTTGCATTGTAGCAAACAATGGTACATGGTTTGGAAAGTACAGCACCAGTGCGTTTTGCTTTTATGTGCTGGTAAAGGGTCAAGGCTCGATGACACGAAGTGTAGAATCCATTCATTACGTCATTTTGATAATCATTTTTCTATATCTGCGTAAATGCCACAGCATGTGTCATTGTCCCTGCAGACGCAAACTCAGAGGCGTTCCCAAAGGCCCAAAGCTGCAATTTCCATTGTTTTGAAGAAAGTTAGTTGATAAACTGCTCTTAAAGAATTTTTAAAATGCTTCACGATATTTACTTAAAACAGTAATCGAAAACAAATGGGTAAGACACATTACACAAAAAGCAAAATATAATCTCAGTAAAGCTCTTAGATGTGACTTAATTACTGGCGAAGTTCTTAAGCATTTACGTAGAAAAGAAATAGTGAATCTAATAAATTAATAATTGCAGTTTTTAGATTGAATTGAGTATGTATCGTATGAAAAATGACCGATGATCTATAAACAAATAAAGCAACCAAAGTAAGCTTTATCTTGTACATTATTGCAGGCAAAACGGCTAATTCAATATTACCTGTTGCTAATTTAAAAAGTGCGCACGACTAACTTCAGTGAGATATGGACGGGGCTTCCCTGTGAAAGCGTGGGTGTTTATGTATAAAAGTTAGTTCGGTAAAGACGTATCGTTTATTAGGCCCCAGAGAGTGGTTTACTCTTTAGTCTGAAGATGTTTACAACTCTCTCAACTCATGAGACGTCCGAGGCGTCAGTCGTGTCACCTGTAAATGCTTATTCGTTGTTAGCTCGCAATGAATAAAATGCATAGAATGTAACTTGATGTGCTATATTCAACACAAAACCTCTGAACGGGCATCCAGAGCTATCCAGTTATTAAACTATTGCTATGGGGGTAATTTATAAAGGTGGCGCCACGGTAGTACATCATATGGTAAAATGATCTTTTCAAATGGCGTACGTGGAGTACGATGGTAACTCAATGAACGATAACGGAAAATGTTACTCCAAGGGTTTGAGCACTATGGCAGCGCTTTCGCGACCGCAAAATTGCTTTTGAAAGCCATGCCATCACAAAAATTAAAGCAGGTAGGCCTTATGGGCTTTGCATGATTTTTGTGAATACAATCCTATCCGCGTCAGCGGGAATTGCCGTCGGAGGTTGAATACGGAATTAAAGAATGGGGGAAAATAAATATTACAGGACCTACCTCACTATCACCTTAAAGCGAAAAACTGTTCGAAGAGGCTCAAATTGGTAGCACGAAGAGAAGAACTGAGCTCAACCTCTTGGTTTGACTTCAGAGAGAAATATTCGAACAGTGATCAAGTTCATAGAAAGCAGAAAGACTAAAAGACGGCGTATTGGAATATGCCCTAGTTATACCCGTACGTCTTGTATACTTCTGCTACCCTGCTGACAAATAAAATTACATGTGTCACATTTGCATATGATGCAGTAATACTATCTGTGGTATAGCTGTTTAAGAATGAAATATAGACAAATCGTGAACAACATCGAAGCTTCCAACTCCACGAGAAAAACACGTACAAAATTTTTAGAGTTACTATAGAACACTCCGGTGATCATTTAAAAGGAGAGTACAGTGTATTTTGACAAGAACAAAGAGTTAGAAAAGTAATTAGTACTGAAAGAAGATAATTGTATATTCAAAGTTGTCAGGATTTTTCAAGCAGCCATTTTGGTCAACAAAATTTATCAAAATCGGGGAGCCAAACAACACACAAGATTTTGGTTTGGTTTTCCCAGCATAACATTAACAAACGACTGTCTCGGTCACCATAGCAACATGATTTGCAATTGTTTATCTACAAGTGTACATTCTTTGATCTTAATTTTCAATTGTTATTGTAAATGTGATTCAGGAAACTCTAACCTCACAATTGGTCGCACTTTTTAACTTTTAGTTAATAAACACTAATCAATATGCCACTAGCGCATTCTCGTAGTCTGCAGTACTTCACAGGTTGCTTCTTATATGCTCTTTGCATTTGTGTGCCTTCTTGCACTGCTTTATAATCCCTTCAGCTGCGTCATCAATTGTTGCCACCTTGATATGAATACAAACGCTGCCTTAAACCTCTGCAACACTTCGAAACACCTTTATACAAAAGCAACTTTATTATCGTCTCCTGACGTTACACAATTAATCTGTCAGTCATCATAAACTACATATGCCATATTGAGCACAAATTTGAATACAATCTAATCGCAACCCTGACGATACAGTTTTATACAATTACTAACCTCTGTTAATTAATTACAGTTATTGCTAATCATGTTTTATGTAGTTATCAATGTTTACTAGTGACTCTTACTGTTGCAATAAATACAATACCAATTCTGGGCCTACTTTAATCTTTCATAAACATTCGTGAGTTATTAGTGCAACCAGAATTGCTGTAAGCATTATACCATTACTATATAATCTACGTATAAATATTAAATTTAGAATTTATCTACTAACAAAAATAAAATGGCTGCTTGGAAAACCTTGAAAATTTTGAATACTAATAATCCAGCCGTAAAGTAAATTACCAATAATTGTACACCTAGGTAGAACTAAATTTTAAAAAATAGATTAAAAGAAAATGCTGATTACTCCTCCAGATTAGTTGTAATGTGTATTAGTTAAAATGAAGCTAAAGACAAAAACGTTTTCAATTAAATTTCTACAGATACAGGCTAAGGGTAACTGGAAATACTTGAAACCACCTCGTATGTAAATATAGCTTTTAAAATTTAATTATATGCAAGTGTTGTGCTGTTGTTATGATTCAGCTTCTTAAAACAGCAAAACCTCCATTTATAGTTATGTAGAATCCATTGTGTACAACAATGGCTCTACTATGAAACCCTGTGGGACACACCTGATTACGAAATATGACATCAACTATTTTTTTCTCCCGTTTTAGTAAGTAGGGGAAAGCGGGTCAGCTTGAAACAGAGGGTAGGATAAAACATTTAAAATTTCACGACCTTTCGAATAAATGTAAGATAGCCGCTCCGTCACCCATTCGCTCTTAACCCACATAACGTTTCAACGTGCACCTCAGGCGAAGAGTGACGATATATGTGATTTATAGTTTGAATGTAAATATTTCCATTGTTGTTTTTTAATAATTACTACACAGGTAAATATTATTGTAGTCGACTGTGTTAAATCCTACCGTTGCAATTCAAATTGCAGTAGTTGTTTTCGGGTTTTGTCTCACTAAGGAGAAAAAATAGTGGATGGGATAGGTTGAAACAAAGTTAGAGGAGCAGTTTGAAACATATTGTTTCAAGGTATCCCATGAAACGGTGCTGTAAATTTAATTCTACTGTTTTTAAATTAAAATTATTTGAAATTTTAATTTATATAGCTTAAATTAATGAAATTTTAAATTTAAATTTAATTTAAAATTTTTGATCCACAAATCAAATTTTCAATTGAATTTATTGTCTTGAATCAAATATTGAACATTTCTTATACATTTTGCAAATAACAGATAATTTTACACTGTATAGTATAGGTGTCTATGTTTTCCCCCGTTTTTAGACTGTTAGTTAGCTACATAGCGATGCGAAACTAACCACAACCCTATTCGCTTTACAGTATGGAGCCAGTCACGTGACATTAAGTAGGTAAAGCTACTATAATTTGTCAGCCTGCTTGCCAAAACTTAAGACTGTTTTTTAATTACAGATATGTTAAAAAACAAAAACTTCTTGGAGAAAACCAACACGTAGTTTGCAAGTCCGATTATCAAACACGCCTTACTTTTAATACCGAACAAGAAGAAATTCTTAAAGTGGTGCCAAAATGTGTAATGTTACTCCTGCGATGGTTTTTCCGCGAGTCAAATTTCGAAATCACATGTTAGCAAATGCCCTACCTGGTACGTTGGGGTTGTCACCACCCAGTGGATGGATGTGTTCGGAAGTGTTTTCTATAGTCATGGAACACTTTGTAAAGTGCACTTTATCATTCAAGGAGCATCCTACAGTTCTTGTAATGGACAACAACGCGAACCATATCACCATCGAAAGATAACGGCGCAGTAATTGTTACTTTGCCTCCTCATTGTAGCCATAAGTTACAGCCTTTAGACGTTACCTGTTTTCCACCATTTCAAAAGTTCTGTAACGGGCTAGTTCGTGTCACCTTGGTATTTAATAATCACCTTTCCTGTCCTACATTGTAATAATTAATTTAGAGGAATTTTGCATTTAAAACAGGCAAGGAATGTTTCGCGCGCCAGGTTGTGCGGAGCAAACCAGCTGATTCAGTCGTTGCGGCTATAAGTAGAATCAACGAAAATTGTGAGCGAACGGAAACTTGGGGAGTCAGTCGCTTGCTAATAAGCGACCGGTGCGTTTGTCCAAACAAAACGGACGCCACGCAAAGTATTATGAAGAGCGATTGAGAGCTTATGTGTAGACTTGCGTTACGAGCAGTCGAAGCCTTGTTATTCTTGAGCCGAAATACAGCTTCGAGAACATACAACCACGCACCTTGGACTCCACACCAAGTTACCGATAATTCTAGTAAGAAGTTGATATTATAGCTTCAAAGAGGCAGCAATCCTGTCAACGTACAAGATCATTTGGAGACAACAATAACGCAAAGTTAGTTATTGTAAATAAAACCCACGTTTGTATGCCCGGTCCAGAAAACTGGGAGCAGAATCATAACAGAAAATTGTGAAGGGATTGCAACAAATTCCGCAATAGCTTCGATGAGCAATTACTCCCCCGAAAGCAAGGGACACGTACCTGCTGAAGTGGCGCGTCAATACAAAGCGCTTGTATCATCGTGTTGAAATATTGCATCAGCCTGATTTCAAGCTCCCGAAGGCAGAGCCGCATTGAGTGAATTTGTGGGCGAGATTACGCCTTGTTCACACGATTTGTTTTTAGACTTAGCGTTCCGCATTGACAATCACACTCCTATTTAACATTTCTTAACTATTATTGATAGCGTATAAAACATTTATATATTATCATGTTAGCCTTTCCATGTATTTCCATGAATGGAAACTGTTTGGTTTTCATCTCTAGCGGAATATCCATGTTTGATTACAGAATTATAAGTGATAACAGGCAAGCCGAAACAATCCATATAGACATTTCCTTTAGCTGCACTGAGATAGAGCGGGTTTTTTGCTTCTACCACTAGGTTAAGTAGCAAACAAAGGGTAATTTAAATTCATAGTAAAGTAGAGTATGGGGCATGGAAAAACGCCGCATTACAATTTATGGTGCCCAACGCTAGGGCTAAATAAAAGTACCATTACAATTCGTGGACAAAGGCAAAACTGGGCAAAATATTCTCCATTTATGAAGTTGCTGGTTGTGTACGATTTGAAAATCAAAAAGCCTTAACTCCAGAAAACATTACTAACGCGTTTGAACGTAGTGGATTATTCCCCTTTAATAAGCATGTATTTACTGACGAGGACTTTTTGTGCAGTTATGTTACTTACAGGCCAGAGCAATCCTTAAATATAGATTGACCTTTACCAAGCACAAATTAACTGAAGAACCCTTCAGTAATGATAGGGACGATACAAACGAAGCTTCTACAAGCAACAATTGTACTGCCGATACGAATCTTAAACATGATGATGGGCAACAAAGTTGTAATATTAGCGCCACATCTCTAAATTTACCAGAAACTGCAGTCAATAAAAAGTTCATTACCCCAGAAGAAGTGAAAGGATATCCATAAGCACCACCCCGAAAGCAAATTTTTAGAAATCGGAAGAAAGGCAGAAGTAAGTTACCAACAGACACCCCGGAAAAATATTTAATTGACTGCAAATCTAACGAAACGAAGATTAAAATACTAAAGAAGTAAAGTGTTTCGCTCCCCTGAAAATAATGGGTCCGATTCAGATTCAGATATTAAATATTCTTCCTAAGAAGGTGAATTGTCATCTGAAGAAAATTTACTGGTAGAGCTTCGAAAACACATAGAGGCAATTTTGTTCGCGTGGAATTCTACGACAAAAAAATATTATGTGGGACTCGAGCAAAAGACGGCAACGATTTTAAAACTTTGTAATGCAGGAAAGCAACAAAGGATTCGTTCATTTGTCCTCAGACAATTTAGCTTCAGTTTCTGTAAAAATATTAAGCAAATTCTGCCACCTCCCACTCTCGATGTGAGTTAAATGTGTGAATAAGTGAAATAATATTATAATAAAGGATTTTTGCAGAATATTATTAGTAGTATTATGAAAATTTTTCTTTTTTGTTTTGTAGATTGTTTGAATAACAATCACAACCGGCATCATCATACAAAATAGGGGTTGTCTGAAGCTGCCCCATTCATATGTCATGCGCGTTTGCACCAACGCCACCCATGAGGTAGAATGAAATAAAAACATTGTTTCAAAAAAATAGATTTTTTTAAAATAAAATTTCTAACATGTTAGTTATACATGAATGCTTGACCCACATGTCAAGCGGCCATTTTTTCAATGCAAGTTTGGAGTATGCGGCCCCCAATCTTTTTTGTTTCAAATTGCCCCACTTTCCCCTAACGTCAAAGCAGCTTTGTTGGGACAGTACCAAATTCAGTGACCATTTCCAGAGCTCAAAGAGAGTCATCTATCGAATACGGTTGTTCATTTCTATTTTCAAAACCAGTTGCAGTGTACCGGCGCCTGATTTCGTCCTCCACGACCCTGTTCGACCAAAGCCAAAGTAAACAAAGTGTTTGTTTGGTGCAATATTTGACCATCCGCATATCTTATCGACAATGATGCAATAGCGCCTCAGATTTCGTTCGACAAATTATTCATTTGACCGATAGCATTATTGTAAAGGAGATAAACAATTTAATTGTCGCAGTTTCAGTAAGTAAAGAAACCTTTGATAATATTTCGAAAAGATGATGGGGCTTTCAACTGAACAATTCTAAGAATAAGTATAATAATTTGCTCCTTATCAATAGTTAGACTAAGTACTCAGACACGGAAATTCCTTTTGCCAGTATGTTCGGAATTTCTAATTTTAATTGTCCCAAGGCATCCATATTGTTTTTGCGAACTTCATTTTAATTATTTCTTTAAGACGTGTACTTCATTATTTCCTTATTGAAATGAATATTATTGAATTTTAGCCGTAGAAATAAATTTGTTTTTATTTGTAAACCCCGACGATTCTGTTTAAAATAATTAAAATTGGGTTTGTAGGTCATTTCGCATACTACGAAATAATAGCACTTTAACAATTAATTAATCTCGTTTGTATTCAATACAACCAAAATGCATAATAAAGAGATGGTTATCTCATTACAATTGTTCAAACTAGGTAGAGTTTGTAAATTTATAGAGATATACAACTATATGTCATAGATCTGCATGTTCTGATTCGCACACAAATTTGAAATCCTTACAAAGTACATTTAGTTTAGTAATATTGATATAGATATTCTGGGTAATACAAAAACGAAAAAGAAGAAATAAAGCTGACTGCAGATATGTACTAACATATAGTGGAGTCAAAGAAGAAAACCGAGCAAGAGAAATAGTAGCTTGTTATATAAAGAAAGAAAACGTGAAATATATACGAAAGTGGATTGCAGTAACAGAGAGAATTTTAAAGATAGAGTTAGAAATTGAAAATATTGTACTAACAATTGCAGTAACGTATAGATCCAGTGAAGACTAAAGGGTGAGAATAAAAGATGAATATTGGAAATACCTGACGGAAGCAACAGAAGAAAGTAGAGACAGGTTGTTGATAATAGGTGATTTAAATGAACGAGTAGGAAGAAGAAAAGATGAAACATGAGAAACAATAGGTAAACATGGATAAATCACTAGAAACAATAATGGACGGAAATTGATTGAATTCTGTATGTTCAATAACCTAATGATAACAAATACTTTCTGCGAACACAAAGATGAGCATAGATACACAAGAGAAATTATAAGCAGGGGAAAAAGATCAATAACTGATTATATAATAGTCAACAGAGAATTCTGAAAAGAAGTAAAGGACACAACAGTAAGGCGAGGACCTGAAATATATTCGGACCATTATTTAGTTTTGCCAAAAATAAAACTAGTCAATATAAAACAGCAAGAAAATGGCAAAACAAGTATAGACTAAAACAGGGCAAAGAAAAAAGTAATTAAAACTAGAAGAAGAAGAGAAAGCTAAATTTTTCAAAGAGAAAATAAAAACAGAGTTTATTAAGATCAAGGCAACTATGAATAACATGTCAGTAGAAGATGCATAGATAAATATTAAAGAACTAATAATTAAAACAGCAAAAAAGATGTGTGTGGAATATTAAAATTTACAAAAAAGTATCTTAAAAACAAAACTACCGAAAACTACAATAAATACGAAGAATTAAAGTCAAAGAATTGGTGAAAGTAAGTACCGAAGCAGCAATTCTGGAAAGAATTCGGATATAAAATGGAACACGATAGCAAAGGAAACCATTTTTTTAAAATTTTAAAAACATTACGAAAAGGTAAATAAAATAAAAACATAATCATCAAATCTAACGAAGGAAACATAATAGAAAACCAGAAAAACATAATGACACGGTGGAAAGAATAATTTGATGATAAATACAACACAAATTAACACAAGAAATGGAATAGAAGAAAATAATGATTATATAGAGAATACAGATAACAGAATACATAAAGAAATAAAGACAGAAGAAGTAACTGAAGCTATAAAAACTTTAAAACTAGGTAAGGCGGCCGGGCATAACGGAATAACAACAGAGATGGTAAAGAACTTTGACAAAAATGGAATAGAAGTAATAGTAAAACTATTTAATAAGATTTGGGACGAAGAAAATGTATCTAAAGACTGGGAAGTAGGAGTGATCTTACCACTACATAACAAAGGTAACAACAAGGACTGTAATACCTATAGGGAGATAACCTTGCCGAGTACGATGGTTAAGGCATATGAAAGAATTCTTGAAAAAAGATTAAAAACTGTAACAGAAGCACAGTTGGAAGAAGCACATAGCGGTTTCAGAAAGGGAAGAGGAGTAAAAAGCACATATTTACTTATGAAGCAACAGACAGAAAAAAACGTAAACAACACCATATATGTAGCATTAGTGACGTCGAAAAAGCATTTGGCCTTATCCCATGAAAAGGAATATGGAACATTCTTAGAAAAAGAGGAATTAGCTGCAAGCTAGGAAAATCTATTTACAGTCTCTATAAAAATAAGAGATATTATGTTAGAAAGGAAAACTTGGAATCTGAGAAGTTCGTAACCAAAGAATGATTGGCACAAGGGGGAGTACTGAGCGCAACTCTATTCAATCTAGTTCTTAACGATCTAATAAAACAATTGAAGAGCAAAACAAAGAAATTACAAGTAGGGTACAGAAACATGCAGATTGTGGAAATAGTAGAATGTGCTTTTGGCGACGACTTGATGATCTACGCAAAGAATGAAAAGAAATTACAATTTAACTTAAACATCTGCAAGACAGCGTTAGAAAAAATAAACATGAAAGTAAACGTTGCTAAAACCAAAGTAATGACAATCGAGAAGAGCGAAACTAACATAACAGTAAAACTAGATGGATAGCCTATAAAGCAAATAGAAGCATTCGAATATCTGGGAGTAAATATACATAAGGATGGAAAGGAAAGGCTGAAATTAATAACAGAATAGACAATACAACAAAACTCTTCTGCACCCTTCATTACAAAAAAAAAGAGATATCGAAGAAAAAGAAAATGACGGTATAAAACACAATATAGAAACCAATACTGACATAGGAATGTGAAACCTGGTTGTTAAACAGTCAAATAAAAAGCAAAATACAGGCAGTAGAAATGAAGTATCTAAGAGGTGTTAAAGGTATTACTCGAAGGGATAAAATACGAAATGAGACAGTCAGAGTGGAACTCAACGCAGAACCAGTTTTGAAAAGCACAGAGAAATAACATCTAAGATGGTTTGGGCACATAGTAGAGATGGACTATACAAGACAAACGAAAAGAGTATGGCTAGCGAAATCTACTCAGAAAAGACCAAGAAGGCTGTTAGATCATTTTCGACCTCGTTCAGCCATTTTTGCTATCAGTCCAACTATAGGTTGTCATTAACGAAATTAGTTAAAAATATTCTGCCCGAATTTTCACTGGATTCGGCCCTGTACTAGTTACATTCGAATTTATTCCGGCGGGCATTGAAATGCTTGCGCTTCGTATTTGTTTTCTTAAGTAACCAATTCTTTAACGCTGGCGCAAGGCCATAGTAAGATTTCTTTCCTCGAAACTATTATAAATATCACCGTTTATGTTGCATTTGCCGAATTGTGTCCGTGAATTCATTCTTTAATGCAGGAACCGATCGCCTGCACAAGGCCGACGTGAAGTTTCTTTCCTGGAAATTAGATTGTAAAATAATACCTTTTCTTAGCTTCTTGAATTGCGCCCCTCGCTCACTGAAAGTGCTGATTTGGCTGTCGAAGGTTCTAGAATTGTCCGTGTGAATTGTTCCTTGTTTCTTTTGCAAGGCTGGCAGGTTCTTTGTTCTGAAGGAATGAGATCATTCTGCGCGGGGGTGACCATCGTTTTACCAGCGCGTTTCTGAATTAATTGGCATCGAGCTGTGAACGACAACTAACGTGCAAGTTTCGTCGCTCCCTGGCCGCTTGCGGCGGTCCGGGAAGCTTTCCGTGAACGCAGTGTAGTTTCGTGTTCAAGTTTTGCGAACTTTGTGATCATCACGTAATTAAATTTTGATTTGGAGTTCAGCTTAGACCTTTTGCACGACTGTTTTACCCTTGTTGGGTGTTTGAAAGTCCGCGCGCGGTGGGCAATTGAGTATATCGATAATTCAGTGTTGGCAAATAGCCGAGTCGTCACCTTAAGTTGTTGTACTTCCCAGGGGAAGATAGTTGCACCATTTGCAGATCCATTTAGAGACGACATTTTTAAGCTTGTGATTAACGGTTTCCCGTACCTTTGTGGGGAAAAACCTTTTGCGTACTGCATTTTTGAATTACCGACGCTGAGTTTATCGAAATCGACGGGAGGCGCACCGCGTGTCATTGTTGTAGTGCCCTGGTTGCATTCTTTGCAAATTCCGATTACGTCGTGCCATTCCGAAGCCTGGAATAAACCAACTCTATCGCTCCGGTTCTTCCAGGGAGGGGCCCACATGCGCTAAGCAACCATCAGGCCCGGCTCCGGCCCTTTCTGTACCTCTGCAACGCCCTGCCAAGCCTCCACGAGGACGAGTACACCGGCATCTAACACTGCATGCTTCAACTCAGGTAGGCGCCTTGTATTGTATCAACTAAATAATTCTGGTGCCTAACTTAAGGTGCGATTTTATATTTTATTGTGCGTCAGTGCTTATAAACGTTGCGTACGTCCGCTAGGACTTATGATCTGTCTCAGTTAATGTTTACCAGGGGCTTTACTCCTGGCGTCCATTTTATGTCACTTGTCTTGGATAATATTGTGTTTTTTGTGTCTTTGTAACTAGCCCTTAAGATATATTTTGATTTTGTGGGGCCCCCTTTCATATTCACGTAGGATATCGTATTACTAAATTTAAACTCACCTCCGGGTGTTTGTTTTAATGTACCGATTTGTGTAAACTGTTATTTGTTCCTTTAAATAATAAACCTGGTAAAGTCAGTTCATTCTTTTTATGAATTTTGAAACCCCTTCTGGGTCATTCACTAATCCAGTGTGGCAAAGGCCAAGTGTAATTAATTTTGTGAAGTTAAAGCATGCTCTGTTGATTAAGCGAGCCCCGAGATTTGGGCCAGTCAGTGTTCTTTTGTTATTCTTTAGTGACGGTGGCCTTGAAGGTAAGTGATTTAATGACAAGGTCACCCGGCTACTCGGAGGAGGCTTGGTAAACAACAGGCTGAGGTGTTCAGCAACGTACCTGGAGGACTTCTACATAGGCTACGTGTATTGTTCTTGGTTCTAGACACGTTAGCCACCCCTAATCAGAACCAAGTGGCGCCTAGGCATTTTTTTTTCTGTTAATCAAGCTTTAGGGTAAGTACCCCGTCGGTTTTCCATTTAAATCTTCGAACTACCCTTTCCCGACTGCGCTAAGTGCGAGTAACCGGAGCAACAAAATCTGCTCCGACACATTAAGATCTGTGATTTCTAGGGAAAGCCGGCGAACCCTGTAGTTTGTACCCGATTGTGGACAATCAATACGACCTATGTCGATCTGATAAATTAATACCTTAACAAGGCAACTGAGAAAAACATGAGCTCAAGTAGTAGCAGAATGTCTGAAGGAACAAGGAATATCCTGGAAAGACGTGATGAAGATGATGAAGATGGAAGAGAATAAGAAAGAATGGGCAACATTTATTTACTCATGAAATATTTGTGACTGACTTTGTAATTTGTAATTGTATCGTGATAATTTGCACCTTAACACCGTAGGGTAATTAAGGTTAATGATTATATATACCGGGTGTCTTAAAATGAATTACATCTAGTATACTTTGAATTTCCCATAATGCAATACCAATAACAATCTAGGGCACATAAAAATGTACATGCAAACAAAATTCAAAATTCTTTTTAAGGCACCCGGTATATTTACAAAGTTGGAGACGGTTTTCTCCGAGTTGTCTTTCTTGGATCTTCGATTACGTCGAAAGCGGCTAACCTTAGAAGACAAGCTGGATTTGGTTCACATCAAGTTTAGTTCTCAATTTGAAGTCAATTGCATGTCATTCAAGGTTATCATCTATGTATGATTCAAGTCCAATACGCATCAAGTTACCGAAATTCGAAGTAAAAACATTTGGAACTGAGGTTAATGAAAGGCTAGTATTTTAGAGAAAATTTAGGAAGATACATGAAGAAAAGAACATCGAACCAGAAAGTAATTTCAATACTTCTTGCAAGCAACAGTGAGTGGGCAGAAGCCCCAAGAATTAATGGAAATATATCCTTTCACAGCTGGAAATTATCCAAAAGCCATCGAAATATTGATTTGCAAAGAAAATCTACTAATATAAGTTTATATAGGAGGTTATTAAAGTCAATCACTATAGAAGAAGTTGGAATCACACATAAGAGAATTGGAAACCGCTCAGAAGAAAAGAGCATGTCAAAAGCAAAGTCGTCGGAAATAAATAACGAATTGTGTGAAACAAGACAAGACGACAAGGAAGATAAAGTTGTGCCCTTTGCGATAAATACCATGACCTCAAGAATTGCTTTCTGGTACAGAAAATGAGTCCAGACCAGAAGAAGATGATATTGGCAAGTAAGAAGTGTTCTTTGTTCGTTTAAATCTGGTCAACGAGCGAAGAGTTCTCAAATGCGTTGTCTGTTCCTGAAATTCTGGCAAATCACAAAAACGTTGATCAGAAATCAAGAATGCATTGTGAGATTGAGAGGACATCATCGACACCGAATCCCAATTCTCTTACATTTTGAAGACGTTTGCAGAAGATAAGAAAAAAGGTTTTCTCAATTCCGTCCGTCTGTTTGTCTGTCTGCCTGTCAATTTGTATGTTTGTCTGTTGCCGGTATAACTTAAACTATTTTATCTACGACTACTACTAAAAGTAGGCCTTTTAGCGCTAGCTTGTTTCACTAAAAGTGACGTTTTATAGTTTACTGTGGTTAAAGAAATCAGCTGTTTACTTTTAGCACATGGGCTAAAAGTGAAGTGAGGTTATAAAACTACAATTTCGAACTGGAAGTGAAGTTGTAAAGTTATTCTAGTTGCTTCTTGCGTTACAGGTAAAGTGTTTTTGAAATAATTAAAGCATTATGTAATGAATACAGTCAGATGTGGAGTATCAATAATTACATTTCGTAACTCACCTTGACAGCACTGGCGTGACAAACAATCGCCCGCGCGGCGTGGCCTACTGTTTATTATGAAATAAACTAAAAGTGTCGTAGATGCAAACTTTTGTTAAAACGATATTTATGGATTAATAACGGTAAAATTAAGGTCGTAGATAAAATATTGTATGCAACGCGTGCTAAAAGTCGTTTATGCGCGAGACATGTTATGAAACTCAGCCTTCGGCTTCGTTTCACAATTTTCATGTCTCGTGCATAAACGTTGACTTTTAGCACTTGTTGCATAAATAGCTATTTTAGAGGAATACGATATTTTTCATGCAGATTATATGTCTTCCTGGAATAAAACCGGGACATTTTCGGCAAAATCTATACACGGTGAGTATCTTACAAAAATGGAAATCTACTTATTTTTGCTTTAATTCGAGAACTATTACTTATATATTGTTAAGATAGGACTATATTATGTTAGGTTTATGGTTGATTTTTATTCAATTTACTTGCCCTTTTTATTTATTTTGGATATTCACTATTATTTTCTGCTAGCCCCAATAGATACACTTGACTGAAAATCAGAGCGGATTCTTTTTATCTAAACTGCTTATATCCTGAAATTTGATGTTCTTATTTTAATTATGACAATTCAAAAACTTCTGTCAAATGATACGTCAAACTAGTTTTGAAAATTCAATTACAAATACTTCATCGTTACATTTGTCATACGACAATCTCAAATAGTAAGTACTTCCTTAATTAAAATTAATTCACTTTAATCTATATTTTCTTTCAGTTCTTATTTAACACCTGGATTCTTTTACTTTTTATTCTACTTAACACTCTCCTCTGCTAAAACCAATTCGACCAAATGCTCCACTCAAAGCCACGGTGAAGGCCTCAACCGACAACCAACTACCAAAATGTCCAGAATCAGGATCCAAATCAACACAGGAACCTAGTCTGCCACAGGAATCAGCATATACAGCTTCACCACAGTACAGATCTAAATAGACCCCAGTCGCAGCTGCGCCATTTCAATATTTAACCCAAAATCACTCATTTGAAGTCAGCTACAACCTAGCACCAAGGATTCTGCTAATGATTTCCATGCAATCTTCTTCCAATAAACTTAATTCAGCATTCCTTTCCCTTTATTTGCTTTTGTAGATTATAACTGTATTAGTTTGGTATTCTCATCACATTCTTTACCTTCCTCCATTTTTACACCACGCCAATTTTATTTCAAATTTTAACCCTTTTATATACCAAACATATTTTTAAAAATCTTTAAAAGGGTTTATTTCTTAATTTCAAGTTACAAAATTCTGTTACATGATTTTCGTTTCAAACATTTTTTATTATGAATAAATAATATCTCCTTAGCGATCTAGCTTATTTTTTCAGTTCAACACACTTTTAAACCTGAATTATTTGGTTAATACCTACTATGTTCAATAGTATATTTCAAAAAAGTATTTGTCATCAATTTGCAATTACATTTCAGATATTAAATTAAGTTAGAATCCTACTGTTTCTCAATTAGCTTCATTTAATTAAATTATAAATTCTATTTTCTTTCTTTTCTAAATGCATTTTAATAATTTTAATATGACTTTCACATCTAAATTCATCTTTATGATTTTTAATTGCTGTATTCGTTTAATCTTATTAATCTGATTTTTAGACCCCTGTACCAATATCATAACAGTATGAAAGTAATATTTTGCACACAGCTTAGTTATTTACCCTTGACGAAAAAGGGTATATTTTGGACCTAACGTATAAAGAGTAGACACCGTAAAAAAATGCTTGTTTATTTTTGCAAACTGAGAAATAGATAAGAAGTAGTAAATTACAATAGATACAAGGTAAATTTTGTAAAAGTCGAAAAGGGACAACAATAGGTACATTGTGTTTAATAAAGAGACCTGCGAGATCCTGCATATCCCAGTGGAACACACCGGCGGCATTGAAATAGCATCTGTAGGCGCTGTAGTCCGCATCCCACCGCCGATAAAGGTTTTTTATTTGAAAATTGGCGTAATTTGCATTACCAAGTGTTTCGTTTTATTGTTTCAGCATTATTAACAACGTTAAGATATCTAGTTTCCTTTGATCTTTAAAATTGTTTAGGGCCACAACGTCCACTTGCGAGGAAAGTTCTGAGTAAAGCTCTTTACATATTCTTCTTAAACATTTTTTATTAGTTTAGTTTCAACAACCATTAGGTAGAATTTTCAATAGAACCTCTTACCGATTTTAAACCATTGTGAGGGTTAAAAATGTGTTATTAGGATGCGTTTCTACCAGTAAGTTGTCATTTAAAAAAAATGGTTGCTATAGCAACAGGACGTGAATGCTAGGCAAATTAGAATCGATATTAAATTAAACCCTTTACATCGTGAATTTAGTGTCCTTTACAAGTATGTACAAAGAGCCGGAAGCAGCTGTCTAGTACAAATAATTCATTAAAAAACTTATTAGAACTGAGCATTAGAATAATTACTAATTCTAGGGCTTTCTAGTTAAGTGCAACTATTTATACTTTCTTCATGTTAAATCTGCCAATATTAGTGAAATAAGGTGCCATGCCCATTATATATTGTTATCGCAGATAGTACGAACAACAACCTTATTTGCTCACCTGATTCATTTACTTAAATTGTTATGACAGCATTCGTCTTCATAGTGAAGCTGCTTTCTCCATTTTTAGGAATTTCAAATGTCAACATTGTCCTTCTGCACTATGCATGGCAAGTACAATAATTTAGTACCAAATGAGTCATGTGCTAATGACATTCAAGTAATTGCTTCTGTAAGGTATTACTTGGCAGAAGATACAATAACAAAAACAGCGTCGATGTTTATTTAAGATTGTTTGATCATTGTTTGCTATAACGTGTAGTATGTAGATGCATGCGATTTTCAATCAATAGTACTATTACTTCACATTTCGGCTTATGTATAGTAATTTTTGTAGATAAACAACCAGCAACTTGTAGCTTTGTTGGTCGACACCTCGACACCTCGTGAAGTCAACCAAGGATTTTTTACAACTGTTGTGTTGGTGACTTGTGAGAATTTTTTTTTATTTCAGCGTAGCAGACGTGTTAACAACGAAATTACATTGAAAATATGAACTTTATATTGCATAATTACAGTTTAAAAATATAATTAAGTAGTTGCCTCTTCGTCACCGGTGAATGGTTTTGATTGCATCAACAGTTTTAAATAGTTTCTATAGAAAAATATCTCTCAAATGCAAATATCGTTGTCAGTTAAGTGACTTCTTTTTAGCAAGACCAAATGTTAAACCTTTATTAATGGCCAACTTTTACCTTTTTTTAAAATAATGTGCAACGTAGAATATATAGGTATAGTTGCATGGGGCTAAGACTCAAGAGATAGAGAGAGCATGTACAATGAATGACTGGCCGAATAGGTACATACAACTTAAATTACTAACTGCCGTAAGGTCATTTTTGAAAAACAATTTTTTTGACAAAGATGACAAATTATACAAAACCGTGAAGAATCCGCTGACATAACAAGGTGCATAGGACGCCGAGTTCAATCATTGGTATTATGTGGGAACTGCCTGTAATATAACTTGCATAAATAATAAACCACATGCATCCCAAAACGGTGTAAGAATAGCTGAACTTCAGATTATTGAATGTGTAGTTCAGCAGTGTAGACGCTCTTGTAAGTGCGGTTTATTCAACGAATTCGAATGAAATTTTATAAGATGGTTGACACCAGGGCTACGTCTGAAAAAGCTACGGTGCCAAACGTTGTGGAAAAGATTTTATCTTCTCCACAAATTATTATAGATACCTTGGTTAATCGAATCAAGGGTTGGAAAGTTGGAAATCCAAGGATATGTTGAAGCGGTACAATGACTGGAAGAGGAAATTGAATAGAAGACCAACAAATAGTATTTGAATTTCTAGGCTCCCAGAATCCAAAGACGAAGATAAAACAGCAACTGTGCGCTTCTTTATTAAGAACCAATTAGATCTGGATGTGACACAGTAATATATCGATGCTTGTCACAAATTAATGGGTAAGACGGAAATGCACAGGTCTGTTATAATTAAATGTATTAGAGGTTAACAAAACAAATAGTGCGTACCAAACAGGAACTGTTTAAAAAGTACTAAAATGATTATTAAAGAAGATCAATTTAAAAATTCAATTAGATTAATTACTTGCGAAGATGAGTCGCCTTGTGAAATCCTCTTGGAAATTTTTATTTACCTCCAACCCATTCCAGGTGTTTATCTGCTTAGTGCAGGTTCATCTTCTTGTGTTAAAATATAATCAGATTTTTTTTTGTTATGGCTATTGTTTGTGTAATATAACTATACAGAACTGCTGCGAATACAATATCATAGCAATATCATTTTTTTCTGTCACAATAGACGTCAAATATAAAAACTCAAAAACTCGAACACCGGGCTTTGTATGTAGTTCGTACATAATCATACCATCACCTCGTTTTTTATTAGCTTCACAGGTAAACTCACTTAAACGTGCTATGATCGTTAACATGTATACGTTTTGAATGAAAAGCGCAGATGTCAGTTTGAATTTGGTTATTTGACATGTCAAGACACTACGAAAAATGCCTCCATTACACTTACTTGCTTACCCTCTGTGAAAGTTGTAACTTTCACAACTAATGCTGAAAGTGAGCGTTGCTATGGAAATGAATAATCAACCTACTGTTTGCCTCGAAGTTTGTTCGCAATTTTGTTTACTCACGATTATATGCGTTTTTATTTCCCTCGTTCAAAAGACGACGAAACAAATCATCTTCCGAGATTTTTCAGATTTTCACGTTTCAGAGTCCCTAGATCGAGAAAAAATCTGTAAAGGGCTTTACTTAGAACTTCCCCTCAAGTGGAAGCTGTAACACTAAATATTTTGAAAAATCAAGGCCAACTAGTGATAAAAACATCTTAACATCCGTAATAATACTGAAACAATAAAAGGAAACACTTGGTAATGCAAATTACATTAATTTGCAAATTAAAAAAAACATTGCAGATGGGATTCCAACTCGGCGCGATTTCGGCGCCTACGAAAGGCATGTTAACGGGAAGCATAGCGCACCTGTCGATCGCATCCTGCCAAGGAGCTGTGCCGCATATCGCCGGGCTGCGGCTGCATTACATTCAACAGCACATTATTTTTTTCACAACATTTACCCTATATCTGTTGGGTCCCATTTTTTCTCAGTTTTGTGTCAGAAATATCACAGCAGAGATATTAAAAACACCAAACCTTCCCCATGTATCACATTTAATGAAAAGCAATAAACAAGTTTATTACAGCAACATGTTTCGACTAGAAAGTCATCATCAGGCTAATGATAAAAAGCGGTAGTTAAATGATCAGGTGACAGCATAATTGAGAAGTTATGCAAGATTGGTCCTTGAAGATGTACAAATGTTAAGCCAAGTGTGCTTAAGTCACATAGAAATATAAGGATTTTCGCGGCCGTGAAGACACAAATTACATGGGGAATAGATTAAAAAAGAGAATTATCTGTCATTCTTCACTTCACGGAACATGTGTGTTTTACTTTTGTTTTAAATATTTACCGTTATTACTTTGCAACTACCCATCATGAACCTGTTCGATTTCTTTTATCTAGGTGGTGAAGTTAATGGATTTGCAACGCAGGTAGTGATATGTTGATAGCTAAATTTGGTTTATGTCGTGTTTAATTGTAACTATTAAACAATTTTCTTGTTACCCTAGGAATCGCTGACTAGTCCTTGTTCACCGCCGAGGGTTAGAGCTAGCTAGGGCTGTGCTACCCCTCGTTTACAAGTGGTACAAAATATTTAAATTTTTTGCAGTGTGATTTTAGTATTAAAAAGATTTATGATTTAAATAGCTTCGTAAAAGGTAAAGAATCTAGACTTTATTTAAGAATTTTTTTAAATTATTTATGACAGCTCTGATTATAACATAAAAAGTTAATAACAGTTTAAATTTTACTGCTGCTGGTTGATGTCTAATTATTTACTTGTGTGTGAATTACGCAGCTAATTTTCAAGTAAAATATCTAGTGGCTATAAACTCAAAAACAAGGATTTAACAACTTAATTTTGAAACACCAAAGCCGTACATTACATATCTAAAAGTGATATTAAATTTATTTTATATGTATAATTAGCTGCGCAGTTCCCAAGCAAATAAACAATTATAAGTTATAAAAATACTTGCAACTATTCAACTTCTAAATCCTAAATCTACATCCCTAGGATGCTATCAAAGGTAATGGGGTTGTAAATTAGGTTTCTACATTATAGAAAACAGAACAGTTCGTTTTCGCAAAGAAAATGAAAACCTGGTAGTGTTTAGTGTTAAAAAGTGTGACCAGCTTCAGTGTAGTTAAAATGCCTATCCAACGCCCCAGCTTTAGGACTAATAAAAATCGAGCCTCCAAGACGAATTCTGGAATTTGACGTAAATGAACACGTCGATGATAATTCCTCTCAAAAAATCACAGCCGAATGTGAATTTTTAAGATTTGGAAGACCTCAACACAGAACTCAGTGCATCACAAAAATACTCTTTTGAAGCCGGTCTTCATGAAATACAACAGAATTTGACCTTTTTCTACCCCAGTAGAGAGAGTTTTTCTATTGTGACGTTTATTAATGCCCCTAACTGATAAGCCTGATCGGTAGAAAATTTAGTATCGTTAGAGACAAGTGGAATATAAAATGCTTGTTTTATATTCTAAAATTGCTGCTAACTGCCACAGTTAGTCGGTGGAACGTACCGGCGACCATTGTAAGAATTTTAAAGTGTTTTGTCACTAATCACGGGCACGTAGTGATGCAACAAAAAAACCGTTCGGTTTTTTTAAAACCCGTTTTTTTTTGTAAAAACCAAGCGGTCTCGTTTTATTTTTGAATACTTTTTTTCAGAATTAAAGTATAGTGAATAACAACAAGTAATATTCTTTGGAAAAACAAAAAACAGATATTTCTAAATAAAAATAATACATTTCATAGGTAAAGTCAATTATAGAATTTACAACAAAAAAAAACATAACATTTCATAGCCAAAGTGGATATAAAAATTATAATAACGCAGAAATTACTCGCCAACAGACATGGCTGACTCCCCAACTGACTCGGAATCAGTATCCATGCAGTTTAGGTCGCCCATGTCACTGTCTGATGACTGTGATAAACCGCTAACGTAACTTGATTCGTCGATCAGCTCGACAGTTTCAGAGAAATGGGGGTGGGGCGGGGGTGCTCGCATAGACGCATGCATACGATTTGCTGTTTGTGAGTAATACGTAATACGAGTGGCAGTAGGTAACCATACCTACTAAAACGTGCCCCCAATTACAAAAATGAATTAAAAACAAACAAAAATTTTTTTTGTGTTGTTTTTAGGTTTTTTATTCGATTTAAAAAAATCTTTTTTTACATCACTACGGGCACGTAATAGAAACATTACAAGTACGTCCTCGCGACCGCAAATTTTAAGCGACATTCCTTGAACCTGTCCGGCTACGTTCCAATGACGTTGTAGTTACGTAACGCCGACGTTGCGGTTTGGTAGCTGCGACTTTCACAAAACGTTACTACTCTTTTAGATTCGTGTTGCTTGTTTTGTCTTGCAACTGATTTTGTCATACTTACATTTCATTCCTCCACAATCCTTTGTCCAATTCCTAGCTCATATATTAAGTTGAATACTATGAAAATAAAATTAGAGGGCAAAAGTTGTGCTTCTTCCGATAGCTTGAATTACATAATTAAGACAAATGTAAGTTTACTGACGACACTAAAGATGATACGTCCAAAAGCAGGACAAGCTCCATTCAAAATTGCACTTTTAATTAAATGTATTGGCTTTAAAATGTTCAACATAATGTGAAAATATAATATTTTATATGCTGAAAACTTCTTTTTATTGTTCTTTCAAACTATCAAAACTACTTCAGAGTAGTTGCAACTTTGAACCCGCACTTTAGTAGCATAAATTAGTTTTCGCTACGATTGTTAGCCACCTTCAAGTTCTCAAAACGTTAACATTGTCCTATTAGTAACCACAGAGTTTCCAACACCGGAAAAGCCGCGCACAAGTCTCATACAGCTGCAAAGTAACCATTACTGGTAGAAGCTACACGGCAGCAACTGTCGGTTTGTCAATTGAAGATATTTATACATTAAAGTCACAGTTTTAGTAGCCGTTACATAATAATTACATAATACATTTCAGGTTCCAGTCTCACTTGCTAGTACTATTATTCTGGTTGAGTAGAGATGGTTGGATCGTGTATAGAAGACAGAGGAAGAACAAGACTAAAGACTTGGAAAAAAGAATAAAAGGAAGACCGAGCAAACATGGAAAGCCAGTGTGAGAAAAGCAGCAAAAAGCAGAGGGGTGGCATGGAGGGGAATAGAAAACACTAGAAAGAAGTGAGAAAAAAGATGTCATAGAAACTTAACTTTGAATAATACATATACCGAAAGCTAGAATGGTTTCCGGATTAGGTAAATAACCTTGTATCAAAACTTGCCATACAAAGACCAAGCTGCAAAAACACGAGCTGCCACAAAAGAGAGGTTTTGCTTTATTCCTTCCTGAATAGTTCGTACATTAAATTTTTTTTAGTGGATCACATACTCAAGTTATCACATGTGTATCAATATTTAGCAGTTAAATTAAACTATGTTTTTTAGGAGACATTAGGAACACATTGAGGAGCCAATAAAACAGATAGTACAAATCTCTCTTAGTCCAGTCGCACTCGCTTGGTCAATAGCAGAATTACCTCAACACGTCAACAAAGTCCCAGAGATCACAAGTGCGATGCATGTTTACAAAGCAGAAGCCAAACTTCAATGTCTTCTGCACAAATCAAAACAAACAGAATATTTACAATGGCCGGACCTCCAAGAGGAGGAAGAAGAGACGTATTAGCACAGCCACGCTTCCTTATCACAAACTTCGATATAAAACATACGTCCAGACCCCAAACTTCTTAGTCTGCTCCGTGTAAGCATGCAAGCTGCTGGTAGGCTGTGGCCGAGTTGACTTTGATTTTTCGCAATTAATTCCAGTGACTAAGTTTGGACGTGCGCATTTGGGAACGTTGTTATGAGCTGCTGATATTAGTGTGAAAATTTGTTTGTGCTTTTCTGCTGGTCGACAAGATGAGAGGTAATTTGAGTTTTGTCTAAAAAATTAAGTGTAAGCTATGTAATATGAGACGTTTCGAATATTCTGTTACGGTTTTTAGAATTTTAGTAGAGCGTGCATCCTGTGCACACATCACTTAATTTCCATGTGCGTAAATATGTACTTATTTTATTTAACATCGGAATGTTTCTTGATTTGTTTCCATTTGTGCCTACACAAACAAAGTTATAAAGAATAATTCCTATCAGTGATTCCTTATTAATACCTAGTGTTTAATATACCCAAATTGATATATTTTATGGTTTAAAAATATAGACAGTTTATTTTTGGTCACATTCACATCAATGCATAAGGAAATTACCAATTATGGACGAATTGGTCTGCAATTATTAAACGTAATTATTATACAGTGCGAGTGTAAAGTCTGGAACTATCGAAATAGAACTTTTATCAAATGTTTTTCAAAGAAATCCTCGAACACGTCAATTTTTATTTTAAAAAATACATATTTTACTGTAATTGTCACTTTTAGATTGTCTTTTGTTTTTGAGTTATGACGTTAGCGATACTTTTTTAAAATGGAAACCCTCAATTTTTATGATGAATTTGGACACAGCATGAAATTCTAAGACCAAATACTCTAAAAAAAGTATGATACTGTATTTTGAAATTTTCGAGAAAATCGTACGGTTACCAGATCCCCCCCACAATACTAAAATTTCAATTGGTTCTTTTTCACTCAAATATTGTATCATTATTTATTTAATTAGGAGCACACAACAAAAACAGAAGACAAACTATGAAGAACTGTCATAATTTTAGGGCTAACTCATTGTTTCATGGCTACTTGATTTTTATTCGATTTTTGTTTTAATACTTTAATAGCGATTTTCTCGAAAATTTCAAAATATAGTATCATACTTTTTTATCGTATTGGTCTTAGAATTTCATGCTCTGTCCAAATTTATCATAAAAATTTGAGGTTTCCATTTAAAAAAATGATCGCGAACGTCATAACTCAAAAACAAAAGACAATCTAAAAGTGACAATTACAGTAAAATATGTATTTTTTAAAATAAAAATTGACATGTTCGAGGATTTCTTTCAAAAATATTTGATAAAAGTTCTATTTCGACAGTTCCAGACTTTACACTCGCACTGTATAGAATCTTTTATGCATTATACAGGGTGTCTCGCGAAGTTCTCCCGGCACTTAAGGAGCATGTTCTTGGGATAATTTCAAACAAAAAAGTTCATATGGACATGTGTCCTATTTCCAGTATTTATTCAGCTATACACATTTTAAACTAAATTAATCTTAAATCATTTTTATTTCTATGACATCAAAAATAACAAAATAAATGACTGCAGACTAATAATTTAAAAAAACGTAGTCATAGATGTTCAAAAATGCCACCTCCTACTTCAGTGCCTGTGAATTCCACGCTTTCCATTCATTACCTTAGCATGGCTGTCTTTTATTTGTGCTGCAGCCTTCAAAATTCGCTGGATTAAAGTCTCGCTTGTTTTTACTTTCTCTTCGTACAACAACTCCTCCATCCAAACTTATATGTTGTAATCTAAGGGATTTAGATCTGGAGATCTGGCCGACCAATTGTGTGGCCCATCTCGACCAATCCAATACTGATAATAGGACACATGTTCATATGAACATTTTTGCTTAAAATGATCTTAAGAACATGCTCCTTAAGTGCCGGGAGGACTTCGCGAGACACCCTGTATTTGAACCCACGACCCTATTTCATAAAACAACTTTTGCAACATTTCACTTTGCACTTTTCAATCCATTTTTATTGCATAATAAATATTTTCGAAAAGTAAAAAGGACAATTTTAGCAAAATTATGCAAAGTGCAAGTGGGCAGTTGAAAACCAACAAAGTTGACTAAAATATTTTATTAAAAAAAACTGCGGAACTTTCAAAATTTAACAAATGTAAAATTGAAAATCACCAAAAAAAATGTACACAACAAATATTTGTCCAAACGCCCTAATATTGCACAATTAAAATATATACAACGAAATTTTAATGTAATTAACGTAATTTCCAGTTTGTTATTGCTAAATTACTAATTTGTAAGATTTTTAGAAAATTACAACTTTAAGTACCCTTGAAGAATTGTATAAAGGCTAAATTTTATTGCAATTACAAACATAACAGCACAGACGTGATTTTGTAAAAAAATCTACTTCTCAATGTAAAATAGTAAAATAATAACATGATTCGATGTTTTCTTAGATTATATTGTTTCAGAATTTAAAAAAACTATAAATGTTATTGATAGGGTTTTGAATTGTCTGGAAATTTTGATCTCGTGGAAACAAACTGAATAATCATTTTGAGGATGTTAGTATCTTAATTATTTGCTTATCACATTAATATTATTCCATTGCTGTGGTTTAGTATACAGCGAATCCTATACCTTTTATTCTAAAGCCAAGTGCTTTAGATTTAGTAAAAACTAAAAAAAAATTGTACATAAACGGTACTTCTAGAAGTAGTATTATTTTAGTGTTTTTTTCTCCACTATTTTATAAAACAACCAAAGTTTCCCGCCTTTTTCGAATTTTTAGAATTTTTACTTGGTTATTAGCAAGCGATGCATATTGCTGAAGAAATAAATATTAAACTAATCCTCTATTAAAGTGAAATTTCTCTTCTGTAATTTGCTTAAGTACTTCGTGCTTTAACTAAAAATGTGATAATTTAACACACCTTTGATATTAGTAAATTGCAAAAAAGTCTAACATTAAATCACACACAAATTTCTAAAATGATATGGGATACCCGGTGGAACTCTATGCTTACAAACTAAATAAAAAAATCAGATAAATCATTGTATGCTTGCGAATAGAATTTTAAATTCTCTCAAAGTTTTAGTTTGGCGGAAAATATTGAAAAATATAAAAGAAATAGAGACTTACAGCAAAAATAACAATACATTGATGATATTATTTCGTATTTATCACATTATTATTCTATTTGTTTAATTGGTACTGTTTGGCAGATGATATTGTTTGAATTCATTGTTTAAACTGTAAATTTCCCAACCTACGCGTAATGCAGTAGTGGAATTATGGCAGTTTACTGACCCTAAAGTCAATTGATTAACTTTAAATAGCGATTTGTTCCAAACTTTCTGTTATTTTCCAGCTTTTAAATCTAGTCATCAGGAATCTTTCAACGTGTTTCCCAGCATTTATCTCTGTACCGCTCTTTGATAAATTTACAGCTTTTTTATTATCTTCTTTACAATAATACAATGTTCTGCTCCATATGTTAGTATAGATAAAATGCATTAATTGTACATTTTTTATTTTAAGGATGTATCCATTTGCATTTTCTTTATTTTGTTTAAATTTCCGAACGCTGTCTAGCTTTATCATATACGTATATGTCGGTACTGTAAAATATGCACCCTTTGGTGGTTTTTCTCACGTCGGGGTCACCAGTTGTAAGATATTCACCCTTTGGTGGTTATATCTTACACTATATGCTTATATAGAAAGGTCAATGAAACACGTCTTGCTTCAAGAACCAAAATATTAAATTTGTTTATAAATTTGTTTGATTGTCGCCTTCACAACATGAACATACGCGACTCGATCCATTAAATTACCACTATAGATGTGCAGGTTGTTTACCGCACAAGGGCAGTTAATCAATTTTGATTGATTATATATGTACAATAAAACTTCGCTCCAACCGACTATTCGTCCTAAACGACCACTCCAATTAACGGCCACACTCTCCAAGAACATAAAATGTGCAAGGTATTAGTTATACAATACTACTCGTGTAACAAAAAGCCTTTACGCGATGGAAACCGAAAATTCAGGATTAGAACGACTATTTGCATGTTAGCGAGATCCTCTTATTTTTTTATTCGCCGTAAGCTGCTGTTATGAAATATAATGCCCCGGTTGTTATGGACTTGTTTATATATTCCGTATCACAGGTATAAACAAGCGATAATGTACTAGTAAAACATAAATGTAATTACAGTTAGTGATAGAGAATTATCTCAGTGAAATTCAGAGATCACAAGTGCAAGTGCAGAATGAAACACATTCAAGGAATTTTTAAAAACCGGAGCGACTTAAAGAAAATTTGATTTCAAAATGCAAGACGCAAGATATCAAAAGAAGATCATTTCAACCGTTTATAATACAAATTGTGTAATAGTTTGACCTTATATTTAAATTTCATAGTATTTCAACACAGTTTTACTACTTTCAAAATGCAATTCAATAATTTTAAAAATTTTATAGAACTTCCTAATTATTTCATACTTTTTATAGTAATTTTACACTATTTCAATATAATTTCAATAATTTACTAACATTTGAATCATCACTTCTATAATTTCTTACCATTTCAGTAATTTCGTATAATTTCAGGATCATTTCAATAAGTATTTCATAATAATTCTGTAGTTTTATAAATTTCGTGGCATTTTATAATGATTTTATAACATTTCATCAATTTCAATGCATCGCATAATCTTCTACAGTTTCTCATAGTTTTATAACATTTTATAATTTTGACAATTCCCTTGGATGTCATGATAATTTCAATAATTAAAAGGATATTTATAATATCATACAATTTCAATACTACTGTAACACTTCAAGATCATTTAATAAGTACTTAGTAATAATTATACAGTGTTTCAAAAACGTTTTAGCATTTTATAATGATATCTTGACATTTCATCGCAATTTTAAAAAGTTCGTAGTATTTTATCATCATTTCAATAATTTCTTAGCATTTTATTATCTCAAAATTCCTCTTGCGTTCCATGAACATTTCAATAATTTCTAAGTATTTTTCTAATTTTTGGCATTTCAATAATTTTTGTAATATTTTACGATCATTTTAATAAATATTTCTTAATAATGATAAATTTCATGGCACGTTGTAATATCCTAGCGTTTCATTATCTCAATAATACTCAGAATTTCATGATTATTTTAGGAATTTCAAAATATTTCAGGCTCATACGAATGCACATACATATTATATCATATCATAATTTCATGGAATTTAATAATTTTAATAATTCTATTGCATTTTATGATAATTTACATCATTTAAAGGTATTTTTGCACCACCTTAGAATTTCCATAATTTTGTAGTACTTCGTGTCAATCAATAAGTATTTCATAGTGATTCTGTGTTGGTTGATTAATTTCATATTACTTAATAATGTTTTCTTAAGATGTCATCATCATTTCAAGAGTTTCCCAGTATTTCATCTCAACAATTCTCTTGCATTCCAATTTCAAGTGTTTCATATAACCCATTCGCCAGTCTTTTATAATAATTTTGTAGCATATCATTATCTCAATAATTTCTTTGCATTTCATGGTCATTTAAATAAGTATTTCATAATAATTCTGTAGTGTTTTTTTTAAATTTCGTTTTATTTTATAATGGTTCCTTACACTTCGTCATAAATTCAATAATTTCTCAGTATTTCACCTCAACAAGTCTCTTGCATTTCATGATCCTTTAGCCAATTTCAAAAGGTTTTATAATAAATTATTTCGTAGTACTTTATAATAATTTTGTGGAATATCATTATCTCAATAATTCCCATGCATTTCATAATCATGGCAATAAGTATTTCATAATAATTCTGTAGTGTTATTTAATAATGATTTCTTAATATTTCATCATAACTTCAATAATTCCCCAGCACTTCATCTAACAATTTTCTAGCATTTCATGATCCTTTAACCAATTCCAAAGTGTTTCATAATTATTCCGTAGTACTTTATAATAATATTGTGAAATATCATTATCTCAATAATTCCCATGCATTTCATGATCATGTCAATAAGTATTTCATAGTAATTCTTCAGCGTTTTTTACTTTTGTGTTATTTTCTAATGATTATTCAACGTTTCTTTATACTTTCAATAACTTTCCAGGATTTTATGATCATTTACCACTTTCAAAGTGTTTCATAATAATTTCGTAGTATTTTATAATAATTTTATGGCGTACCATTATGTCAATTATTCTCATAGATTTCATGATCATTTCAATAAGTGTTTTATAATTTCGTAATATTTTCTAATGGTTTCTGAACATTTCATCATAATTTCAATAATTTTACAGCATTTTATGGTCATTTCAAAGCGTTTCATAATTATTCCGTAGAACTTTATAATAATTTTGTGGAATATCGTTATCTCAATAATTCCCATACATTTCGTGATCATATCAATTCGAATTTCAGAATAATTCTGTAGTATTTTTTCATTTTCTGTTAGTTTATAATTTCGTAACATTTAATCAGAATTTTAATAATTTCCCAACATTTCATTTCAACAATTTTCTTGCAGTTCATGATCATTTAATCAATTTCAATGTGTTTCATTGTTATTCCGTAGTAGTTTATAATAATTTTGTGGAATATCATTATCTCAATAATTCCCATGCATTTCATAATCATGTCAAGTATTTTGTAATAATTCTGTCGTGATTTTTAATTTCGAGTTATTTTATAATGATTTATGGCATGTCATTATCACAATAATTCCCATACATTTCGCGATTGTATCAATGCGAATTTCATAATAATTCTGTAGTGTTTTTTATGTTTTGTTAGTTTATAATGATTTCTTAACATTCCATCACATTTTAATAATTTCCCAGCATTTCATGATCATGGCAATAAGTATTTGATAATAATTATGTCGTGATTTTTAATTTCGTGTTAATTTATAATGATTTTATGGCATGTCATTATCACAATAATTCCCATGGATTTCATGATCATTTGAATAAGTATTTCATAGTCAATTTTCTAATTTCAAATTATTTTCTAATGATTCCTGAACATTTCATCATAATTTCAATAATTTTACAGCATTTTATGATCATTTCAAAGTGTTTCATAGTTATTCCGTAGTATTTTATAATAATTTTGTGGCATAGCATTATCACAATAATTCCTTTACATTTCATGGTCAGTCCAATAAGTATTTCATTGTAATTCTATAATGTCCTCTAAATTTCCTGTTATTTTATGTTTTCTTATTCCTGAATTTGATTCCATAATTTCTCTGTATTTCAAGATCATTTCAATAATTTCAAAGTATTTTATAATCATCTATAGCTTAAATTCGTGCCATTTTATAACGATTTCTTAATATATAATCACAAGTCCGTACTATTTTATTATAATTTCATTAATTATGCAGCATTTCAACATCTTAATAGTGTCTTTGCATTTCATAATCATTACATAGCATTATTAGCTCGTCAGCACTGACGTTCCTCACGGTAGCACGAATACTTGCGCCGTTTCTGTGGAACCCCGAAATAATGTGCTTATTCTGGTTGTCCTAGTTAACGTTTTGCAATAATATTTACGTTTACATACTCTCTCATTTACTCTATACTTGGAAACACCAGTTGTGTACCATTATTGATAACAGAAAAAAATATATAAATTTGAAAACCATTGATGCTGTTTTTCGTAAAAATCAGTAACGATGTATTACAAAATTAAAATTTTAAGAAAGTAGCTTCTGTTATGTAATAATAAAGAAGGCACGAAATTACTAATGTACTTATTTTTACAATTTGTTTAAGCTTCTTCTACAATTTATAAACCAGAAATTAGAAATTTTATGTAAATCTACCGAATTATTTCGAAAAATGTGAAGTCAAAATGCATACGTTTTTGGTAGCGTGAACCTAATCCCTTTTATAAAGGTGCTAAGCGTCACGGGAAATTTCGCGCTTCCAACCTAGATGACATACAAAAATAAAGTCGCTCGGGTTGCTCTTAGACCTCCCGCCAGTAACGACGGGTTAGTATTTCATAATAATGTTACGGCATTTTATAGTTTCAATAATTTCTTGGCATTTCATTATTTTAATAATGATCATTTGAATAACTTTAAATTATTTTAATAGTTTAATGGCATTTCCTAATAATATGACATTCATCAATGATTTCAAAATTTCGGAGCGTCATAATCACTTCAGTAGTTTATCATATAATAATAATTTATAATAATTTCATGAATTTTTTAGCCATTTATAATAATTTAAAAAATTTACTAGTATTCCACCATTAATTCATTAATTTTGAAAAATATCGCAATTTAGATAGATTTAAAGTATTTTTTTAATATTAATTTCATAGTTAATAAGAATTTCCAGATTCTCGTCAAATTTCATAGCATCTTGTGATAATTCTTTAGTATTTGATAATAACTTAGTTGTATTTACTAGTAACAATTTCATACAATTTCAAACATTTTGCAACATTTCAATTTGAAGATTATTTAATAGAATTTTATATATTTTTATGCTGCCACAGCAATGTCACTGTTAATTTTCTTCTCGATTCTAAATAATTCAGTTTAAACAGCATCTCTTGCCGTTAAAAAATTATAGTTGATATGGCGGTTTTGTCGGAAGTGCCAGAACAAGTCAGATATGAATTGCTTTGGTATGCTTCGTGTAATGCAACATTTATTTAAAATATTTTGTTGGTAGTTAGGGTAATTGTTGGCATTATAAACTTCTCGGAAGACTCTCTTAATTACTTTAACTGACTTTCAATGCAAACAGCGGCCCTGGTCATATTCTCTACTTCAAGACCCACTCTATTTGACGCTACTTGAACATCTTCTAATATGCTCTTCAGTTCGTCTTTTGTTGGCAAATCTTGAGTGGTGTAGTCTTTCACCCGAAATGGCCGATGCTCCATTTCCTCCAGTTCTAGAGTGTAAAAACATTGCCTTACCTCTTTGTCTATTTTAATTTTCTCCGTGCTTTCGTGAAGTCGTACTTGGAGCGTGGCTTTTTTATGTTTATTCAATTAGATTAGTGTATTGGTGGTCATTTTTTGCGTTTTTGTGCTTGAAGTATATCCCATATTTCTACCGTATGAAACGCTGTAGGTACTTAGTTACCTTTTCAAGTATTGTTCTCATTGTCTGTAGATACAAAATTGTTCTACATTTCTTTCTAACGTCCGGCTGCTCGTTTAGCTAGTGAAAATCACACTCTTTAGTTGAACGATGATAAGATGAACATATGGATACGATAGAAAAAAAAGTGGCAAATGTTATAAGGAGGGTAGTGTGACAAAAAGGTCGAACATATTGCCGGAGGTGAAGACAAATGGAGTGCAAAGTTATTTATAGGAAAGCTATGGGTAGGGTGTAGAATCGTAGGAAGGCTGTAAATGAGGTGGAATGACGACATAAAGAATTTGTGCGAAGTGGCACAAAATAGAGATGTATGGATAATAAGTGAGGTTCATATCGAAACGGTAGAACATGACCAGCATCAGAAGAAGAAAGAAGAGATTAGCACTGATCAATACTGTTTTGAAATAATTGACGATTAGGCTGTTTTAACTCTCCTTTAATGTTAGTTGCGATTACCAGTTCTAAGGATCTTCAAACATAGATTCGCGAGTTGTCAAACAAGCAAGTTGGTGGCGCCCATATTTGGTTTTGATCATTTTAGTGTTAATCCACCCCCTCCTATGAGTACTTAGCTGGCCGATTGAACGCTATTTGTTAGGAAACTATTTTGGATATTCACAGCTCGTTATTCGGCTTATATTGAAGTGTTGTAAGATTATCGTTATTTATTCTATTGCTATTGCGTATGAGAGCGTTCAGCGGTCACAGTTTTCATAAAAAATAGATTTAAGGCAAATTTCTTTGCGTCAGCGCTTTTATACTTAACTATAAATGCTCAATTACTGACTTACTATGGCATCATCTTCTACCTTTAATAAAGTATCGAAGCTTTTGGATTTATAAAGGCTTTCCTATTCATTGCCATTTTTGTTATCGTAGTTGCGTTTTCCATACTGTCTTTAGATATTTATTACCTTTCTTTATCATCCTCATGAAATACTCCAAGCAACGTAACTATTGCTGTTCGGTCTTTACACTTCATTGCGTTATCTTTAGTTCATCTCTTATATTCACGTTCTTAATATGGTTTATACGCATCCTCGCAGACATTTAAGTTGTATTTTCTCTAACAGTAGGGGAAACGCAGCCATTGTCCTTCCTAGTCGAACTCTATAATTTTGCGACAAATGCCAAAACGATGAAGCTGGTCTGAAGTCATCTATAAGAATTGTTCTTCCATACTTTTTCTAAGCCTTGCCTTCAAAATTCTTTGTTTTGCAATTATCCCATATTATTGCAACGCCACATTTAATTATTGGTAATATCGCTACCAGTTATGAATCTTTAGAAGTGTTCTTATCATCCCTTTTCCAATGTATTTAATTGCTTCAGGTGGAATGCCATCGAGTTCTAAAACTTTTCAATCCTTATCCAATAATTCCTAGAAGTATTCACACTATCTTTCCGTTATCTTATTTATTATCACCAAAAAGTTTTCATCTATCAGGGTCTTTCACGAACTCCTCCCCAAGTAATTCTTCGTAGTTCTTTGTATTTGTCATAATCTTCTGGGGTCTTGTTATTCAACTGTGTTCCTTTCTTTCTTCGAACCACCATACTGTACGGTTTATATTTGGAATTATATAACGACGTCTTCGCCATATCATTGTTTATAGTAGACTTAAATTGTGTCCAGGTTCGCTCAACGTCTTAATTTTAGGATAAGGCCTTCGTCCTTCTAGCCCTCATGCCACTCTATGTAGTTTTTCAACTATTTTTACATGAGTGGCTCTATGATACGTTCGCATTTGTTGTAATAATTTTGGAAAACCAACAATTAAACATGTAATAATTAAGAAGCATAAGAATCAAAACGCGACTGTAGAACTTTCCAGTTACCTTCCCTGGACATAAAACTAAGTTACATTTCAATGTACAGCTTTAGTACAACTTTAAGTTAACCTAACCTCACTTTCGTTTGGGAAAAGTCGTTTCTCTTTTGTTTTCTGCGTGCTGCATTTAGTTTATTATTCAATGGGCTTTAAAATTACTTTTCTTGCCTTGAGGGAGGTACATTATAGTAAACAGTTTTTAATTTTGAACTAAAGCTATAAATTGTAAGAACGTGACGCAAACTGCCTGTGATTAAATCCAACAGTCGAGTCGTATAGATCGTTGTCCCGATTAGGGTATTCCATATTCACATAAACAGACGTATTTCAATTTTATTGCCATCCAAGACGTAGAATTTGATCTAAATATAACCGCAGATAAGTTACTTCACAAATAATCGCTATTTCCAGCTAATCAAAGTCTGAACCATTTCTTCCGATTTTAAATGCGCTGAATCGATTTTTTTTTCTGCCGATGAAGCAAAATACCTTTTGCACTACAACAGCAAACCCAGCAGAACATTTTGGGAACCTTTTTCCATTGTGCGTCGTTTCCGTAATTAAATGTTTGATAAGAGTTTTATGGGAACAATTGTTGCTTAAAATTGATTAAGTACGTCTAGAGGTATTCATTGTTGTGAATTCGTTCTAACATTGAAATTGCTTCAAATTCATCTAGTTACTGTGCGTCTGTGAGTTTTGCTGTCGTGTTTTGAAAAGTTTAAAGAATAGTCTCCAAAGAACCCTTACCTCTTTCTTTTTGAAATGTCATCCTATTGAACAACTGTTGCTCTTTATTGGTTATAGTTAAAAATGTAAGTGCGTTTTTACTAAATATTTCAAAGGTGCTTACTGTTCGTGTGGAACGTGTATTAAGAAATATTGCTAATTGTGTTTTAAAACTAAATACGACAGAAGGTTCCTTTAGTGTTAATATGTTTAAGAAATGTGTTCACCTCATCAAGGCCAAGTTGCATACACACTATCAAAATACCACTAAATTCTTGATTTACCTTCCACAGTGATATTACTAACAATCAGGAATAAGGGAAAACATATCGGTTTTGAAACAATCGAATTATGTTAAGCCCATACCTTTCATGAAGATAATTTCTAAAGTTTATTTGTGGCATTCGACTATATTTCATATTTTATATGGGCATTGGCATATTCACAAAATTATGTTAACAACCTCCTTTTGTTTTTATTATCGACCCCCCTAAACCGACCGGATCAGACCCTTCGTTAAATTATTTCCAGCTTCCTTTTTTCTTTCGTTTTCTTTCTTTTACGTTAGGCCAGTGGCCTGTTCTTAACCACAAAGTCGGTCTATGAGCCCTATTTACTCGTAAGCGGTTAGGTGGCTAGCCTTGTCCGTCGAAATTGAGGAAGAGTTCCCTATCAAAAGTTAACAAGTACCACAGGTGTTAGTGTGATAGCCGGTAGCCAGTTTACTCACTAATTTTAACTAGTACAACATTCCATTATTAACTATAAAATAACGACGATTACACCATTTAACGTTTTCTTCTTGCAGATTTAATAAGAAACTACAAGCTGTCCCTCCAGCGCCGGGGCTCCGAGGATTCGGGTTCGGAATCGCAGCCCTTGCTGAGCTCCCAGAGCTCCTCCACCTCGAGTTTCGGGTAAGCACGCACCTCCCACGACCGAAACAAAGCAAAGCGTTTTGGCGTTATGTCATATCGATATCTCGTGCCACTTCGGCGACCCCGCAATCGGAATTCTCAAGGGGTTCTGACCTCTGCTATCAGTCTTGGTAACACCCAAATCCAGCAATAATGGTTTCAGGGCCACCCAGAACCAGCTGATGTTCCACGACTCGGACACCACGGACTACGAAAGCGAGAGGACCGGGAAGTCGGTCCAGGAGGCGCCCGTCTCCCCCAAGCAGTCCTTCATGCGGTAGGGCTCCAATTGGGTTGATTGATTAGTTTTGATTAGGTTTGTTGGTACAGGAGGCCCTTCTGCTACCCCGGCCGCTACGAGGCCCCCGCTCTCGACATTTTCGCCTACGAGGAAAAGGTGTATGAGAGGTTTGCCTACTTTTCCAAAATCAATGGTATCCTCAACATTAGCACTTCGTGTTTGGTAAGTTACAGAGTTTCAAACGGCTTGCTATGGCAGTAAATAGTCATTACAAAAATGTACTTTAAGAAATCTACAGAAAGAATTTGTATAAACCATACAATTAGAGGAAAGTTCTGCATCACTATGCTATTGATTCGAAGTAAAATATCTTGTACTATCGCATAATTGCTTTATTTTTCTTTACTTTTTTTCGTCATGTTTCATATGCGTGGTTTGCTTTTCCACCCTTTCCTGTCTTAGACGTCCTGTATGGTCAGTTCTAGATCGGCCATTTTCTTTGGACCTCTGGTCAGGGTTAGCTTTGATAACCCGCTTCTTCTTCTGCTAGGCACTCTTCCCACAATTCAAATTTCTCTTTGATCTTGTTTACCGCACTGTAACCCTCATCTTACCTAATGCCTTAGTTCTTTATACTTGGTCTCACTAAATGTTTAAAAATGTTTTAACTTCTTGGGAATTTTCTTGTCCGCGCATGTTCCTAACATTTCTCACGATTTTTTCCATCCCTACTTAATTCTGCTTTTAACGTCCTCTTCACAGCCACCGTTCTTTTCCAGTGTGCTACCAAGGTATTGAGATCTCTCTACTTTCTTCAAATCTTCGGCTCCAGTCCTTCGGGTTTGACCTTCTTGGACTATACATTCTATATGTTTCGTTTTGCTCTATATACTTTTAATTCTTGGTTTTGAAGTGTTTCCACCCATCCAGTAAGTTCTTCCTGTACCTTCACTGGTATCTCTGCTGCCAAGATGTTGTGCTTCTTCCATAATATGTGTTGTTACTGTATCTATGATGATCGTATTGTCAGTTGAATGATTACACCGGGCGTACATTACATTTCCAGATGAGCTCCTCGCACAGTATTAGTCATATGGTTTTTAACGCCGATGGGCACAAAGTGGACGGCATTTTCTCTCTCTCTGTATGCGGCTACTTGAACCTTTTCTCTTAATGAATGCTAGCTGTTAACTTTTCTCAGAGTACTTTTTCATCCTCTTTAGAACTACGATCATGTAGGAATTTTGGGTTGTTGGGTATTATTATTGCTGTTGCTTTTATACACAACAACTCTCCCTTAGTTCAAAATATTCGTAGTTTTAAGGTTTTACACAACTCCATCTAAAGTAACGTTTACTTTTATATGTATTTTTTTAACCAGATTTAGACGTCATTTCACTGTCGATGTTTGTTGGAAAAAAGCTGTTTTGTACTACTGTCTATGCATCCTTCAACTTCCCTTTATTTTCTTCCTCATCTATTTTGACGTTTCAAACTTTTGTGAATTTAATGCATTAACCTAACCATTTTTTAATCTCATTCACATACTATCGCCTTTTTTGAAATTATTTTCTTTCTCTTCTTCTCTGACGTTACCATCTTTTTTAAATTCTAGCTTATAGAATGGAATTATTTCAATTACCCTGAATAACAGCAACAATTTCAATTTAAATTCGTTATAAAGTTTCGTGTACATTAATGCAAGTTAACCATCTCTCTATCATCTACTTGTTCCACTGTAAGTCGTTGTACTATTTTTTATGGGGTTTATTGTTGTATTTTTATTGGTTTTCCTGCACCAAAACGTGTATCATGGCAATACATTTTCCTTCGAAAGTGTGAATCACGATGTCATCCGTTTGCCCCAATTAACCAGCATTTTTCGCATTATATACACGGTGTAGATATTAAACAAGATAACAAGATGGGTGATCAGATATATCTGCGTGTTGTTTATGCTTATAAAGGTTATCGAGTGAACCCAATACAAAGCATAAAGGAACAGGGAAGAATGGTAGTAATGTAGTAATGGTTACAGCACAGTGGAGGAGAGCTAGGAGCAATTACTTAGGCAAGGTAGACCAAACGGATTTTCAAAAATACGTTCAGTAGTGCCACGGCGCTACTGCTATTAACAAAAAGTTCCTTTAAGGTTGTTAAGAGATGTTAACAGTGATAGGGAAAACTCCTCCAGAATTATAACCATCATGTTTACATGAAAAGAAGTGTTTATACGGCGTTGCGAAATAAACCATAAACAATAATTTGCCAACATGAATTATCTGCAGATTGATACAAGCTAACTAAAAATAGAAACCAAATATTACGATTAAGATTAAGAGTGGAAGTTTTATTCAGATATTCGATGTTGTACACCTTCATTTACGCCCCTTTCAGAATATTCTTTAGGTTTTAAGTAATTAATTTTTTAATTTTTTTTCATTATTCGGATGCAGAAGGATTTTCCAATTATCTGTGAATTGTTATTACATGTGACGACGTATAAAGTTCTTCTTCTTAATGAAGGAGTTTAGATCTGCACTGAAATGTGTAACAAACACTGTATTACTATAAAAAAAAAACGTTAACTACATTGTGCAATGCATAAGAATGCAGGGTGAGACAATTCTGCGTTGATGCGTCATGGCAGATGAGTGCACATATTTGCAACAAAACCTTTAGCGTCAAAAATATGTGAACTTTTGATCCGCTGAACTTGGTAAGGTTGTGATAAGGGAGCGAACAAAAACTGCAGATAATGTGTTTATAGCACTGGGATTCCTTTCGTTCATAAATCACTTAAGCTTCCCAGCGTCAAGGTCAAGCAAGTCTCTTTAAAAATGCCATTGTTTGAATTTTTATATTATTATTGCAAATATCAGACAGCTTAGCACAATATAACAGTTTTTCACACGAATTATGTTACGTTCCCAGATAGATAATAAGAACATTAGTTATGATAAGATAATGCAGTCGCGTATTACATATCATTGCATTCCCGAGGGACACAAGTGTTATCTTATCTTTGCTGATGCAGCTTAGGTAACCTGCTCGACTACATCGCAGGATGAAGTTAGTTGTAATTTGGAATCTGTAGCTTTCACTTGTATTTTATAATTATAAACTCCGTCTGTGTATTGATATTAAATAAATTTTTTTATATCAATCACAGTTCGTAAATTTAATTGGCGCAGTCGTGACGGATATTTTGGCAGTTTTTTGGACAAAAATCGCCGAAAAACGTGTATTTTAATACTTTGGCCGAAACCGAACAACCAACGTCGTCCCAAGAAGCAGTATTCAGAACGGAGCCTGGAGGACAAGCATCGCCAAAGGGTCACGCGAAGAATACAATTCTAGTGACGAAACTGCAGCAGAAGCGGCACCAGTAGCTGCACCTGGACAACATCTCCGTGGGCAACCGAACAGTGTCGACCTTCACCAGAAGTGGACAAGAATCGCCACAACCCCAAGCTAGGACAGCATCGCCGACGCTTGGTCTAGAAATAAGCACTCCATCGAGGAGGACCGAAGAATGAAAATTACAGCGCTATTACTGTAAGTCGCTAACAATATTTGTTGCAGCATAAAAACAATTTAGTTATAAGCTTGCTATTAAATAAAACGCAACAGTTAAAACGAAATAATTAAACCTTAATAATAAACTTAGTATTAGCCTTCGTAAGTTTTTATAGACGCCATAACTGCAATGGTCTGTTAAAAACGTTACACTAGGAAGGAACCCTTAAACGAATAAAAATCATTTGCCCCGCTATTTAAACAAATTAAAAATAAAAATATAAACAAATCTTAATGCTACGAGGTAACGACGACTTAGTAGCTTTATTCGAAAATTTATTACTGGAGGTAGCACCTGAAGAACAACAAGTAGAAGCCAATCAACCAAACATGGCACAAGGAGGACAAGCAGTACCAGCAGGACAAGCTTTCCACTTGGAATATTTAAGAATAGTTCCAGAATTTGATGGTACTCCACACAAATTATCCGAATATATTAGATCTGCCGAGGTAATAATCGCACACTACCGTGGGAATGCCGACGCCTTCCTGCAGTCTTTAATTCTTTCTGCTTTACGGACAAAATTAACCGGAAGAGCACTTTTAGTAACCAGCGGACGAGAAATTGCCACCTGGAATGAATTAAGAAACATTTTAAGAAGATCATTTGCCGATCAAAGATCAGAGAGCTCACTTTTGCGAGACTTGATGCTCTTACGACAAAAACACGAAACGGCCCAAGAATATTTCGAAATTTGCCAACAAACAAGAAGCCTTCTATACTCGAATATTCAACTTAATGAACCAAATCAAGGCACACGAGCAGTTAAACAATTACAGTACGATGAATTAACACTAAAAGCTTTTCTTAGTGGACTCAAGGAACCACTAGGTAGCTTCCTAAGAAGTATGCGACCAGCCACATTAGAAGACGCAATTAAATATGTACTCGAAGAAGAAAACGTGCAATATTCCAGAAGACATGAAACCGAGCATCGAAAAGGACTTCATTCTTCCACATTTACTCAAAAAAGACCACCACCAGGACTACGAATGACTACTGGCGTAAACAACCCCAGCTTTTACAATCGTTACCCTACATATCAATCATTTGGGAATCAACAACCACGAATACAACTTCCAACGTTCCAGAATAATTCAAGACCAACAAATTTTACTGCACAACAATGGCCAACCCGTTTTCAACAATCGCAACCAAGTACACAAGCAAGAAATGTATTTGCACCCCAAAATCGTGCTCAACCACGTCCCACGCCAATGGACACCTCATCAGGCGCTACGAGACGAACAACCAATTTGCCTCAACGATTTAATTCATCAAACACCCAGCGTTTTACTCAACCAAGACAATTTATTCAACAGTCAAATCAACCTCGAAATTTTATATCCGAGGAACTCCACTACCAAGAGGAACCAGAAGATATCATCGATACACCATCTGAAACAGATCAATATCTACAGCAAGAATTTGAAGACTTTGAAAATGAGCAGTATGAGTACGAAGAACAGGATTTTATGAAAACAGCCTCGCCCAACGAGCATACGTAGACGAACATCCACCACCTGAACAAAATTACCAACAGCCCGAATTAATACAAATCAATAATCAACCATCATCACACCTACCATGCATATACATCCCACAGCTAAAAGCGAATTTTCTCATAGATACTGGAGCTTCTAGGACGCTAGTTAAACCAGAAATAGCTCAGAAATATTTTCCAGAATTAATTGAACCCCAAATTTTTCAAATACAAACTGCACATCAGACGTCAATACATAATGAAGTTGCTGTAATTCAATTACCAGCCATCTTTAAGACAAACAAAACTCACAAATTTCACCTATTTGATTTCGACCCTAAATACGACGGTCTTATAGGAACAGATTTATTAAAGAAATTAAAAGCCAGAATCGATTTCACAAACAACACTTTAGAAACCGAAAAGGCCCAAATTCCATTATATTCTATCGAAGACAGGAACCCAGATCTGAACTACCATATTACAATCGAAGGAAGAACTGAAAAAGTAATTAAGATTCCAGTTACGAAAAACATCAAGCAAGGAATAATCGAACACCAAAAAATTAGTGATAATGTAGAGATACCAGCATCCTACGTTAACGTAAATAATTATCAAGCAATAACCACTATTATTAACAGCAGTGACGAAGAAAAAACGTTTATTATGACCCAACCACTACACATCGAAATGGTCGAAGAAAATCCGAAGCCAGATACCTTACATTACCAACCCGAACCAGTAAACAAAAATCTCAAACAAATCCAACTTAGGAATTTACAACAATTACGGCTAGAGCACCTCAACGACGAAGAAGCAACACTTATTAGAACATTATGCGAAGAGTTTCGAGATGTATTCTTTTGCGAAGACATTCCACTTAGTTTTAACAACCAAATTAAACACGTAATTAAAACTTCTGACGAAACACCTGTGTACTCCAAAAATTATCGATATCCCCAAGTACATCGTGACGAAGTAAATAAACAAATCAACAAGATGCTCAAGGATAAGATTATAAGACCCAGCACGTCCCCCTGGAGTTCACCTGTATGGGGTAGTGCCAAAGAAAGCAGACGCTTCCGGAAGACAAAAATGGAGAATCGTGATAGATTATCGTAAACTTAATGAGAAGACCATTGATGACAAGTACCCACTACCAAACATTACCGACTTATTGGATAAATTGGGAAAATGTCAATATTTTTCAACGCTCGATCTAGCATCTGGTTTTCACCAAGTCCAAGTTGAAGAAAACGACATACCGAAAACAGCTTTTAACACCGAAAATGGTCACTATGAGTTCCAACGCATGCCATTTGGATTAAAGAACGCGCCGTCCACCTTCCAACGCGTCATGGACAACATCCTCAGAGGAATACAAAACGAAAAATGTCTTGTATATTTGGATGATATTATTATTTTCTCCACATCCCTTCAAGAACATATAGTAAGACTAAAAGAGGTATTTACAAGGTTAAGACAAACTAATTTCAAAGTCCAACTGGACAAGAGCGAATTCTTAAAGAAAGAAGTGCAATATCTAGGACACGTAATAACACCAGAAGGAGTTCAACCTAATCCTGATAAAATTAGAGCAATAAAGAACTATCCAATTCCAAAAACACCAAAAGAAATTAAAGGATTTTTAGGACTACTAGGCTACTACCGAAAATTTATAAAGGACTTTGCGAAAATTACAAAGCCTATGACAAAGTGCTTAAAGAAAGGCGCGCAAGTCATTCACTCCAACGAATTTAAAGAAGCTTTTCTAAAATGCAAAAACTTACTTATGAACAAACCAATCCTTCAGTACCCCGACTTCTCGAGAGAATTTATTTTGACAACGGATGCATCAAATGTTGCTGTAGGAGCAATCCTATCTCAAGGACCAATAGGAAAGGATCTACCTATCGCTTATGCATCGAGAACCCTCAATGAATCAGAAGAAAGATATAGCACCATTGAAAAAGAACTTTTGGCTATCGTATGGGCTACAAAGTATTTTAGACCATACTTATACGGAAGAAAATTTAAAATAGTAACGGATCATAAACCTCTGCAATGGTTACATTCATTGAAGGAGCCAAACTCAAAGTTATCAAGATGGAGATTACGACTAGAGGAATTTGACTACGATGTGATTTACAAAAAAGGAAAATCCAATACGAACGCAGACGCATTATCTAGAATAAAAATTAACCCGATTGATACGCAATCTATGCAAGTCGAAGTACACTCAGAATTAGACCAACTACTAGACGAAATAAGTCACAGACAAGATGCTTTACAAACACCAGAACCGATCTTACAACCACCAACAATGCGAGCATTAACACCAGATGTAATTCCACTTGACCCTATAACTAGCCCTATGAACGAAAATTTACCCGAAGATCCGATTCGAAGCCTTGAAAAACTAATCGAAAATGTACCTGACAGATTTAACGAAGATTTAACACCAACTGTTCATTCACAAGATGATTCAGCACCCAGCATCCCAATATGCGAAGATGCTTTAGATTGTAAGAAAAACCAAATCATAATAACAATCGTTCATGGAAAATCTACGAAACCAAAAATCGAAAAGAAAGAGAAAAATTCCATAATTACAGCTCATCTAGGAGATCAAGACCTAAAACACAGCATACTACAATTTTTTAAAAATTATTGTTTACCGAATAAAACGTATTACTGTTCGTTCCCGAACGACGAACTTTATAACTTAGCATGCGAAATCATTACAACCCATTTTGCGCAAAACCGCATATCACTTTATAAATGTACTAAAAGAGTTTTACACGTTATAAACGAAGAAGACCGACTAGAAATAATTGCTAACCAACACGAAGGAAAAACAAACCACCGTGGAATCTTTGCAACCTGTACGGCAATAAAAAGAAAATACTATTGGGAAAAACTTGACCAAGACGTTACCGATTTTATTAACAAATGCATAACATGTCGAAAAGCGAAATATGAACGTCACCCCACAAAGACACCCTTGAATATCACCGAAACACCGAATAGACCATTTGAGCATTTGCATATGGACACATTTCAAATCGAAAGGAATTTATTTCTAACAATCATCGATTCATTTTCAAGATTTTGTCAAGCTTATCATCTAACCTCGAAAAACGGAATCGAAGTAGCTGAAAATCTGATAAATTTCATATCCCAACATGGTTCGCCAACATTGATCACAATGGATGGAGGTTCAGAACTTATTAATGAAGTGGTTAAAGACCTTTTGGAACTTCACAAAATTAAAATCCACATTACTACACCAAAAAACCCAAAATCTAACTCTTTAATTGAAAGAATCCACTCGACATTGATTGAAAATTATAGGATAATTAAGAATACAAGTAATAAGGAGACCCCCAAACAAATAATAACGTACGCAATCATCGGATACAACAACACGATTCACTCTGCTACGAAATTCACACCCCTTGAACTAGTTTATGGACATACTGCAACTAGAGACCCGTTTGATCTTCAATTGAACAGTAAATTTTACGAAGAATACGTAACCACCCACAAGACTAAATTGACTTCTTTGTACAAATCACTAAAAGAAGCCATGCATAAGAACAAGGAAAATCTAATTAATAAACAAAATCAAAGCATCAGAGCACATAACTACAAAGTAGGAGACGAAGTTTTAATAAAAACCGACCAACGAAACAAATCAGCCAATAAATATGAAGGACCCTATGTAATAAAGGAAATTACGGATAGGAACATAGTAACCCTAGTCAACCCACAAAACAACAAAGAAAAGAAAAGACATGTAGATGCCCTAAGTCACCCAATTGTTTCAGGTGCCTCTGCACTCAATGCGTCATCAACATCGAACGCCCAGAAATAACGAAAATCATCGACAACCCCGGACTATTCCCTCACAAACTAGGAAATGCCAAGAACACCATGGATAAATGGACATTAATCAAGAATGTTGATTGCAGTCCGATAATCAACGAATACAACTTATTAAAACAAAATATTTTAGAAGTAGATACTATATTTAAGAAACATGTTAATGGACCCGCTTATGCTAAGGAATTTACCAATTATTATTCGCTTATAAATGCTACGTTAGTTGAAGTAAATAGGAAAATACGTCGACTATTTCCCAATCGACAGAAGAGAGGAGCAATCGACGGTTTAGGAAGCTTAGTTAAACTTATAACAGGAAATTTAGATGCTACAGATGGACAAAAATATGAAAAATCTATCGAAGAACTTCAAAAGGAGCAAGAACGCCAAAAACAAGCACTCGTTAAACAAATATCGCTCACAGAACAAATTTTAGATAAAGTCAACAAATCCATAAACGTTTTGCAAACCAATCAATATTTATTGAAGTCGCGCATTCTACAAATTGAAGCCCAAGTAAAGGAGAATACAATACACAAAGCTGAAATGTACTCATTAATCAACATGCACACGATATTCCTGCAATTCACTGCAATTTCAAATTTAATATTGCATATAACTAACACCCTGGAAGAAGCTGTTACTTTTTCCAAATTGGAAACTTTTCACCCGTCAATCATGGATCCAGAGGATTTAGAAGCAAACCTGAAGTTTATAAAAGATAAAATAAATAATTTGGAACTACCTTTCGAACCAACCAAAGAAAATTTATTACTATTCGAGAAAATACTAACGGTTAAAGCCTATCAAACAAATACTAGATTAGTATTTATCATAGAAGTACCTCTAACAGGGACAACGAAATATGACTATTACCATCTGTATCCATTGCCAATGAAAATCGACCAGCGATACCAAGCGGTGTTACCACAGAATAAATTCCTATTATTTTCGGAATCTAATTATATCTCTACTAATGAACGTTGCGAGCAAATTCAAAAAACTGATTTTATTTGTAACATTCCAGAGCGAATGAGTTTCGAAAACACCTTATGTGAAGCGCAACTGCTCTCATTTTCAAGAACTAATAATTGTAAACCTAAAATGTTTTCCCTAGAAAATTATAAAATTCAAAAAATAGATCGTGACTTATGGATTATTGTAACAACCTCTGAGTTGATAACCAAACTAAATTGTAATCACGATCACAGGAAAATACCATTGTTAGGCACATATACCGTTCAATTACCTGTAAATTGTGAAATGCAGATCGATGGTAAAATATTAAAAACCAGTCAAAATTCAAATCCAATATACGAAATGGTTCATTTACCAATGCTTAACCAAACAATTAATCAACCAACTGTTAATAATATTGAATTTCCAAAATTGCATTTAGAAAACATCGACCTGGATGACATACAACAGCTTAGGGAAAAATTAAGAAAATTACCCGGTGAACTTGTGACCACCAATTACAATACTTATGCACACGCAAGTAACTTTACATTAATTATTATTTTAGCTCTAATATTGTTTGCCATATTTGTATTATATAAGTACGATTTGTTGCCTAAAATCTGCAAAAGAATTAAATCAGAAATCAATAATGAACCTTTACAACCAATAGAAATATTGCCCTGAAAAATAGGTGGAAAATGTGATTTCCCCCAATTTTTCAACTTAGGATGGGAGGAATTATGTTACGTTCCCAGATAGATAATAAGAACATTAGTTATGATAAGATAATGCAGTCGCGTATTACATATCATTGCATTCCCGAGAGACACAAGTGTTATCTTATCTTTGCTGATGCAGCTTAGGTAACCTGCTCGACTACATCGCAGGATGAAGTTAGTTGTAATTTGGAATCTGTAGCTTTCACTTGTATTTTATAATTATAAACTCCGTCTGTGTATTGATATTAAATAAATTTTTTTATATCAATCACAGTTCGTAAATTTAATTTGCGTAATTTTTATCTCTGAACATACACATTAACTGCATATAAAACTCCTATGTTCAAAAGTAAAAAAGATATATCAAACACATTGACACATTGACCAATCTTATACGACAGCATTATGTAACCACTATGACCGAAAACTAGATTACGTAAATCACAGCTTTGTATGTTCTGCAACGTACAGAAGTGACCTTCATCTTAAAGTAGGGTTAGAAAAGGGTGTTATTTGATAAATTGTATTTGTGTAATACAGTTTTGCTTATTTGTTGTGAATTGTGCACTTGTGTGAAGTTGTTGTGTATTCCACATTAATAAAAAATAGGTATCTTATTAATGAAAATGCATAAGTGTTAATAATAATACTTTATCTACTAGCAACATGATATTGTACATTTTCGTCATAGAAACAAAATATGAAAGCTACTCATAACTCCTAAGGGACTTGTCAAATTATTTCTCCCTCAAACTCATGGTAACAATGCAACTACAAATAACGTCTTAGCAACCATACAATGAGGCAATTCTTGATGTGACTTACATTATCTAATTTTAAATGTCATTATGACATTTTGAAATTTCATACTATTTTTACGAATATGCTAGTAGATAAAATATTGTATGCACCACGGGAGATATTCATGTTCTTTACCTTTGGTTGACTTACAGACCTCGGGCCATAGGCCCTCGGTCTGTAACACATGTCAACCTCAGGGAAAAAACATATTCATATCTCCCTTAATGCATAAATATCTATTATTTATTACATCCTAATAGAGAAAAACTTGATTCTACAAACACAAGAAAATATTAATGAATATGAATAACAATCGTAAACCTGGACCAAAACAATTTACAGGAGATGTTCAAAATGCCCTCCCCTTTGTTCTAAACAATTAGCCAGACAATCTCTAAAGGCCTCTACAGTATTTCTTAAAAATTAGTTTTATTTCATTACAGGCTGTAAGTATTCTCTGTTTTAATTCTTCCGCATTGTGTATAACAACGTTAGTATAAACTTTAGATTTCAGATAACCCCATAGAAAAAAGTCATTTGAGAATCAATCGGCTGACCGAGGTGGCCAACATATTACACCATACCTCGCAATCCAGCAACCTAGAAATGTTGCGTCAAGGAATCGTGCAACACATCTGGTAGAATGGGATAGTGCTCCATCTATTTGAAAAATCGCATTATTAATATTTAATCTTTGGATTTGTGGTATAATACATTCTCGAAGCAATTCTAAAAATTTTGTTTCATTGAGATATCCCTCAATGAAGAAATGGAGTTACAAGGGCACTGTCGACAATTCCTGCCCATACATTAACCTTTGCATTATACTGTGTGTGGGTTAAGTTTTGTACATGGTCATTCGTGCATGACCAGTAGCTACAAGAGTAAAAGGAAGTAGGGTTAGTAAGTAGGATAGCTTAAATGGATAATGGAATGAATACAAACCGAAAATTTTGAGAGTAGCTTCGTCTGTAAAAACTATTCTACGTAAAGTTCCCTCATTTTTATTTAATAAATTAAATAGTGTTTCACAAAAATCAGTTCTGCTGATTTTATCTTGTTCAAAAAACTGCTGGTGATTAGAAAATTTGTAGGGTTTGTATTTAAATTCTTTTAATGTCTTATGCACCGATGTAGTTGAGATTTCGAATTCGTTAGCTAAACTACGAAGTGATGTGTTTGGGTTTTCTTCTATTTACGCCAAAATATTTAATTTCATCTCTTCAGTTAAAACATGGCACGTTTTATTTCTTTTCCTGTGCTCAGTTGCAACACAGCCATTTACCTTAAATTTTTCAATAATATTATGAATTGTTCCGATCGATTGAATTGGTCTTGGGGGATATTTAGCAGCAAATAAGTCCCTCACATTTCTCAAGCTATTTTTGTCAAAATACCAATGTAAAATTTCTAATTTTTGCTCCACTGTGTACATTATTATTAAATAAACTTATCTAACAAACAATGCAAATTTTTTGATTGAGGTTATTTAATTTAGTTTAAGAAGTAATTCCATTGTTTTAAATGTGGTATTAAAATAGGTAAGACTGGTTGCATAGCTATCAATGTATTTGATATGTCTTTTTTGCTTTTGAACGTAGGAGTTTTACATACAGGTAATTTGTATGTTCAGAGATAAAAATTACGTGTATATCAAGCATTCGTATATACAGATAGAGAAAAGTAAGTATCCGTTTACTTTGAAAAACACGTTGGCAATCTTCCCGAACTCCAAACCTGGCGATTATTCAAACTAACCTTCGTAGCAGACCAAGAACTCCCGCACTATCGGCGCAATTCCTACGCTAACACCGTATATTTAGTTTATGTATGAAATATGGAATCATATGCAATAACGATTACTTTTGCAAAGACAATTGCTAATAGGTTTCTTAAAACAACTATGTTTTCTTGATAGATATGTGTTTGCCATGTTTGCGTGAGGTCCATATACAGCGTGTCTCTAATCGGCCGTACGCTATTCCACGTTTAAAAGCAAAGGGAAAACTTACAACACTTTTTGTATATGTCGTATTTTTCTGGTAATACGTGAAAGAGGGGGGGGGGGACTTTACGAAATGGCTTTTAGTGGCCCAACATGCACTCCGTATATTGGTAATTTTTATTAAAGATCTCTCTTGTGGATATCCGACATTTGGCCGTAATTCAAAACGTATTTTAGCGATATTAAGGTTTCGATATTGCACGCCGAACTAATTTCCCACACCGCGCACTGCAATCGACACGATGAAACATTTCGGGCTGAATATCGATACCAAGGGGCGCCTTCGCTGTAGCACAACCCGGAGCCCTCACAGATGCACTCTTCACGCTTACGCGCGGGGTGTATGGGATGAAAAAAAATCCCCGATGCACCGTCAGCGGCCTGGCGGGTGCCCTCCAGCTGAAATCTAAATCACGCTTACAGTGGCGTCTAAAGTAATGAACAGAGGCGCACTCGCCCAGAGATTAAAATTAAAGTTCTTTTGGCAGGCGACTTTATCAAGGGAAACCAACTTACAACTGTGTCAGATTTATTTACATTATTCATTAATTGCTATTTAGAATGGTAAGTGTTTACTTTTAGTTCAGGTTTCATAGCTGCAACTTACTGTCATGGAAACGTATGCAGTTGACGAATAAAAACGCCCAATCGTGGAAAAACAGTTATATGGATTTGCAGCTAATGTGTTGCAGGTTCTTTTCTTTCCATTTTAGTTAATTTAAATAGATGGCCAATGTTAAATATACTGTGAGTGGATTCTTTTCAGACAACACTCTTAAAATGCAGTATGTACTTTCTACTACCTTCTAATCTGCACCTGTTTGAAATAATTTATTTTTAAACCACATTTAACCCGTTAACGCCCAAATTAATTTTTGTTTGAAAATTTTTGTAAAAACTGAATACCTATGTTGTTCTCTGGAACCCCCTGAAGGCAATAGCATTTATAAAAATTAAAATAGTACTCTGGTTTTTTCAAAAAGTGCTGTCCTATAAATAGGACGCTGGGAGGATGTGTGCATATTTGTGTTAATAAAAATTAAATTCAAAAATTGAGAAAATGGCATATTTCTCAAAAACTAACAAAACAAGAGTAATTATAACTGTCATAGTAAGAATAAAAAGCATTGGCAAGCAAAAATAAAACATTTATAAAAACTGAAAAAAGTTATTTCTTTTGGTTTTTTGAATATTTATTTGGAAAAAACACTGCACAATGTAACGGTACACATGCTGCAAAATGTCTTAGGCTTGGTAGAGCAATTTAAATGTTGCCACTGTCGTTGCTTTCAACATTTTCCAGAAAATGACCTTTTTTATCGTACCGAACATCATCAGAAACCGTAGAATTGGATGTCGAAGAAAAGGAAGCTAAGCGGTAAACCTTTTGGGATTCGTGTTCAAGTTTTAGGTATTTCACTGCAAGAGCTTTTCTAAAATCCTTTGTAAAAATTGATTTTTTGCCATGAGTATTTTGGTATAAGAGAAATGCATTTACGACAGCCATATCAATAATGCGGGTCACTAAGCACCAATACCACTTTTTTTCCTCTCACCCAAATACCATGTTTTCTAAAAGTCAATCATGTTGAGCGCAACCCTCATATATAAGTTATAATTATAGATCAGCCTTGGCTAAGGAACGGCACCTCGCTCTTTTTTTTTTCTTTGGCTCATCGAGAAGCAGACGCTAATGGTTCAATTATTGTATCAAAGTTTCTTGCCAATGTTACATATTTAGTGTTGTTCCACTTTGCGGGGAATACATTTTTACTCACTATTACCACCTTACAATCAAATCTGAAAACAAAATTTGCATATACAACGATGGCCAGAATAGTAAAAATATTCCCTGTAACGCCCAGCGTCATATTTATAGGACAGCAAGATTTACAGATTTGCAGACAAATATTTAATAAACAATAAACTAAATTTGTATTTGTCATAAGAAACTTGATCTTACAGCATGCTAAAAAACCAAAAATATTTAGTTATATGGTGTGGTTTACACGAAATCGCTAAAACAAACTTATAGTGCGACGAATAAAAAAATACACAATGTAGTCACATCGACTGGCGGGACACAACAATTGATTCTTGAAAACTAAGTAGGGGTCGATAAACCCTTGTGCATCTACTTTTAGCTGGTGCATACTCGGAACCAATCAATTATCCCGAAGTTACTTTAAAAAAATCTTACATACACTGTCCTCTAAATAGGACGCTGGGCGTTAACCGGTTTTAGGAAACATTTTTGTTCGAAAATTGATGCGTTTTCTCAGTTTAATCTCCGACTATATTCAGAAAGTAAGGAGGTTTTACAGTTAATACTTTACTATAAATTACCTAGTATTATATAGTCTTTAAAAAATTATTTCTGAACAAAACGTCTAGAATATCTCTTCATCTAATTAGAAATTTTAAATGGTATTTTTCTCTAAATTATGGTGCCATTAATATTTCGCAAGTAGACTTAAAAAATCTAGATAATTGTTCTTCAAGGTGAAATGGGTAATATATAATCAAATAACTTGAATTTCATTTACAACTTAGTACCCGTAAAGTGTAATTAAATAAATTATGGTTTACTCGACCAAAAATGCTTCGTAATGTTCCTAGAAATTTCAAATATTAATTTGGACATTGCCTGGCTCAAGTTGTGGATAATTCGAACACCTGATGTACTTATATAATTATATCTTTACAGGCTTTGATATTTTGTGTTGTTTGTGATGAAATATTATTATTATGTTACAAGTAAAATGTTTATCATTTTTATTTTTTTATATTGCTATTGAATGTTTAAAAATTTGCGTCTACGCAAATTCATAAGCATGGCTCAATGACAGTTTGGAACCTTGGTGTACGTTTATTACATAAACCATTTTAAATCGGTCGTAAATAAAAGTTTTATAAAAGTTCTTATACTGCTACTAATTATTGAAGTTGGCTATTCTTCCTAAATATTTAATCTGCTGATAAACGATTGTAGTTATCAAACTGACCCGTAACACAATTTTAGGCGAAGTTACAACTCAAACATAACTACTGACTATAGAGGAAAGCGTGAAATTAGAAAAAAAGCACAATGGCTAATCAGATGTACTTGATTCCAATATCCGCAATTAGAAAAAGAGCTACAGGGATCTCCACTCTCATACCAAAGAATTCTGGAAGATCTCAATAGTTATTTAATATTGTTTACCACAATCTACATTTATGCCTGTGAACTGTACCAAGTTTCATTCCCAATTACAAGTTCAAGAAATGCAAGGAAAAATTCCTCCAAGGTCACTTTAGATTCAATTTGCATTCTTCTTGTCACTTAGAGGCAACTACGTGAGTTGACACAGACGTCTTGATATCCATTCTGATCCACTATCTAAGCTGCTTTAGCACTGCTGTATAGATTATATGTATAAATATTCTGATTTATTTTCGCCTTTCCTAGCCTAGTTAATCTTCTAGGTATACATTTGCGTACATTCTTATCTGTTGCAAAAGATTAATAACAAAACATACGTTGTTAAGAGGTAATTACTAACAATAGCTTTAAAAGTATTCCAGCTGAATACTTTTATGGTTTATTACATAAACTTCATATTAATTATTACGCGTGCGAGTTTGACTGTTCAGTGTGCCTAAATGTGATATTACAGAAAACTAAATCACTTTTTTGGTTCGGTATACAAATTGCATTTCTCACAGTATTGGCTATTTTATAATATCTGAATTTCTATGTAATACTAAGTTCTTTAAGCAATTGTGCTGAAATTTTCTAATTTAAGTATTCGTTTCGTTTAGCATACGTTCAAGGACATGGATAATACATATTTAAAAAATTCAAGATATATGCAGTACTTATCTGCAATTACAGGTAATTGTAAAGTTAATATTCGCTTTCTAATTGTCAGCAGTGCGTTTCTATATCTATTACTTTAGGAATAAGAAATCTTTATTAACAACTTTAACCCCTTTTTTCAGCTACACTAGCGGTGGCCAGTCTGTCAACACACATAGTATGGACGTCCCCATCCTTGCCAAAACTCACCTCGATAGATTCACCTATCGGAACAACCCTTACAAACGTAAGCTTTTACAATTGCATGTTATATTAGACTTGACGTTACTCTTCTTTCAGGAAGAAGCGTCATGGGTAGCCTCAGCTGCTGTACTGGGTGGTCTTCCAGGTGGAATGCTGGCAGGATGGACAGCTGAGAAGTTTGGACGCCGAGGATCACTTTTGCTTTCCGCCGTACCAATGTTTGCGAGCTGGGTCGTTATCGTTTTTGCAAAGTCCGCAGTAGTCCTGACAATCGCTAGATTTGTGGCAGGCATTGGAGGGGGAGTTGCTATGACGGTATTGTACAACTTTTTGCAATTCGGGATATCTGGTATTCCAATGAACGAACAACAAATGCAAATCCACTTTCGAACCACTTCTGCTCGTTTAGAGTTCGGCTAAGTTGTTGAGCTTGAAACGAGAACAAAGTGAATTTACACTGTTTACCAATTCAGCCAGCATTACTGAACTGTAGTGATCAGTTTACCAGGAGGAATAGTTATAATTGTAAATATTTAGGATAATTTGAGATTACAATTTATCAAGTTTACAAAACCGACATCTAAAGATCTAGTCGGTAATATAGACACCTGCACTGCTGCAATATTATCTACTTCATCGAATACAAAGCATCGGCATCTAGTGATTTAATCGACCATCAATATAGATTGATGTCGTTTCTATGACCTTCCCGGCAATTTAGGCCAGTTCATATCCAAGGGAGGTAGTCCAAAAGTGGCTCATTTTATCTACCTACTCAAAATAGCATTCGTTTCAGATCAATACAAGCTGTTAAATATTGTACTTGTTTGAGGTATGAAGCTGTAGATAATTTATATATTGTATACTTTTAGGTGACTCCGATGTATATTGGAGAAATTGCAGATAACGATATTAGAGGACGCCTAGGCACAATATTGAACATACTAGTTATCTCTGGAAAGATATTTGTCCTAAGCATAGGACCATTCCTCTCCTATACGACTTTGATATTAAGTTGCAGTGTGATACCTGTGGCATTTGCAACGCTCTTCTACTTCATGCCAGAATCTCCATACTTCCTGGTCAAGACCGGGAGAACTGAACTAGCACTACGAAATTTACGTAAGCTTTCTCCTATCAACAGGGAGGAGAAGCTAATTGACAGCCGTTTGTACGAAATCGTGGAAAACGTCGAGTATGACATGAGAAACAAGTCAACGCTATGGGAACTATTTTCAAACCAGGACTATAGAAGAGCTTTGATTATTCTTATTGGTGAGAATACTCAACCTAGATTTCTGAAACACGTGTTCTTTTTTATATATGATCATTAAAAGCTGTCTCGTTGTAGAATTCGATTCTAAGATACTACCTTCTAGGTCTCGCAAGTCTTAAGCAATTGAGCGGCGTCAATGCAATAGATTCTTACATGCAAACGATATTCGAGCTTGCCAACACGAGCCTCTCGCCAGAAATTTCCAGCATTATCTGTGGTTTTATACAATTGCCAGCAGGTAGAGTATAGCTCAATAATCGCATGTAACCTTGCTCAATTCTTTCATTTTCAGTTCTAATCGCCTCCCTCCTAGTGGATAGAATGGGTAGAAAGCCTCTCTTAATTCTATCAGCTCTAGGTTGCGCCGTTGCCTTGGTTGGGGAAGGAGCTTATTTCTATTTGCAAGATGTAGCCAAAATCGACACAACCGGAATTTCTTGGCTGCCAGCCAGTGCTCTAATTGTCTACCTGACCTTAACACCTATAGGCGTCATGACGCTACTGTTCGTTTTGACTGGAGAACTCTTTCCAGCTAACGTTAAGAGTGTTGCTGCATCCGTCGTGATGACCTATCTAGCAGGAATGGGTTTCATCGTTGTAAGATTCTTCACACCGATCGCAAGAGCGTGGGGCATGCACACAATGTTTTGGATGTTTGCTGGAGTTTGTGTTTTGGGATCTGTATTTGTGTTCTGCTTGCTGCCTGAAACGAAAGGAAAGGCTTTTCCCGAAATTCAGGAAACATTGAACAAAAATAAAGAGAAACAACAGCATGCCATTTAATACTGGCAGTGTAAAGAAATATGTATACTATTATTTTATTTTTAAAACTTTAAGTAGATGTGAGCGGCCGGCCCGGGTTCGATTCTCGGTGGACTTTAGACGAATTTTAAAAATCGTACATTCCCCGGCTACCACGCTAACACCTGCGGTAGTCGTTAACCCTTAACGAGGAAACTCTTTTTCAATTTCGACGGGCAAGGCTAGCCACCTACCCGGCCTAAGGGTAAAGAGGGCTCATAGAACCACATTGTGGTTAGAACAAGCCACTGGCCTATAATAAGAGGAAGAAGAAGAATTTTAAGTAGGTCATTATTCGTTCAGTTTTGAGCCCATTTCAGTGTTTTAGTTGCAAGGAGAATTTTGATAAAGCATAGAAGCCAATAACCCGAATTCAGTAAATATTATCAGAACTGTATAATCAGCGATGAGTTAAATAAGCTGCTGCATTCACGTTTTTGTTATTTTAATATCTGCAACGAAATTCTGTTCGGTGTATGTTATCACGTTGTCATTTTAGATCTTAATTTTGTTCCTAATAATTTAAGCTCATCTAATACTGTAGAGAGACGAACAGTTTACAATCAGCAAAACCAGCTTTAAGTTTTAGTTTTCACTTCTTATAGACAAAAACTTTTTTTGCGGTTAATGAGGTTTGATGTTCTACCAGTATCGTTTTTGCACTGCAAAGTTGTCAAATTAATGAGTTCTTACTTCATTTTATTGGCGCATTAAGTTATTGCCAAATAGAAAATAAAGAATCTCAGACATTCTAGAATTTTTGCTATGAGCCCTCTTGGCTTTTGTATGCTCTATCGGTATCTCCCTCTTCATTTGCTTCTATCGTCCATTTTTCTATGTTGTTCCTAGTTGTTATTTTTATTTTCAGGTATCTCAATTAAGTACGGTTTTTGATACATTTACATTATCGGTTGCGCTTTTTACCTTTTTCCACCATTAGTAATCCTCCTGCATGGGAAATACTCCCAAATTTTTCAGAATCTACAATAGATGCACAGTCTATTCAACGAAAGAGATAGCACTGAATAACGTTTACTTTGGCACAACCAGCCAAAGTATTACTTTCGGCCTCGATCATTTTTACTAATTTGAAATGTTAGCCGCAACTGCTCAATTAATCGCGACCAACCTTAGAATTATGTTGAATGTTTCATGTAAGTGCATAAGTTTTGTGGAGACAGCAACAACGTTGGCTTTAAAGTTTAGATGTCTCGCTGGAAGGATGTAAACATTGTTTCTGAAGACGAAAGCGTAATTTCTGTGCCAATTTCAGTGTAATATTAATGCACAGAACCGAAAAGCGTTTGGACAAAATTTATCGTTTTTCTTTACGTGTTTGTCGCATATATGGCCAGATCATATATATATATATATTGCTGTGTTATTTACAGGCCACGAATTATTACAGCCTTTGAAGGTCAAACATTTTAATTTTGTTAGCAAATAGTACTATGTTAAAACGATATGTTTCAAATTAAATAATGAATATAAACACTGCTGGCATGTGACTCCATGTGAAAGGATTATAACAGTAATTTAAACGTCAGTGGTCATAAACAAATACAATTTAATAGTTCTTAGCAAGGCCAAAGGGTTAGATTGTCATTAACTAATACACAATAATGCAAATATAGTCTCAAATCAATCCATTAAACGAGCATTCGATTACACCAAAATTATAAATGGGCAAGTGCACGCAGGAGGTGCAATACACCTGTGATATAGTGCGACAAGTGTATTTCCGGTGTGAACGGGTAATGCAGTGTGTGTGTGCGGTAATCCCACGTCGACATCAAGCTGGAAGGACCATCTGCACATAGAACTGCACAGGTTCCAGGCACTATAGCAGGCAGGGGAGCTGGACGACTCGAGCAACTGGTTCCGGGGCGAATTCTCCTGAAAGAACAATAGGCACGTGTAATAGCTGAAAACATCAATAAAAGTTAATCATACCTGTGGCTACACTTGAGTTAAACTAGGATCTCAACGCCAAGGACAAATAAGGCCGGAATGTCGTTGCAGGTAGCGTTCCTCCAAATGAGTATAACAGGATCACCAGGTGCCATTGTGTGTCAGCGGTCCTCCAAAACGAGTGCCAAGGGTGTATATTAGAGCGACCTGTACATATAATTAAGTTAGCGAAATATGTAGATTTAGTTTTGTAGTCATTTAATTAGTTGCTAGGTTAATTTTCCCGCTTTATTTGTGTGAACGTGGCGTGTATAGAAAAGCCCGCGAAATTACACAATAGATACAGCATTTGTTAATGGGGGCTATTTCCTGCCATATATTCTAGTGACAAGCAATATTTCAAGATATTCAAGTAACGAATCTTTGTCAAAATTTCCCGCCAATTTAGACGTGTTTGTAACGGCCATTTGACGCAAAACTGAACCTAATTGACCTAACGGAAATTTGCGCCATGTGGCATGTTACGATCCAATTAGAAAGGATTAGCCCGAGTATGGGGGGTTTCAACCCTTGTATATAAGCCTTTTCGCGCCCTTGAGGAGTTGGATTATCTGCTGATATGCGGGTTGTTGTCTTAAGCCGATGAATTTGTATCATGTTATTTGTCAAGATTAACGTTTAAAATAAAACGAGCGTTTTTTCTAAGTGTTGTTTGGTTTCTACACGAGTACTACTAGTCAAATCACCTTACCTGGTCGACGAGGGGTTCTAGCATCCTTAGGTGGACAGCATAACACGAGGGGAACACTAAAGAAGCACCAAACCGTTGCCGACACGCACCTAACACCTGTTGATGACATCTCGACCACGGCCGTAGGAAGTTGAATTCGCGCCGGCGCACAGCAGGGAGTCCAGAACCGCACTGCAGCTGCAAAGTTTATAACTTCTTTGCATTCCTTATCGGTTTTGAACAATTTTATCAAATTGACGGCCATTATGGCTTAAAACTAATAAAAATTGTAGTAATTAATTAATTTTAAATGTATTTGTGGATTTTTAACATGTAACCTGGTGACAGGAAAATCTAGCATTACTTTTTGTTGTGTGATATGCTGCATTCGCTGTACTGCTTTTGTAAATTTAAAATTTGAAATCTAGTCACATGTTTTGTGAACTACATGTGCCTTTTCGGTTTTGTGCCGCAAGTTGTTAGGTCTTGAGAATGGAATAAATATATTTCGAAACTTGTCGACCTTAGCATCAAGTGGTTTTATTTCAACAAACCATTAATAGCTCTTGTAATCGTTGCCCAAGTACTGAGATTGGTGTTGACTATAACCCCTTTCCCAGTCAAATTCTTCGCCTTGTGTAGTAACCACCGAGCTGTGAAAAGGACTTTGTTATATATATATATATATATATATATATATATATATATACAGATTGCGGCAAGCGACTAGGACCATAGCACAAGCAAGCGGATTTTACATCTGGCCGTAGGTGTATTTAAAATTTAAAAATCTAATATATACCTTGTATTTAAAATGATCCTAGCGATCTACCGCTATCGTACATTGATTGTTCGTTTGTTAAACACCACGATGGCCACATGCATATTCTCCTTGCTTTTGCAATGGTCCTAGCAGCCTGCCGCATTCTGTATAACACAATATGATAACTGTCATACCACACTGATAACACCGTTTTAACAGATTGGAAAGACTAAATAAATGTGACTTAATGAGCGGTCGTCCCAAAATACGCATAACAAAAACCGCTCCATTCTAGCACTGTGACTAAGCATCGATAACGAGGTTGCACCTTCTCATCTTGTTTTATTTTACGATTTCTAACATATAGTTTAAGTGCTTTTTATTCTACAGCAAGTTGTGTATTTAGCAATATTTGAAAATATTTCTTCCATTTCCCCTGTAACTGAAAGTGCATACAAATTTCCTTTCTTAAAGTACACTATAAAACTTTCTTTTTTTTTTTAATTCTTTATCTTGCCACTTTACGTGCATATAAAGAAATGTGTTTAAATAAGCGACGTAATAATATTCCTACAAGGCGAAGCAGAGTTAGGCATAAGACCTGACATAAAGCAGTTTGTTGTCATAGCCGAAATTGGCTCAGATAGTTAAAGCGTTGGTTCAAATCGAGAAGCCGGCAGAGAATTTTCAAATAAGTGTGACGTTATCATTTACTAATAAAAGTTACCAGGTTCTAAAGGTTACAACATTTTAAATACCAGACACCTTTGCGGTTTTTCTTCCGGTTTACGGTTGCGTGGGCGGATGACAAAGTAATGAAGATGATATCTTTGCGGTTTCACTTCCAGTTCCCACGGTCATCAAATTTTTTCCAAGCCTAAGTGACCCAATACGTACTGAAAAACAAGCCCTCAGGTGGTATTGGCAGAAATAGAAAACTGGAACGAAAGACGAAAATCGAACCAGCATTGACGGCGAAAGTTTCGAGATCGAAGGAGTAGGAAATTAATTGTAGGTCAAAGCGGCGGGGGTCGTCGATTGTAAAACGGCCTTACGGAAGTGCATCGGCGTAAGCGTCGTCGATACAGGGTGTTTGCAGTACAATGGAGAGCAAAACCAGTGGAGTGGTTGCGATATCCGATATCTGGTCCAAGATCGAAGTGAAGTTTTCCGATACCTTCGACGAGACATGAGCAAAACGTCAAATTTAAGATTATGCCTGGGAACCCTAAAGATGTTGTGAAAAAGGCCGACATTTGCCATAAGGGCTTCAAATGCTCCAATCACATCGCACAAAACGAAAAACACCGCGAATCATAACCTAACCTGTTGATAGGAACCTGGCTTTTGACTTTTCTCACGTCAGCCTTAGTGACGAAGTAACTTTTCAAATTGACAGAACAAAAACCATAAAATAATAAAATTAGTTGAACATCAATATACAACATAGCGTCGAGAGCTAATTCAGCACGATATAGAAGGAGCATAAATATGGGACATCGAGAAGAAGAGAATAGAGTAGAACCAAAGAAAATGCTCTGACGAGAGTGTGATGGAGTACTACAAGAAAGAAATATCTCAAGAAGTAAGACGATAAGTAGTGTGGGGATGAAAATAGCCAGATAATGGAGAGGGGGAACAAAGAGCAGAGAGGTGGGCCAAATCGTTCAACGAATGTTTAAATGAAAACAAGCCAGCATATAAAGTCGTGGGACAGGGGGAGTAAATATAGATACAGAAAGACGAGGAGACAAAGAGATGAAGGAAGTGCTGATGTCACTAAAAAATAAGAAAATTCTAAGGGAGCTGCTAATGAACAGCTGAGGCACGAGGCAGAAGCTGTGCAAGGAATGTATTCACCCATAAACGGATGTAGCAGAGCTATCTTTTACCCTATATACGTATAACAATACTGAAACTAGAGGGGTATATATCTGCTAAAAGCAAAATATAATATTTTAGCCAAATTGATAATAGCACTTTTAAAACGGTACGCTGAGCGGATAATTGGTGAATATAGAGACGGGAGGGGTGGTGACGAGATAACTGTAAGCATCCGTCCCACTGCTGGATTTTAAAAGTGCTCCCGATAATGTTTTAAAAAAGCGAATTTGACTAATGAACACATGAAAGTGAAGTGCAGTGAAGGGTGTATAAACTAGTTGAAAAGAAAAGTAAAAGAGAGAGGAAATAAGGGTAAATTTTGAATGAACAGTGGTAACAATTGGTAGCAGAAGATCGAAAAATGCACAAACATATAAATCCTTAAAAACATATTTAAGTATTGTGCCGTGGCAAGGTAGGCAACCCAAAAGACGTGCGTGTGTGAGCAGGGCTGCATAATAAGCCGATTGGGAAATCAACTGCAAATTGAAGACAAAATAGAAGAACGCCTCAGAGTAGAGGTGGCATAACAAATACACCAATTAAGAGAACAATTAAATTACATAAAAGAACAAAGAGATTATTTAAGAGAGCAAACAAATTACTTAAATAAACTAAGAATAGAATTAAGTAGAAAAGAAAAAGCAAGGGACAAAGAAAGAATATCATTGATTCAGGAACTAAAGACACTCGAGAACAATTTATTTGTCGACATATGAAGAAGCATAAGTACTTGAAGGTTTTAAAATGATTAGTGGAGGCGACTGCGGGAGATTATTTAACAGTTAAACTCACAAAGTTCTCTTCTGAAAAAAGCCACAATAGGCGGCAACAATACTGTAAATCATTGTGACGGGATACGGAAAGTTCGTTCCTCACATTTCGTTCCCCACATCTCGTACCCGGAAACTTCGTTCCCGAGCGAACTCAATTTGTCTCATAGATTACAGGTCGTTGAAAAACGAGTGCAGCGATCGGAATATAGTTAGAAAATGAAAGATATTTTAATTAATTTATTTATGATAAGAACAAAATAAATTGTATTTATTAAAAATGACGGTTTAATCTAAGTACGTATCTTATTGATATTTTTTATAGGGCCATAATTTCTCATTCTGGACAACTTTTCTTAGTAATATTTTGCCGTATCATAAACAAAAAGGGTAGTTTACCTGAAAAGAAAATAATTTCTTTCTACAGCCGTCAAAAAAACGTGACATTTATGCATCGCTATAGATATGCGAAGTTTAACTTTTTTTGACACGTGAAAAAATAATATTTTTTCACGGCTAGCAGTGAAAACGGTTTTGGAACACCATTTCCTTAGTTACAACACATATAAAACGTTACGTACATAATAATATTACTCTACTCATTTGCTATATACGTATGATTTTGTTGCAGAGAATCTTTTATTCTCTTTTTGACGGCTGTAGAAAAAACGTTGTTTGTATTTCGTGGCAAAATTCGTGTTTTTATGGCGCGTTTGAATGACTTTTCTGCCTCGACCTAACGGTCTCGGCGAAAATTGACATTCTCACGCTCCATAAAAAAACACTCATTTCGCGCACTTAATACAAAAATTACTATTGCTTAACTGTCAAGGCCGACTTGTTTTTGAAAAACTGAAAATTTTCTTAAAATTCTTTACAAACCAAGCAGGAATTATAATTCCTATAACATTTTTATGTAAAACCAAAGAGCGTAAGCTCTTTGGTAAAACTAAAAATAAAATTTAGTTCCCTCTTGTAAACTCAATCCAGGGACATACTCGGCTGCTCCATCGAATAACACAGTATGTGATAATGAGTAAAATTGTGGGAAACAACGAAACACTTTAGATCAGTGGCCCCACACTCTGCATGCATTCCCAAAGTTAAATCCCGTATATTTGCAGTCTGTATTAAGGTATAATTTTTACTGTCTGACCAAAAATCTTGCAACCCTAAAGTTTCATGGTAAACTGTAGGTACTGTGTTTTGAAATTCAATGGGTGGGCGGAAGTGAGGATTAAATTAATTTTCTACGCAGTATCTACAAGAACAGTTTTATAATTTTTTTTACGATAGCTACACAATTTGTTTTTATCAAAAAGATATGCTGGACAACTTAAACAAATACAAAAACAATAAAAATAACCAAAATTAATGAATTACCTGCACACCAATAATAAACACTCAGAAATTAAGGTCATGTAGGTAGGTTGAGTGAGCATGTCTGCAAAAAAACACAGTATCTCGTAGATACTGTGTTATATACAGAATTTTCACAAACAAGTTAGCTCTAAGCGTTTTTTCTAAAACACAGTAACTACCAGATACTGTGTTTTCTTTGGTTCTTTTGAACATTATAATGACTTGCTGTGTTTTGAATTGGAGAACAGAAAACATTCATGTAGATACTGTGTTTATGGGTAGCTGTAAATAGGTAACCACTATAGATAGCTCAAATCTGATTAGCTAGAAAGATGCGGGACAACACAGTATCTACATAGGAACATTCAGCTCAATTTCACAAAAAATGTTGGATACTGTGTTTTTCGATGGAGCAGCCGTACTGTACTCGTATATAGTTCTTATCAGTTTATTATAATAAATAAATAAATAAATTAAAATATATTTCATTTTTCCAACTGCATTCCGATCGCTGTACTCGTTTTGCAACACCCTGTAATCTAGGAGACAAATTGAGCTCGCTCGGGAACGAAGTTTCCGGGTACGAGATGTGGGGAGACGAAATATCCCGGGAACGAAATGTGGGGAACGAACTTTCCGCAAAGCCGTGCCTCCTCTTACATTTGTTTTAAAAAAAGTAAAATCCAGTTAGATTGAAAATCGTACGACACTCATTAATGACCAATAGAAAAATTAGTTCAGGAGTCGTAATCAAGACAACTAAAAAATTTCTTGCAAATTTTTTGTAGGTAGATCAGCCTAACTTTGAGGGCTTGTATCGTTACGATTTTCTTACCGAATCTGCATTCGAGCATTAATTCATATCCGGAAATTATTTTCGTGCATTCCAACAACGTCCTAATTAATACGACGTTGTTGGACCTCACTCAAAAAAATTTCCGGAAAGAATTAATGCTCTTATGAGATTATATGTGAAAATATTTGGATCGCCTCATGTTCGATTGGCTACATTTATTCAAATGTCTATTTAACGTTTCAAGGAGCTTGTACGTAATTTTTTTTTCTAATTTTCTTCTATTTCATGTATAGGGTCACTTCAAGTTACTATAAGAGAGATTTTTCTTACTACGAACACGGCAGACGGTATGTCGAATTTACAAATGCCGAGAATTTGTCTTTGACAGTTCGCGTATTTTGTCAGTAGATAATATCTGCTGTCACTTCTATCTTAAAATCGATAACTACGAAGCAACGGATCAGTGCAAATTGTAAAATGGTATTATCAGGGTCCAACGGTCCGGGAAATTCAAAATTCTTTCACAACATTTGAAAATAGGCGTTCTTTATCGTTATCAACGTTACATGGAGTTATTTCAAATTTTGGAAACTTTGGATGTGTTTCTCCCCAAAAGCACAAAAGGTCTAATGTTCCCAATGAAGATAGGAATTTAAAAGAGGTTTGTATTACCGCTAATGACTATCCAGATTATTCATTTAAATAAATTGCAGAACTAGTAGATTTAGCTGCGATATTCTTCCCGTTGGCCATTTCAGAAGTATGGAATTTTGTGAAACTGACAGAAATGTCTAAAACTTCCTCTGAAAAGTCGTTTTCACTACAACTAACGATTTGAAGAACTGCGTTTAAAAATTAAAAGGGTTGTTCAGAGTACTAGCACTAATACGTCGTCGGCTAACGTGCAAAGTTTCTATGATCGCTTAGGATATTGTTTAGCGCAAGAAGGCAGGCTCTTTGAACAAGAGCTAATTTAAACTTCTTGAATTTTGTTGTTTGAAATAAAAATAGTTTTATTTTTGTTTGCATCTTTTTTTTACTGAGTTAGTTTGTTCGGAAGAAATTATTTCTTTCTTCAGAATGCGTTTTACTTTGAGAACTACCTTCGTTTACTGTACTGTTAATCTCTAAAAATCCTGTTTTTCAACTCTGAATTGATCACCTGAATTAATCACAGAATAACAGTACCTCATACATTCTATCTGTGATATAATAATTAATTTAAAAAAATTACACTAGGCGTCTGCGTTGAACAATTACTTAAACAATCAACGCAGACGACCCGTGAATTAATATCAGAGTACCTTAGATCGACTGTCCATCGGTCTTGGCGTATTTTTAGGCAATCGTAAATTCGCCTTGATTTACTCGTGTTCACAGTTCATGAATTTTCACTGTATATTTTGCATGTTTTTGATGTGATGAAACCGGATCATATATCTTTAGTAACAAAGAAGGATTTACTTATTGCTCATATAGGGGAGTCGTAGTTGAAAAAACACAAGAAGGAGCGCATGCATATGCCGCTAGCAATAAAATGAGAGAACCTTCCCGCCTACTGATTGCATACGGTACACTTATCAATGATGAAAATCTAAACTTCACAGGTATTATTCATCCTAAAAATTTCGATAGAGTGGTTATAACTGTCAGAGAATTATCTGGGTATGACCACGAAAACAAAAAATTCAGTGCCCCAAGTTTGCCTCGGGCTTTTTAATAATTAAATTGCCTGGGGAACAAAGCGGCGGCCATTTTGGATTTTGATTTCGTCACGTGATGCTAGGGAGCCATTTTGTTTTAATTGAAGCGGCGGCCATTTTGGATTTTGATTTCGCCGCGTGCTGCTAGGGCGCCATTTTGTTTTAATTGAAGCGGCGGCATTTTAGATTTTCATTTCGTCACGTGATGTTCGCGCCATTTCTGGATTTTAAATTAACCACGTGATGCTCTGTATTCGGCACGATACACACACTTTCTCTCTCTCACATTTGTCGTACTAACTGTAAGGTTCTGTCTTGCACGTTCTAAAGTCGTATTTTATTTAAAAAAACGTTGCTGCTCCAAGCCGGGTTTGAACCTGATACCATTGTATTGCTATACCTAAGCTGTACCTCTAGCTAGTCTACGGAGACTTGTTAATATAATGACTGGCTATGTCCGCCTCTACGAACGGATGTTTAAATGGTTGCCTACCAATCCTTGTCTGATTTTAGGATATAATCTTGGAAATGAATAATATAGTAATTTTTAAACTTACGAATATAATTACAAAAAGCTATTTGTGTACCCTGTTAATTAAGAAGTTTCATGCAATTAACTTTACCGATAAAAGTGAAATTGTAGAAAGAACGCTAAGGCGGCTTGTTGGTTTTCAAACGTGTTTGCGCTATGTTATACAGGAATCGAATTTCAAATTTATTTTAACATTTTTTATTCTGTAATGTAAATCATTGATTATTAGTTTTTAAGGTTATATGTGTTATATATTTTAAACAAAATGTTAAGTAAGAAATTTTAAATAAAATATTCTTATACTACATGTTTTAGTTATAACGACTGTGTTAAAATTTTAAAATTTACGATACTACAGAGATACAAAATTTGCACGACACCGATAAAAGGTTAAAATCATACATGCCCTAATTTTTGTATTTGTGGATACTTTGAAAAAAAACAAGAAGTTTTATGCAATTAGCTTTACCGATAAAATGTTAAATTGTAGAAAGAAAGCTAAATAGGCTTGTTGGTTTCAAACGTGTTTGCGTTATGCTATGCTATACAGCAATCGATTTTCAAATGTATTTTAATATTTTTTATTTTGTAATGTAAATCTCTTGTATTTCTTTTAGACTACACGTGTTTTTTATAGGGCACTACATATTTTGTTAGCTTTCCAGAGTCTTATGAAAAATTATGGGATTTTGTGGATCCCACTTTAATATTTAAAAAGTGATAGACCTAAAACTGCACCAAAATGTCTTTTTGTAATTGCACTTAACAAACTTCTTCTGTCTGCAAGCAATTCGAAAAAAAGATGTCGATGCATTTGTGTTAGAGACAAAATGCTATTTATTGTAAATTTTTTAATTGAACGAAATCACAGAGGGGGTCCAGTACAAGATATATATATATATATATATATATTGGAAACACAATTATTTAATGATAGCGTTACGTCACACCCTAAACGTTTTCTTTCTCTCTTGCTAAATGTTTCCAAACATCATCTCGTACTTCTGGTGTAGGTTTTGGAATTATTTAATACTTCCTCTATTCTTTTTCGAGTCAGAAGTTGGTTACATACAAAGCTTCTATATTTTCGAACTGTAAAATATAACGATTTTTTGTTTCCGTAATAAATGTGTTTAATTTCAATTACAACTAGTTCTGTTCCTTCCTGGAGTTCCCCCAAACGATGCCATTGTGCAATCTTAATCTTGCCTTTTAGTTGATGCACGCTAATTTTGGAAATTTGGCTTTTACACCCATTTTTACTCCAAGTGTTCCGCCATATGGATATTTCCTCTAATTATTATACCCGCTATTATTTACAGTAAATGCAGAAATCGTATAATATCCAGTTATATCCAAATTTTTACATGGATTTTTAAAGTAATTTCGTAAGTTTTTTCTTTCTGTAAAGGCATATGCCTATCCCCGTCTACACAAAAGTGCTACCAACATACAAGGTGTTCCATAAGAAAGTATATGTAACTAGATGAAATCCCTAGATTTAAAAAAGTCACTAGATTTAGGCGCGTCTGCGTCTGCGGGAAGTGCATATAACTAGAAAAATTTCCTAGACTTAAATAAACTGTTAGATATAAGTGTGTCAATAGCAATGATCCGTGAATTTGAAAAATCAGTGTATATCTAGTGAAAACATGAACACACTAAATGTAAGCGATAAATTTAAATTTAGTAGTCTCTGTTATCTAATGAGTTACTCGGACATATGTACATCATCCTGCAACTTCTTTTCTTTATTTTTAGTAGGAGTTGTTTTAATACTATCTAACTTAATTTCTATCTTATAATATATAAGTCTATATGTGATTTCTTTATTTCTTTTTCGAGCCAGAAGTTGGTTGCATACAAAGCTTCTATATTTTTGAACTGTAAAATATAACGATTTTTGTTTCTGCAATAAATGTGTCATACTAATGTTGGAAATTTGGCTTTTACACACATTTTTTTAATCCTTTAAGTATCTTAGATAATAATTATAAGGACGATCAGTTGTATGATTTACTATTTAAATTTCCTACATTAGTCTTACAAGAAGTCCAACAAGTTTTTAGATTATGAACTCCTGGACTTGTCATTTGACAAACAAATTTGTTGTACATTTTAACTCTTGCTTTCGAATTTAACCATGTTAAAAATCAATTCCAACTGTTTTATCATTATCCACAAATCGATTACAATCTTTCTAGGAATCTCCTTGGTAACAAAAGTTATGGGTAGTAGTCAAATAATGCCCCTCCTCTAACAGAGTCTGCACATTAACGTCGGATAGTTCTACTTTGTACGGCATGACTACTGGATTTTTATATTTTTTGTTAATATTTTCCAGACCTTCCTTTCCAATAACTTGTATAATTCCTCTTGCCATCCTGTTCTCACTTTGCAGAAGATAAGGTAATTTTGCTTTTACACCATGTCTAGCCGAAATAAATTTAGATACTTTCCCTCGTAAGTGACTATTACAAACACCGCATATCTTTTAAAATTAAGTGTTTTGAAACTTGTATCCAAAACGGAGAATAAGTTTGATTTATACTTAGCAGACTCAAAAGTTAGTTGGTATATTTGTACAGATTTTTACTGTTAAGTTGTATATAGCAACTTAATGTAAATTGGTATTTAGAACAATTTAACGAAAAGTATTAAAAATGCTTGACTCATCATACAAATTTTCTGCACCGTATTACGTTTTTCTTGGCGCTGTGCTGATATTGATTAATTGCTTAATTGAGTTTTTCTGTTTTATAATATTGTTTCTTTTCAGATGAGTGATGGCATAATTAAAGTTGCGCATTTAAATATGGGGAAAAATTAAATGCTCGGTATTTTATTCCTTCTTCAGGTCATATTTTTCCGATATTTTGTCCAAATGAATGACTAGAAAATAAATGTTTTATAAAAATACTAAACGCTCGATAAGTGTATTGAGTTCAACCTAAGAAAATAAATGTTCCATAAAAATACTAAACGCTCGACAAAGATGGCGAACGCTAGGTATAAAATGCAAATGCTTATTAAAAAAATCTGGTGTGATACAGTCACACAACTTCCTTTGACAGTGATCTTATAATTAGCCAAAAATTTGATTTTAAATGTTTAAGCATTTGTCAAAAGTTTAAAAAAATTACAAATTCTGCATAACGGTACAAAATAGAGCGTTAGTTGAAAATACACATTTTCTCTAGGATTTTAATCTGAATTCAAAAACGTAATAATATACCGGGTGTGCTATTTATAATAGGAGTTAATAAAACAAATAGAAAAAAAACAAAAGAACCCCATTTTAGAAGTATTCAACTGAAAAATCACCTATCCCACATCAATACATTTAAAATGTAATAAAAATGTAAAGTTTGAAAAATATCGTTAGTCGTTTTTGGAAAAATCGAAAAAAACTGAAAATCACAAGAGTAAACACCATACTTCCGGTTATGCGATTTTCTTCAAAAGCATGCTTCGCATCTACATAGTACACAAAAATATATATGAAGTTTCAACGCCATACCTCTTTTCGTTTTTGAGATATTCGGTTCACAGGCACACACAGACAGACCAATAAAAAAATATGTTTTTTGGGTTCAGGGGACTCTAAAACGTGAATATTTGTTGAAAACTCAATTTATAATTTTTTGGGGTAAATCCAATACTTCCTTTATTGTAAAAGGAAGTAATAATAAACATTCAATAAACATAATAGACGCTCGATACAAAATAATGATATTCGGTACAAATTCAAATCCTTGGGCAAATATTAATAGACAAAACGTACGTACCATAATTACAATCAAAGCTCGGTATGAAATTTAATTGCTTTCTTTTGCTTGGCTTTTTTACGTACTTTCATTAAAGACAATGATTTTATCCAGGTAAACTTTAATACTCAGAAAGAATATTTTTAGTAAAAAAGTACATAATTTAATAAAATACAACATAGGTACTTGGAGAAAAAACTGTAATTAACTCTGATAAGTAACAGAAACAACGAAACAACATTTCCAAAAGGTAACAAAAAAATTAAAATCTGAACATACATAAATAATATAATAATAATAATCTCTCTTTATTAAGGCCATATACATATATACCAGTGAGAAAACAATGTATATGTATATCATTTATGCAATTATCTACGATAAATCTACTAATTAATTATACGTTATTTCTAACAATTTGCTTAAAAATGTATTAGTTTCCTAAAGAAACAAAAAAAATTACATTCTAAAATGCTTAACGTGGAGAGTGAAGAAAAGAGGTAGGTATTTCTATGTGTATTAATACAAATAGTTGGTGCCACAAGCTGTAAAACAACTGTGTGTGGCTTAGAAAAATATTTATGTAATTGATATTCTCGAAAAATAATAATAGAAAATAATATATTTTAAGTTTATTTTTACTGAATGTATATGTCGCACCCACCCCATGAAGCGGATCCAGCCCATGAAGTGCACATTCAGCTCAAGAGTTTGTGTATTAGATTAGATGTATATTATTTCTAAGTATTTTGCCTGATAAAAATGGCGACCCCTAAAAACCCAACCCACCCCATCCAGTGGGGGCGACACAAGCACTCACACTCTCACAATCTTCTGTGCTACAGTAGAGAGAAGAAAAAAAATTATATAGCAATCTTATTATTATTAACCCACTTGAATCGTGCTCTTTACAAATAGTTTAGATATTTTGAGAAAATTTCTGCCATGTAGCGCAATATTACGATAAATGTTTGAAATAAGGGGTACGTAGTACGTGCAAGACCTCTGACCAGTGCTTTTTTTTTTTATCGATGTGGGACAGTATCTGTTGGTGCTTGCTGGCAAAACAGGTTCACGGCACCCCGAGAGGAGGGGATGCGTGCAGTGGTAGGACGGGGAGTCGACTCTTGAGCTTCACCAAGGGTGGACGTGCTTGGTTAAAATTTAGAAATAAAGGCGAGTTGCTACTTAGAAACTTGTTTTCTTTTGTCTTCTGAATAGTGATAGCGTAAATAAATACAGTCCACTATACCAGATCGACGGGTGGTAATTGCACCCCAACATATGGTCCTCCTACGCCCGATAGCCGGTAAATTGTCCCTTTCAAGTGACAAATTCATTTGGGAAACCGACTGTCGATAGAAGCAGCCACCAAACGACGCCATCACAAAACCTGAAAAAAGAAGCGCAGCCCGCCACAAGCAGCACGTGACGGTCTCGACACCCCGAAAACAACGTCGACCACCTGCAAGCATCAGAGGCAGCGGCCACCTGCAGGTAAGCGAGGCTCCTTATAATAATTCCTGTTCCTCTCCTAAATAAACTTAGCGTAACTACGCAACGAATTAATAAACTTAGCGTAACTACGCAACGAATTAATAAACTTAGCGTAACTATGCTAATTAAAATTAATTGAACTTAAGCGTAATTACGCATCAATTATATAAAAAAAAAAAACGTCAGCGTAATCACGCAGCAAATATTGAGTGTTGGTCTGCTTGCGGCAGCTTACATAAACAGACATTTTTATCTTATAATTAAATTAAATAAACATGTCAGAATTACTAAAATTAAAGAGAGAACGCGGGACAATTAAGGCAAAATTAACAAGATTTAAAACCTTTGTAAACGATGTAACAGAAGGAGACGATTTAAGTCTTTTAAAGAAAAAATTAGAAGCAACTATTTCATTGTTAGACAAATTTGACTCTGTACAACAAAAAATAGAGCTCAGCATTGACGATGATGAGCAATTAGAAGTTGAAGCCTCAGATAGGGAATCATTCGAGAATGAATATTTTGAAACCATTGTCAGTGCTGAGAAAAAATTAAGTTTGAATCAGCAATTAAATGAAGTAGATGCAAGTTATAATTCGCAAGCAAGCTTAAATTTAAATATGGTGAAATTGCCAATTATTTCTCTTCCTGAATTTAGCGGGGACTATAAAAATTGGACTAATTTCAAGGACGCGTTCAATGGCTTGGTTCACAGTAATTCAAGTCTGTCGGACGTGCAAAGGCTATTATATTTAAAATCGTGTATCAAAGGCTCTGCAAGCCAAGTTATTGAATCACTAGCAACTAGTGGTGAAGCATATCAAGAATGCTGGAAGTTATTAACTGAACGATATGAAAATCGGAAAATTATAATAAACGCACATGTTGCGGCCTTATTTGAATTGAAATTTGTGGCAAGAGACTCACATAGCGAGTTGAGAAAATTATTAGACACGGTCACTTCTCATTTAAGATCATTAGACAATTTGGGAATAATAACGAGCTCTTGGGACCCACTAATTTGTCATCTAATTCAAACCAAGCTAGACATAAGCATTCGTAAAGAGTGGCAGTCATTTGACAAAAGCACAGATGCACCTAAGTTTCAAGACTTGAAGGAATTTCTAACAAAGAAATGCAATATATTAGAGAGTGTTTCAGTTCAAACATATAAAAATGAAAATAAGGGTTACTCAAAATTTAATAAGGTCAATCTTGCAATGGCTAATAAAAAGCGATGTGCATTTTGCGCAGCAAATGATCACGCCATTTATTATTGTAAAGGGTTTTTAAATTTAAATATGGAAGAAAGAGTAATCGAAATAAATAAATTAAAATTGTGTAAAATGTGTTTAAAAGCGGGGCATAATAGTAACGATTGCAAAGGCAAATCATGCTTTAAATGTCATAAACGGCATAACACCCTCTTACACAAAAATATTTCCGCGAACTGTGCAGAAATACAAACGCCCGATCTAAACACAGGTGTGCGAGCAGGTAGTGACCTTTCGACGAATAGTCCATCTGTTGGAAACGACACTCTAAACCAAGCGGCGAGTTTAAATGCCCAAATAAATAACAATGAAAATTATGTTCTGTTATCAACGGCCGTCGTAAATATTTTTGACAACGACGATAAGATACATAAATGTCGAGTTTTATTAGACAGCGGTAGTCAAGTAAATATAATTTCAGAGTCATTATGCAAAAAATTAAAATTGCCAACAAAGGATGTATTTTCTTCTATCATTGGCGTGAATGGGTCGCAAACAGCTGTTCATAAAATGGTAACTGTAAACGTTTCAAGTGAAAATAGAGCTATGGGGCTAGAATTGCAATGCTTTGTGTTGCCGCATATGACAAACGATTTACCCAAAATCAAAATTAATCGGTCCGACTTGGGAGTACCAGAAAATGTACGTTTAGCGGATTCGGATTTCCATTTGGGAGGTCCAATCGATGTGATAATAGGGGCTAAAACCTTCTGGCAATTAATAACTAGTGAAGTTATACATTTGGGAAAACATAAACCGACGCTGCGCAATTCCAAATTAGGGTGGTTGTTAACCGGAGAACTGCATTATACAAATATGGCGTTAGCAAAACATGTCAACGTCTCGCTCTCAAATCAAGAACTAGATAAAAAATTAGAAAGGTTTTGGCAGTTAGAATCGGTTCCCGCAAAAATAAATCAGTCGAAGGAAGAAGCTGCAGCTGAGGAACATTTTGTAAACAATTTTACAAGAGATAAGTCAGGGAAATTTGTTGTAAAAATACCATTTAAAAACAACATTTTGGAACTGGGCAATTCATACGAGGTAGCTTTGAAACGATTTCTCGCTATCGAGAAGAAATTTGATAAAAATCTAAAATTAAAGGAATCGTATGCAAAATTCATGTCCGAATATGAAACATTAGATCACATGGAAAAAATCACCGGGATAAATATTTCTGATAACAACCAATTTTTCCTCCCACATCATGCGGTAATTAAAGTCGCGGATAATCAAGAAAAAATTCGTGTTGTTTTCGACGGTAGCGCAAGGTCGGACTCAAATATATCATTAAATGACACCCAGCTAATCGGAGGAACTCTACAAAATGACCTTTTCGTAATTTTATTGAACTTTCGCTTGCATAAATATTGTCAAACAGCTGACATAGTGAAAATGTACCGAAACGTTTTAATTCACGAAGAAGATAGAAAGTACCAAAGAATATTGTGGCGGAAGGATAAATCTGAACCTTTAAATTGCTACGAGTTAAAAACGGTCACGTACGGTTTAGCAAGTTCACCTTATCTTGCAATTAGAAGTTTGTATCAGCTGGCGTTAGAAAATGAAATGGTAACACCGATAGCAGCGAACGTAATAAAAATTGTTTCTATGTCGATGATGTATTATTTGGCGCAAATTCCGTCGACGAATTAAATAAATTAACTGCCGATTTAACTGAGATTTTATCTTCGGCTGGCTTTGAGTTAAGCAAATTTAAATCAAACATACAAAATATTGATGCTTTGTCAACAAATAAAAATGTAAATTTAAATGAAAATTTAAAAATGATAAGTTTAAGCAATATAACAGAATCAAAAGTACTCGGAATCGGGTGGAATTCTCAAACCGATAATTTTCATTATATGGTTGACAACGTAAAGGATCACGAAAAAGTGACAAAAAGATCAGTGTTGTCATTAGTGTCACAATTGTACGACCCACTGGGGTTGTTAGGGCCTATTATAATCACTGGTAAATTGTTTATTCAAAAACTGTGGAAAGGAAATTTAGACTGGGACCAAGAGGTATCTGATGGTTTAAAATTAAAATGGGTAGAATTTCGTGAACAATTAAATGATTTGAATAAAGTTGAAATCCCACGATTAATAATTGCCGAAAATGGGTTTGAATTGCACGCATTCGCGGACGCCAGTAACCTAGCGTTCGGAGCGTGCATCTATGTTAGGTCTAGCGGTTTCAATAAAAACATAAGTTGTCATTTAGTATGCTCAAAGTCAAGAGTGGCTCCATTAAAACAAATAACGTTACCACGCTTGGAATTGTGCGCTTGCTTGTTATTGGCACAATTAACAAAAAAAATAACGGATTCATTACATATAAAATTCAAACGGTGCTATTACTGGACAGATTCCTCGATTGCTTTACAATGGATCAAAGGCGAGCCATACAAATGGAAGACTTTTGTGGCGAATCGTGTGTCACAAATTCAAACAATTTCAAATATTGACGATTGGCATCATGTCCGAACAAATCACAACCCTGCAGATTTAATATCGCGCGGAGCGTCTGTAAATGAATTAATAAACACATTGTTTTGGTTTAATGGTCCTTCATGGCTAAGGAAAAATGAAGCAGAATGGCCCGAAGAAATTTCGCTTAAATATACATCAGAAGTTCCTGAAATAAAAATTGAAAGGCAAATTGTAACTACAATAACTTTAATAAAAAATCAGTTTGAGATATTTGACAAATCTTCGTCATTAGATAAATTGCAAGCAGTTTTCGCTTATGTGTTGCGCTTTATAAAAAATTGTAGAGTAGCGAAGGAAAACAGAAAATCGGGTTTACTGTCGGTCAGCGAAATCCGCAATTCTTTACTACAATTATGTAAATTAATGCAAATGTCAGAATTTAAAGACGAATTTGACAAATTAAGGAAATCTCAACACATTTCAAAATCAAGTAAAATGACTAGTTTAAATCCGTTCTTAGATGAAAACGAGATAATACGTGTGGGTGGAAGAATCAAACATTCGAATTTAAAATATGAAGCAAGGCATCCGATTATATTAGCACAGAAACATAAATTAACAAAGTTGGTTTTTGAACAAGCGCACATACAATTACAGCATTGCGGTGCACAAACTTTATTATACGCAGTCAGAGAACGATTCTGGCCCCTAGCAGGAAAAAACACTGCAAAGAAAATTATTCATAATTGTATTAAATGTAGCAAGGTGCAACCAAGAGCGTTTATTCCTATAATGGGTGACTTGCCACAGAATAGAATTAGTCCAAACCAGCCATTTGAAATTTGCGGTACAGATTTTGCTGGTCCGTTTTACATTAAATCCAGACAAGTGAGAAATGTTAAATTAACAAAGATTTATATCTGCGTCTTTGTATGCTTCACAACGAAAGCTTGTCATATTGAAATAGTCAGCGATCTTACAACCGCTTCTTTTTTGGCATGTCTTAAGAGATTTGTATCCCGTAGGGGAAAGCCTTCACACGTCTATTCAGACAATGGATTAAATTTTGTAGGGGCAAATAATGAACTGTCAAATTTTCTAACAAAAAATGAGTTGCACATAGAAAGAGGTTTACGAAAGGAAAATATAACTTGGCATTTTTCACCTGCGAGATCTCCAAATTTCGGAGGTTTGTGGGAAGCTGTAGTAAAATCGACTAAGACTCAATTAAAACGCGTTATTGGAGATGCTAATCTTTCATATGAAGAATTTTTAACGCTATTGTTACAAATAGAGTCTTGTCTAAATTCACGACCCCTTACCCCACTATCCAATGATCCTAATGACCTCGCACCGTTAACGCCAGGACACTTCTTAATTGGTCGGAGTATGACTGCATTACCTGAATCAAATTATACGGACATCAAAATAAACCGACTTTCACGCTGGCAACTGGTGCAAGCAATGGTACAGGGATTTTGGCGCCGATGGAGCAAGGAGTACCTCCCGCAGCTTCAGAGGCGAACGAGATGGACAACAAATATCCACCAGCAACCCTCTGTAGGCGACTTGGTCCTACTGAAGCTGGACTCTCAACCACCTCTTCAGTGGCCTCTTGGCCGCATAACTCAACTTCACCCTGGCAACGATGGAATAGTGCGAGTGGTGTCGGTGAAAACCCAAACGGGTATGGTGAAACGCGGAGTGAGTGCGATATGCCCTCTTCCGAAAGAAGGAAATGGACAGTAAAAACTTGACAGCTCATGTGAGCCTTTAGCTAAGGAAGCGTTTCATTTTATAAGAAGTAGCATTAAGATTATTGAACTTTCAAAAATAAAAATAATGATTTGCTTTACTGGTGCAAATTTTGCACACATTGATGTAATGTTACTGATTAAGTTACTATGTATTTTGAAAAATATTGTGTTGAAAACCTGTGGTGTTTCAAGGCGGGCAGTATGTTGGTGCTTGCTGGCAAAACAGGTTCACGGCACCCCGAGAGGAGGGGATGCGTGCAGTGGTAGGACGGGGAGTCGACTCTTGAGCTTCACCAAGGGTGGACGTGCTTGGTTAAAATTTAGAAATAAAGGCGAGTTGCTACTTAGAAACTTGTTTTCTTTTGTCTTCTGAATAGTGATAGCGTAAATAAATACAGTCCACTATACCAGATCGACGGGTGGTAATTGCACCCCAACAGTATCATTTCTATTTCTAGTATAATACTGGTGTTGAAGTGTGGGAATAGAACTAGGAAATTTTTTAATATGTTTTAAGATTTCTAGATAATGTAATTGCGTTAGAGAAAGGACATTTGATTCACGATATAATTTTTCAGTGGGATATAATCGAGGTTTATGTAAAATCGTTTTCAAAATCATATTCCGGACTATTTGAATTCTCCTTCTATAGTAACTAGCTGTCCCACCCCAACCTATAATTCCATACGAAATTATTGACTGCACCAACTCATAATAAAACGAGAGCAGTTGCTTGCTAGTCAAAATTTGCTTCATTTTTTTGAATATATACAAAGTTTTTCTCAATACTTCACTGATGACGATTTATTTATTTTTACACTGCAAGTACAATCGTCCCTGATGCATCCTCTTTCATGTATTAGTAGGTCTGTAAAATTTGGTTGTTTGTTTTCGTGTACAGAGAAGGTTGTAAATGCACTTTTTGTAGCGTTAACAGACAAAATGTTAGAATTCAGCCAATTCTTGACAGTACGCAAGTCCCGCTGTGCCGCTTCCCTGACCTCATTCCAATTATTTCTCTCAGTGATTAGCAGTGTATCATCCGCATAAGATATTATTGATCCACACAATTTTGTATTCTCCAAAAGGTCATTGATATACAGCAAAAATAGAATCGGGCCAAGTATGGTACCTTGGGGTACACCACAAGATATAAGTTCAGGTTGACTTTTGCTATTCTCTAATTTAACTATCTGCTTTCTATTTGTCAGATAACTTTTAAACAGCTCTAGTGGGGTTCCCCTAATACCACACCTCTCCAACTTCCTAAGTAGTGTAACGAACGCAAGAACGGCCTTGAGAGCGGATGTGCGCGGGTGATTCAGAGGCTGCCGGCAGGAGCAGGTGTGATGTGTCACAGAGTTCCAGACTTTCGGATAAATCTGGAGCCAGGTGCAGTGCGTGACTCACGCGCGCCCGAGGTCAGATGCGTCATGCTTTTATCTGGATTTTCTAGTGAATGCCGAGAAGTTTCTGGAACCTCTCCAGTGAAAGATAAATACTCGCGCAGCGGGGATGCGAGTCAGTTCTGAAATAATTCTGCGGCAGTTCGAACTCACGTCGAGGCTTGTTAGAAGCCCCCATATAAATAAAAACGCGTGTACATATAACTAAATAAATAGATGACCAAATAAATAAATATATAATCGTTAGTGTTTAAGAGTGATATAAATAATAATAGTTGTTAGAAATAGTGCCGCAGTTTAAAAGTAATTTGTAATCTGCTTGATAATTCTCTCGTGTGTTTGTAAATAACAATAATTAATCCAATAGTTGTAAATAAATATTTGAATCCATGTTTGTCGTATAATTTTGAATAGCCCGAACGTTAAGAACGTAACAGTAGTATACCGTGATTCCCAGTGTCAAAGGCATTGGTAAGGTTAAGGAATACGGCAAGGCATCAAGTGCAGAATATATTGTAGTACTTAATAGCGATATTGCATTAGCAGTACTTCTTGTTTGGGTAAATCCAAACTGTTTTCTTGATAGAACTTTAAATTGGTTCAAAAAAGCTACTAATCTGACTTTAATTAAATTTTCAATAATTTTTGCAAGATTCGATACCAGCGATATTGGGCGATAATTGCTGACCAGGTCAGGTGCACCACCTTTATGTACAGGTATTACAAGTGCAAGTTTAAAAGAATTTGGAAAATAACCTTGAGAAAAACAGTTACTGAAAATTCCACTTAACGGGACGTTTATACAATCAGAAACTATTTTTAGTGATTCGGCGATTATATCGTCAATACCAGGCGCTTTTTTACTTTTAGTTTTTTTATTACATTTGCAACCTCGACAGGATCTGTAGGACTTAAGAAAAAAGAATTTACATTCTCACGTACCCCATTAATCATACGGTCAGTTTCATTTTGGTGAATGGGAATGGTTTCTGCTAATTCCTTACTGACATTAACGAAATATTTACTAAATTCTTGACATAGTCGATTCTCCTCACCAACATTTACATTATTTATTGTTAACTTATTGATTTTTTGTTTATGATTGTCTATATTTAACGATTGTTTTGCTAACGACCACAAATTTTTCAGGTTATTTTTGTCAGTACCTATTTTTGTCTGGTAATACTGCGATTTTGCTTTCTGAATTAATTTATTAATTGAATTTTTGTATTGGAAATAAGCATTTTTTATAATATCATTACCAAGGTTTAGCAACATCTGACGATACAACCTGCCTCTAGTATTTATAGAATTTACTATACCGCTGCTAATCCAAGGCTTCCTTTTTTGACATTTGGAATTTCTAATTTTAGTAAAACTGCAAAGTTCAATTTTCTTTTGTATTATCTTAACCAGTGAATCAATCGATTGATCGATATTTTTAGTAATAATATGTTGCCAATGATACGCTTTAAGCCTACTGATTAATTTTGTATGATTAACTATTTTAATTAATTTTGTTTCGAACAATTTTTCTTTTTCTTGAGTTACATTTTCATTAAACTTTAATTGTATAAAAGTTGGGCCATCATCAGTTATTTTAGATTTGAATACCAATGGCAAAAAAGATACGTTTTTTATATTGTTATTCACAAAGATGTGATCAATATAAGTTTCCTCTTCCCTGGTTGGTCGATTAATACAAGAGGTGAAACCAAAACGGCTTAGTAGATTAGGATAATTTGGGAATTGTCATTTCTGTCGTCTAAAATATCTGTATGTCCTACTAGAATTTCATTAGCAGTGGTACAGTAACCTCTAATGTGTTGATTTTGGTCAACTAGAAAATCTGATGTCACGTATGGCGGCGGTTTATAAAGTGAAGTTATACCAATTTTTTTTATTATGGTCTGTTATTTGCAATCTTATAATTTTGTAGTCATTGTTGATATCAATTATTTGACTGTGGCAAAGTGCTTTTTACAAATACTACCACCCCATCATATTTGTTAAATGTGCTACCATTATAATACAATACATATTTACCTAAATGAAAGCAGTTAATAGTCCATGTCTCCGATAAAATAATTACATCAAAATTTGAATTGCACTCAGTTATTAATACAACAAGTTCATCAAAGTTTTTTGCGATACTCCTGATATTGGTATGAAAAATTGTTAGTGATTGTTTATTATCCGTAAAGTTCACGATTTTTTGTTTAAATTCGGTCAAATTGCAGGCGACTTCTGCATTAAAATTAATATAAGGAGGGCATTTTTTGAAGTAAATCTTCTTCCGTAAAAATTCTGATTACTGGATCTTCAGGTCCTTTTCTCACGAAGAGTTTTCCATTTTTAACCCGTGTAAAGCGGAAGCCTGCGTCTCGTGCCTGTAGTTTGGTTCTTCGAAGAAGTTGCTTATTTTCCATCGTAAGGTGTTCATTAATGTAAATCTTCTGTCCAATTTACACTCCGGGAACGTTGCGGTTGGTAACTGCTAATGCCCTTTTTCCACTAACATATCACGTTTGGTACGAGATAAGAATTGCACTACGATAGGAGGATGACCGTTTTTGCGATAGGTTGGTACACGGTGCGCAATGTCTATATCTTCTTCCAAAATGTTTAGATTTAGTTCACTGGCAATGGCTGTTACGATGCTTTTACAGTTTTCTAGAGGCATTTCCTTTATTCCGAATAATTCAATATTTATTATTTCGTGAATATTGTTCACTTACTGAAAGCTGCAAGTTTAGGGTTTTTAGTTGTTTATCTTTTTCAACCATTTGTTCTTTCAGGTGTTGAATTTTATTTTTGTAAATTTTACGTCCTCAATATTGTTCTTTAATAAGGAAAGAACCTTATCATATTTTTCAGACATAAACTCGGCGCTGCCTTTCAATTCTTGCATTTCTTTATTTACAAATTCTATCTTATTATTGATAGTCTTTAGCATATTCATAACATCTGTTAAAGTTAAATCGTGTGGCGGCAATGCTTTCGAAGTAGCTTCACCAGCATTTTCGGGTTTGTTTTGATAAGGTTGATTAGAAGTAGTAGCTGAATTTAATCTTCCCCGAGTAACCAATCCAACGCAGTTAGGACATTGCCAGATTTTCTTAGCTTTCAATAGCTTATTATAATGACTTTCAGCCACCGAACATTCGAAGTGAAAAGATTTATCACACACGACGCATAGTATTGCAGTATCGAGGGATTTTATCAAGAGTTCACAGCGAGCACACGTTTTCGCGATTTGCGGTGGCGACATGGCCGATATGCACAAAACGTTCTATAATACACTTCACGTTTGTTAAATAAAAAGTATTTTGTACAATTATTAAACTTTTTACGTAAATTTTTAACAGCTTAAGCAGTGGGACTTAAACACGTCTACTCTGCTCAAGTAACCAATCGAGACAACACTTAAATCAAGTAGATAGAAAATTCAAAAAGGAAGAAAAAAATAATAATATAAAGTTTCATGGTAATAACGTAGTATACAAGTATATTGCTAAAAGTTCTAAATTGTTTTTGTTTAACTTTTGGGTAGTATTAGAAGAGGGTCTTAATCTCCGTTTTAGTATTTCCGCTCATTTTAACGGTTGTTTTGGATACTATATTGCCGCAACTATGAAGCGCTTCCCTTCGATATAAAAATACATCTTTAGTATAGGTCGGATAATACAAATACAAGGTGATTCACGAGCAATAATGAGTTTGACCAAATTCTCGATGCAACCAACACTACAATTTCATCCGGATATGTCTACCTGGTTCAAAACCAAATCTACTTTCGGTCATATACTATACAGGGTGATTTACGAGGAATAATGAACCTGGCCAAATTTTCGATACAACTAACATTACATTTTCATAGGCTCATTATTCCTCGTGAATCACCCTGCATACACCAGAGGCACATTGCTCTCCGTGATATTTGTTTTATTATAGCGATAAATAGCATTAACGTTTCCATATGTACCAACATTTTTATGAAAAAAGCTCCAAATACCTTCTTCCTTCACTGATTTGAGAGCTAAGGCTTTGCTATTGAACACTTGTTCTCTTTTCCATTTCTTCTCTACCTTCTTCTTTCATTTCTTTGGCGCATGCTTCTCAAATACATCACACACTTTCACTTTCCTCAGATGAACTGTACTGAGGAATCACACCGTGAGTCATACATAAAGTCAGTTCTAAAGTGATAAACAAACAATAAAGGATAGTAATAAACATTCTAAATAAAACTGCAGATCACTCATACATACGTATAACATGCACTGATACGCACAGGTAAATGTAAAGGTTCAAAGTAATTTCAATTCCTCCAACTGGACGTTACGTCCCTCTTCAGCCAATAATGGAAATTTCAGAATGGGTTCGAGATAGGAGGGGTGGAAAATGAAAGAGAGGCCAGAAAAGATGGAGAAGTACTGCCACTGCTTTAACCTCAGAGAAGGTACTCTATTGACTCAGGAAAACCACATAAAAACTAAATCAGAGCAGACGACCACGGGAATCGAAGCCAGGACCTCCCGAATGCTAAGCAGACAGTTAACCACTAATCCACAAAGCTCGGTACGCACACACAACTATTTAGTTTTTCTAGGTTTTGCTGCACTTGGCGCTCAAATCGAACCCTTAAACGCATTAAATTAGCGAGTCTTTACTAATACAATATTATAAAAGATTTCAGTTAACAGTAAACTTCAGTTATCGAGCATTGCGTTTTTTAGGGTACATATTTAATTAAAATATCGAGCAGAACTTACTGTGCAAACAATATATTTTATATTGTAGATTTTGTTAAAATACCAAGCATTTCCAATTAATTTAACGTGCATTTTATTTTTTCTTATCGAGCATTTAGTATTTTTGTAGCTTGCAAAATACATTAAAATACCGAATGTTTATTACCACCCTTTAAATATTCCGACGCCAATGATGGTTTCAGTGATCTTAAGGATCTTGTACAATCCTTGAATTATGGTACGGTTGGTGTGGCAGAAACATGGATATCGCTAAGAATACTGATGATGCAGTGCATATATCTGGCTACAAGATTTTGCGAAAAGTTCGTATAACCGATACATTGGGAGAAACATCTCTACATTACTCGACCTTATTTTGGTAACCGATAAAAAATATATAGACAGCTACGATGCCACTGATGTACATAAATTATCCGATCATTGTGTGGTTTATTGTGGATATCCTGTTAAATGTAAACTGCATCGCAAAATTTTTTTTATATACTTACAGAGATTTTGCTAATTTTGATTATAAGAAGTTTTATAACGACCTTCCGTCTCTTCCATGGCACAATTTAGTAAATTTATTCTATGTAAATGATAAAATTGAAATGCTTAACATGCATTTGTAAACTTATTTAATTTCCATGAGCTGTTAAAACTGTAAAAATGTCTAGATCCAAAGCTCCATGGATGACTCCAAATATAAAACTAATTATAGTCTCTTAGAGATAAAGCCTTAAACAAATTTAAAAAGACGAAAAAACCCAGGCAGTGGAAATATAAATCCTTACGTAATTATACATCATTTGCTATTAAACAAGAAAAAAAGGCATACTTTAGTTATCAATTAAATCAAAATGGGTTTAATACCATTTCGAAAAGGCCCAAGAAAATTAACTTCACTGACAGCCATGAAAAATAAAGTATGATCAAAAATTATTTTCATCTAGTATGGCCATGCAATACTTCCTAATTTATGAATGGAACTACCTTTATACTTAAATGTCAAACGTGACATTTGCTTTTTAAGTGAGTTATAGTTGCATTCATAAATTAGGAAGTATTCCATAGCCATAATAAATGAAAATTATTTTTGATCGTACTATAGAAATTTCTCATAGTCTTAGTCAGTTATAATAATACTTTAATTGATTCGGTCAAGTCCATGTCTTCGGTTAGTAACAAATATCTTTTAACATTTTACACAAACAATAATTTACAAAGTTTTGGAAATAAATTTACTTTTAATACTATCACCGAGGTGGATGTGTCAAAAATCATAAATAAAATTTAAACGAATGCTCTTGGATCTGATAATTTATTTAAGAGTAAAAATGATAAAACTCAGCTGCCCGTTTTTGTTACCTATAATAACCAACATTATCAATTCATCTATACTCAGTACTATATTTCCTAATATTTGGAAAATTGCTCAAGTCATACCAATTCCCAAAATTAGCACACCGATTAACTACAAGGACCTGAGGCCGCTTAGTATTCTGCCACGTCTTGCGAAAATACTCGAAGTAGTTATGGCATTACAAATAAAGCATTACGTTAAAACTTTTGAAATCATTGCAGATATTCAATCTGGCTTTAGACCAAGCTATAGCTGTAGAACTGCACTTTTAAATATAACTGACGATATTTTCACTGCTCTTGACAATAACAGACTAACCACAGTTACTTGACATGTTAATTGCTATTCTGAACTATATCGGTTTTGATTAAAGTGCAATGGATTTTTTGGAAAACTATTTAACTGACATGGCTCAAACTAGTAGCCAAAGACACAAAATCTAACTCGTTAACAATTATACAGGGAGTCCCTCAGGAATCAATTCTGATCCCGCTGCTGTACATTATTTACACCTTTAATTTAAGTACTGCATTAAAATACTGTTAATATCACCTATACGCAGACGATACTCAATTAACTTATACTTTTTATTTGGACAATACTCATGTTGCAAATTTAGAAATAAATACTGACCTTAAAATCTTACTAAATTTTCGGAAAAACATAACCTAAGTATTAATGCTACAAAATCTTACGTAATGGTACTTCGTGGGATTAAAGCGAGAGACATTAAACTAAATATTGATATTAAAAAAATTAAAGGAATCGTTACAATACGTAATGTATAAATTACGTGGAAATATATATTTGACCGTCTACAGTGTAGATAAAGGTTGGGATAAATGCGAAAAACTCTCAAATATTTAAACTGTGTAGTGCTAGTAATTAGAGTTAGCTATGAATTCAATCAAATGATACACGATTATATAGTTATTCAGCTCAGCTGCAAAACAGTTTTAGGAGAAGTCATAACTGCATTGCAACTAGTGACGGTAGACGAAATCAGTAGAAAAATCACAATGGCTAATTAAATACACTTGACGGCACTATCCACAACTACAACACGAAATAGAGAAATCTCCATCTTTATATTGAAGAATCATGAAATATCTCAATGCTATACTATTCCCATATTTTTGATTATCATAATGTGGAATTGAGGCTTTCGAGCAAATGTATACATGTATGGATAGGCTATAACATATGTGATAGTCTACCAACATGAAGATGACCGTCACTTTTTGGACTATTAATTATTTCGACCACAACGTTGCTAAATCAATTCGTCCTTCAACAATTCGATTGCCTACTAGTGTATCTACATTGCTAATTATCTAAAATATAATTAGCAGTTCAATACTATTGTTATTACCATATCATCGTACCACCAGATTTAAAACCGATATACCCATAGTGTGTGCGATATTGTTTTTTTGTCTAAAGTATGACCGATTTAATTTTCGCAAAGCCGGCCCTGCACCTGAAATCTGCAACCGAATTTATTTGGGTCAAACTAACATGCACGCAATCAATGGAAATTTCCTTTGAAAACACTTCTGCGACGCGTGCTAATCGCGTTATATATCCCCACGCGCGGGCGCCTTTAGCTAGAAATTCATGGAACTTATATGCATCCAACAAATTTTGAATAACCCTCTTTGTTTCACGCAACCAATAAATTAGGTTTCGAAGGCTATTCCTGCTTGGCGACCCTCGGGGCATTTTCTGTAGTAATTCGATACCCTGGGACTCGCTGCGACAACAACAAATTCTTTCTCGAACGTTCCACGGCCCTCTCGTTTATTCAGCACTTACGCATTTTACGTCCAGGTTTGGGACTATTGACATAAAGTTTGATAAACCCTTAGTTAACCTTGCATGTGGAATTATTAATTTTGGAGTCCAAAACTTTCTTCCGTTGCGATGTTCTTAAGCCCTGTGCATTTGAAAGAAAAAAATTAGTAACCAGCACTCAAGCGAGCAAAACCTATGTGATTTTTGCGCTCCCGGTTCGTGGGCTGTTGCCGCGAATCGGGGAGCTGTCATCTGTTAAAACTCCGTGGTTGATTGTCGTTCTCGTGTTAACGTGTCCGTGATGTAGTTATGGTGGGCTGAATTCCAGTTTTGGTGTGTGTTACGACCGACCTGGTGATCTCCGAGGCGAAGTGTCCATTTCGTTTGCCGTTTTCGCTCACCTGTCTGTGGGGAAAACATTCTGCTACACTGAACATTTGGAGGAGACCTTTCGATTAAGCCTAGTAAGTGCTTTTTGGCACAATCTGCATTATGCAAATCCTGTCGCCCGTCGTGTCTTTGGAATTCTACGCTCGCTGCGGGACGCAACCTTAGTCTTTGTGGACGCCGTCTTCGCAGTCCTCGACCTTCTGCAGTCCCCGCTTGGTTTTTGGCAAAGCCCTTCAACAACCCTTTCAAGCTGCTGGAAGCTGTATTGCTGGAAGCTGCCACTAGGCCTATCCAGGAACCGATCATCAGCAACCCAGTAGGTGTTCTAGCTACGAAAGGTAGGATCTACCGCTGTATTTTTGTTTTGTTTCTTGTCTTAATGTGTCGCGAAAGTGCTACCGAATTGTATGTTTATTGTGCCTCGCATGCTGCGGGACTTTGCGCCTGCGAATTTAATTTCGTCAAATAACTTGTGTATTGTAATTAGCCATTAAGGTAACTTTTGCTTGGGAACCCCCGACAATTTTCAGTTAGGGTGTAACCTTCTTATGGCCATCTTGTGGCCCTGTGTGTGTCAATTTTCATTCATTAAATAATAATATAGTCACACTTAGTTTGTTTAATTGATTTAAACCCGAAATCTGTGGATCTTCAATTCTAATGTGGCAAAAAGCCGAGTGTAATCAAATGTAAAGCTAGAACACATGCTTTTATTGGAAAAGTCCGACAGTCTTTGGGCTTGAGTAAATTCTTTTGAACCCCTTTAGGGAGGTGGTCATAAGGTAAGTCATTAAGGCCACCCGGTGTTTACCGCCCGACTTGGAGGGAACCTAGTGGACGACGCTTCGCAGCGTGCAGCTAACCCAGCGAATCTTTAGTAGAGCCCTGTGATATTTCTCGTTTTGGGTCACTAGGGCTGTTAATTTATCAAAACGAGTGGCGTCCTTAGGCAATTATTTTAAGCAAGCTTTAGGGTAAGTACCCCGTCGGTTTTCCATTTAAGTCTTCGAACTACCCCTTCCCGACTGAGCTAAGTGCGAGTAACCGGAGCAACAAAATCTGTTCCAACACATTAAGATCTGTGATTTTTTACGGAAAGCCGGCGAACCCTGTAGTTTGTACCCGATTTTCGACAGTGCTCTTGATCAATGTCGATCTGAGCAATTAATACCGTAACATGTGGTAAATAAAATGGCAACGACACTTCAGCCAAATAACAATTCGTCACGACTGTCGTTGCTCTAATAAGTCGTATTAGTACTGAACTGTCCTCCAATTAAGAGTACTCACATTAACTGTATGAGAATGTACTCGTTATCACTATACTCAGATAAAGAAATTAATTGTTTACGACTATCTAAAAAAGCTATGATTTGTGGGTGATTATTAGGTATTAGTATTTATTTAGAAACATGTACCAGTTACTTTTGTAAGGCTACCTTTTTTGCTGCAAACAGCTTGAATTCATTTTTTGGAAACAATGCAACTTAATTTACACTTAAAAAGTTCGCGGTATACGCAGTATGTGTCCGCACTCACTGGTAAGTGCATTAAAATGATTCATTTACTACTAATATAGCTTGAAATTTGCTATCCATTACGTAGATATCGGAAAGCAAAACTTTGAAAGCTACCAACTGGTTGTGTTTTTACTTTATCATTAACTTGTTCCCATATAGCAACACTGTCGGTAGCCAGCCTCTCGACTTACATTGTATGGGCCTCTCCATCCCTACCGAAGCTCGTATCAGACGACTCTCCTCTTGGCAAGCCTCTTACAAGTGTAAGTAACTTTCGTACAACGTTTTGCAACCATTGTTTTCTACTGTGCATAGGAAGAAGAATCGTGGGTAGCCTCAATAATCTTCATAGGTGTCATACCAGGCGGAATCATAGCGGGATGGGCAGCTTCAATTCTGGGACGCCGAAAAGCACTGCTTCTGTCTGCGGTAACGTTGTTCGTTCCTTGGATTATAACAGTATTCGCAAAATCTGCAATGGTTCTCATACTCGTAAGATTTGTGGCAGGAATTGGAGGAGGGATAGTAATAACGGTAGGTATATGGTTTTGTAGCTATTACGAAAATAGTAGAATTTAAGCAGTTCAGTGTCATGTTAAAATTTTTAATTCTTTGTTACTATACAGAGAAGAAGTATCTTTGTATTGCCGCCATAACTGATATTTATGTAATTTATTAAGTTACTTATTAAAGATACATTCGATTTAAGGTCGTGCCAATGTACACCGGCGAAATTGCAGAGAAAGACATCAGGGGGAAGCTGGGAACCGCCTTTAACATGCTAAATATATCAGGAAGCTTGTTTGTATTGTGCGTAGGACCGTTCGTGTCGTAGACAGTTTTGACGCTTAGCTGCAGTGTGTTTCCAGTAGTATTTGCAGTAGCTTTCTACTTTATGCCGGAATCTCCATATTACTTGATTCAAATTGGAGACAAGGAGTTGGCTAGGAAAAATTTGAAGCGACTCTCTCAGGATGACATCGACGACAAACTCCTGGATGCCAGGTTATACGAAATCACACAAACTGTTGAGGACGATATGAAGAATAAGTCCACACTGGCGGAACTGCTAACAAAGGGGGAGCACAGGAAAGCTTTGAGTATTGCCATAGGCTTTATAAGAGTTTTACCGAAGAAAAATTAAAAAGTTACTATATAAAATTCGTTCAATAAAAAAATTAAATATCACAGTAATAGGGAATGTCAATGATGGTTATAGAAGGTTTTATGATGAGTAGTAGATTTTTTCCTGTTATTAAGTAGATATGCCTGAGCCTTTTCTGCTTGAACCATTTTGTTTGATACTTGACGGTTTGAATTGTGATTCCATCTTAAGCTTTATATCCTGGAGAATTTTCCGTAAAATTAATCGAAATTTGCAAAGAGAAAACTATAAACTGAAGTATTCCAAAATTTACTGCTAACGTGCACACGGTCATCGGCGATTGTTTGAATCGGTTTCGAAATGTGCAGAATATAGAATTGCATGTAGTTACACAGTTAACTCAAAAGGTTTGATAAATAGCATACATTCTAAAACTATTGAATATATCAGTTAAGTGTATACACTAAAACAATAAAAACTGTTTGTTAAACACAATAAGAAACTTAGAAACCGCAAAATTTAAGAAGAAAATAAAGTAGTAGACATAAAGCAATACATGTACTACCTATCGGAGTGCATGAACTAAGTAAAGAATCTGTGTCCCGTCGTTTATAACTCTTTGGATGGGATAACCACCAGGATGTAAGCAAATAAGCACGGCAACCCAACGTGTAAACCACGCCATAGGTGAAACTCTTCTAACGCACAGAAATAGGAAGAAGAAATTTATTGGCAAGTGTCGTCACGGTTCAGTGAAGAGGGCCGTAGGCGGAGTTTAGAAATTAGCTCTTTCCACATTCACGAAATGGGATAGTCTTCATCTCGATTGAGATTATTCGGGTGTTTAGAAATCTCAATGGTTTCGCGAATTTTTCTGCTGCGTTTGCTACATGGCCACCAAAGCCTTCGAAATAATCACATACAAAGCTAACTCGCAGTTTAAGTCGGATTAAGGAAATGCTTTTTCAAACTTTATATACCAAGAAAGACAATAGTGCAGTCTGGTGATAACTCTAACTACAATCTAACCAGCAGTCAAAACAAACTACATTTGCTTCTCCCTCAGACGGTCCTAATCTTTAAAAATCTGTAAAGGGGTTTACACGAAACTCCCTCGCAAGAGCGCGCCACTTAGGGGTAAAAATATATGAATTCCTCTTGACTTGTTAAAAGGTGGTGTACTGTCGTCTGAACTGACTCTCTAAATGAGTCTACAGGCACGATGCCTGTAAAATGTTGCCATGGCGGCTTTACAAGCACCTTTTTTTTCTAATAAACACATTTTTTGTTAATCACTAATATTACAAGCAAGAGGAAATAAAACGTACGCGGCTCGCTTGCAATTAGCCTTTATTGGGGCTCTTACGTCGCTCACTCGGGAAATTATCCGTCTCGCCCATAAAAGCTAATTTACTAATCTTTCCACGTAAATAACTATTAACTTTACTAATAATATTGAAATACACAAGAGAAATAAACGCTTATTAATGTCAATTACATGGATTTTTTTTAAATGCAGCCGGTGGGGTTCACTCAGCGTGAAGTACCCCGGATGGACCCGATCGCCAACCGCGTTGGGCCATTACCACATGGATCTTATTATCGCTTGCAGCTGCTTTATACCGGGTGTCCACTTTCAAATTGGAACATAAGAATTTAACATTGTTTTTAACAGTTACATAGTTCCTGCTCGCCAATTCAACCTACAGAAAATGTTTTGGTGTCAATTAAAGAGAAAATTATTGCGCATCTAATGATATCAGAAACGAAATCATTTTTGTCAAGTTTCATTGAAAAATATTGATGATTATTCAACACTATAATAAACGAATGAGAATTGTTCAATTTGTGAGAAACGGCCAATCAAAATTGACTGTCATTGAAAACACCTAATGTCACAGTGTTTTCACGCGAGCCCGATTGGTTTCAATGATTTCAATTTAGTGAGTAGCCTTTAACTGACATTTCACCAAAACGTCAAAGTCAAAGTTTGCAAATCAGCGTCGTTCTAAAAACTCATAATAATCGTGTTGGAAGCTCCAGTATTGAATTAATAGTGGAAAACGTTAAAAATGAGTGCTGTCGAACACGGTAAAAGTCATCTACCCATATTGTTGAATAAGCTTTCCAAATACCACTCAAGGCAAAACATTTTAAGAGAATTTTTTTCGTCAACATGCAAATTATTGCAAATTTCTCTCAACAAAAACTGTTCAAATTTTTTAAATACGAGTTGCCGTGACTTGAAAAAAGTTGACGGCTATATTCAAATTAATTTATTTGACAACATTCTGAGTCAGTTCATTAGTTTTTACTTTATAAAATGAACAATTACTCGAAAAGAGAATTTATGAAACTGTTAAAAACAATTTTAAATCCCTATGTTCCAGTTTGAAAGTGGACACCCGGTATAGGACTTGCTAATAGTTGAACATTTTTGTCCTTTTTACAACATTTACCTTGTATTTGTTGGACTGTGCTTAAGTTTAGAGGAAAAACCTGACCTATATGCAATATATTACTTCTATCTATTCTTGAGTTAAAGCAAATGATGACATTTTATTTTCATAAGGTGCTCACCCTGCAAACATATAATCCGCCAACTAATACTTTTTAAACTACACCGCCAACAGACAGACGAAAGTAAGAAAGCATGTTTTCCATGACCCTGGAACGTACAGAACGAGAGTTATTGCAAGAAGCCATGCGATAAATACTATATAACAATTATGCAAGCAAAAAGGAATTGATTAAGTGTGCGCAAAGAGCCGAAGAGCAAAGTAGCCTTAACTTATTAACAGCCTCATTAAGAGCTCCAGAAAAACTAATCACTAAGGCAAATCAAGTAACACATCGTTTATCGCTGAGGCGTCTCGAAATTAAGCACGTTTATTATTAAATACAGTGATATCTTTATAAATATTCGCTAGACGCCGTAATACGCTTTAAAGAAATTGCCGTCTACTATTTCGACATTTAATAAACAGTGCCAAATAAAACCAAAAAATATGCAAGAAAATTAAATCGATACACAACAAAACAGTTCTTTAATTAGAAATAAATTATAAGGAAAACAAAATTCGCACACAATAAATAATTGATTACAAAATATAAAATTTGAAAGCAATAAATCGACGTTAGTAAACAACTTGCACTCCTAATAACTATGGATTAAGCAAACACTATAGGGACTGTGATTATTGCTTCTATCCTAATAGCCAAGTCGGTTCGAGTCGCCATATAAGAATATGATGGTTACATGCAAAAAAGAATTATTTTACCTTGTTTCCCACGAGGTACCAGCTTCTCCAACGGCTACTAGATGCTCCGTTCGACGACCTGGAGCAGCTCACATGGAGTTTTCAGAATAACAACAGGATACTTGCATGTACCGCCCAAAGAATATTGGCGTTAGAGACTTAGAAAGAAACCAATACGACTTAAGGAACGATGCCTTAAGGATCAAAGAGCGGCATTAGACAACCAGAGGTATCGATATGTTAAATCGGCCTTTCATCACTACGCCAGCTTACCGGAGTTTCTTTTGCAAGCCCTCAAAATACGTCTTCAGTCACAGAATGTGAAAAAAAACAGAAAATCACCTTACCCTTTCATTGCATGCGCAAACTCATCACAGATACAGAAACGAAAATATTAGATTTACCATAAATTATCCAAAATCGGTTCAGAAAACGTATTTAAATTGAAGCTACGTTTAAAAGAAAAGAAGCTTGGGAATCTAATAAAAGTGACAGTTGCAAAGGCATCTTAAAAATATCACAAAACAGCAAAAAATATTTTATCCATAACTCACATATTATAAAGGCATAATTACACTGATATCAGTTGTATTATGTAGGCCATAAACTCTTAGAGCTGTATAGCCAGAAAACCCTAGGAGTTTATTTATTTAAAACACTGCCAAGCTATGCTAAATTCGAGATTTACAGGTTAAGTTTAATATCAGTCTGTGTCAAATATCAAACAAAACCTAACCTAGAACGGGGTACACCCCCAAACTTTCTTCACATATTTACTTGTCAAAACATATTCAAACATGAATGAAATTTATATACGTAAAATAATATGCTAAAAACGTCAAACGCATTACAAAAGTAACGATATATAGTCCATGCGATATAATATTAACAATCTGCACTTAGCTGGATGCAGTTCCATACGTGGATGTCGGTTTAGATTTAAAATCCCAGGTATCCACGGAGTCCAAGAATGTTAACCGGATCAGATCCAGGGCGAGCCACGCAAAATGAACATTGGGCGTCGCGTCGGCCGGCCTCTATAGTGAATTCCAAGGCTGCATCGAAATGCGGGAAGATACGAGATTATTGCAGTGCAGGGAGTCAATAATTGATTAAAGCCAACTGGAAGGAATAAATTGAGACAAAACTGTAACCGATTATTACACACAACTGTCACATGACTGATACCGTCCAATGAGAACCATGCACCTGATAAGCTCCCTTGGGCTGCTTATCAAGCGATAAGCGCCCTAGGAATTAGAAATAGAAACGCAAGAAACAATTTGAGTTTTTTGACATTATTAGATCAATTTTAAATCATAATTCGTATACCGGTTTTGTGTAATAATCTGCAGAATATAAACGAGGGCAACATACTTACATATAATTTCCCCATGCCAAGAGTCATCGCGCTGGTTACCTTAGAAAACTGCCCTCGGGACAATTTTCATTGCAACCAACACTCGACCCTTGGCGTGTGCAAAATTATCGGTAAGTATGTTTCGCCCTTGCTATATTACTAATGAAAATTCGCAAAGTGTTATCCTGCGTTTTGTGAAGACGATTAGAACTGACAATGTGCAGTAATTTTCCTGAACGGCACGGTAAAGCTCCAACAAACCGGTATCTTCGGGAGCAATTCGCACACCACACGCAAACATTGCGTAACAGCCCGGAACAACTTTGAAAGTAACTAGCCCCTCATATCATAGCATGACTGAATAAATGTGCTCCGCTCGTGTTTAAAAAAGTGCGACGGCTGAACGGAACGCAGAAATTAAATTCTTCTGTGAGCGTAAAAGCTCCAATTTCTAAACAATCCTAACAACTAATAAATAATTCATGGATCGGAAGGAAAAGCGAAGTACAGACCCGGAGAGAGACAACTGATGCGCTTGGACTGTAGAGCTACTTACTTCTTACAACCATGAATTAGTAGAGCCCTAGTATTCACCCAAATATTTCAGTTTTAGTAACAGTTGAATTTGGAGTTCATTGCGGTTCTTGGTTTACAAACTGCCTCGTCCAGCGGTGAAATTGGAAGTAGCCTCTAGAAAAGAGAACATCTGATGCGACGTTGATGTGGTGAAGAAATACACAGGTACCTGGAATGAGCATTCTCTTAACATATGCTAATTAATAAAAACAAATAGATAAGAGTTAGCTGATTAAACAGATTGCAATTGGTTACTTTATTCAGTATTAACTGTAAGTGAGGTTATTTCAAAGCATAAATAGGGCTTTACTAAAAATAATATGTCATTTAACCAAGTTTGCATTGAATCTAATGACAATTTAATAAAATTAGTATTTTACCCAAGTGTTAAAACTCAATCCTGATTTGAGTTATTCGTGTTCTACCAAGCTAGGCAATTGAAAGAAAGATTTAACGATTAAACTAAAGGCCAATTCAATTAAATTAGTACCTAATATTTATACAAGCAATTATTGAGTAGGTACAAAAATATAGATTAATATCAAATGATAATAATACGTGCACTCATTGCAATATAAATATTTTAAGTAACCATAATCTTAACTGATTAATTACTTTGTAATATAAAATAAGCAAACCATGACCGTGGATGGATTGTTTCTGAGTGAACTTCTTCTGCTTTAAACCGAGTGTTACAGATGTTTCGGCAGACAAAAATTATTAATTTAACTTCCACATACTTTGGTAAAGAGATGTGTCTTTTGATTACTACCTAAAGAAATAGTCTCGGCCGCGTAAATCGTCACTTCACGGCCGAGGAGACATTTCAAGAAAGGCTCGGTTTTATAGTATGGTGCAGAATACTAGACAATAAAGTTATCGAGCCTAGATTTTGCTAATAAAAATTCTAAATCTTATCTGCGTATTATTACAGTAGAAGTATAAAGCTTAAGTGCATGCGAATATGATATCAATACGATTGAGTACCTTCATATAACAATTGAAACATAGGAAAAGATTAAAGACCAGACGACCAGTTATATTTGGAAATTTTGCGAATTGACCTTTCACCGACAGTTCTATTCGCAGCTAACCTATAATATGTCAATATACAGGTTGCCTAAAATTGTATGGAACATGGCAATTCCATAAGTTGGAAACAGTTCAAATACTATTTGCTATAAGAGTAACCGAATGGAAAATGCAACAATTACTTTGGCAGCTAGGCAACAAGTAGCTCGTATAATCTTAGACAACCTGTATGTCGCACGTTCCGATTTAGTTATTGCCGACAATGTTAAATGCGTTGCCTATATTGCATGGTTGCGTAGCTTTTGCGATGTTTCCATATATATATATTTTTAAATTAGAAAATAAGTTATACTATCACGCCACAACCAAGTATGGCTATTCAAGAAAATTATGTTTCACGTAATATTTGAAAGACAAATGATGAAGAGATGTATAATAGTATAACGGTAGATAAAAGTAAACACAATAATGAACTATTGGCAATAGAGAAAGATATTAAAATAATGAAAATGCAGTTTCAAGGAAAGGATATTCGTAAGAAAACATGGAACAATAGAACTGAAACAAATCGACTAATACAAGACAAACATTCGAAGTTAACAAGTAAAGTAAGAACCCTTCGGACGCTGAAATAGAAGAAATAGATGACATATTACACACAACGGAAAACAATAAGAACCTATAGGAATAGAAAATATCAACGAAAACAACTGAAGTATTAAAGAGACATTCTAAAATGTAAAACCTTTGAGCTAATATGCCAAATTTGGGGAGCAAAAACCATGCGGAAGTCGTAGAAAAGATCAAAAATCCTACGGATAGGAGAGAAAGTGTACAAAATATACTCGAAGCACTACAGGGGAATTGCTTTATTGGACGTGGCGAGTAAGGTAATAAAACTAAGTATTGAAAAACACGCACAAAGTCTATTAGGGGTATATTTAGAAAGCTTCAGGAAAAGCAGATCGAGAATAGACCAGATCGGTATGTTAACGTTATGAATACTAAATCCCAGCGTACATCTTATACAGATTTTTTGAATAAAACACTAAAACCTAACTGAGTACTTTTTAAATAATATGCAACAGGGCAGTCAAGAATATTATTCAATCTGTATGAAGAATTAACAGTAGTAACTAAACCTTTATACTTTAAACGTTAACAGGGCTATTTTCAAAAAGGACAACAAAAGCAGAGTAGTATTTGAATTTCATTTGAATTCGATTACTATTCGATTAGATTATAACATGTCTGTTACTACAAAATAATGAAAACCTTTGTACCTTGGTTTTTCTGCATTTTTTTTTAAATTGCATGTATTGTTATGAAATGGGTCTATAAGCTCCACGTTGCGGGTAAATAAATGTAATGATTACCTGTTTGTGAATTTTAAATAAAAATTCAATAAGTTAAATTGTGGGTGGTGAAAAGCGAAATGCAATACATGATCACACACATAAATGGTTGTATGACCTGTTTATATTTTATCTAATCTGCAAAAACTGATTTGGCTAACAACAAGGCAAGCATGAAACTCAAATCTCATTGGGTTGGGTTCATAAACGGACTTTATTTTATTCGTAAACTTAGCAGTTCGAATGCACGGTTCTTGGTAGATAAAAAAAATTCTTAATTTGACATATGACACAAAACGTCGCTAGTGGTGACAGCCTATTTGAATGTTTTAAAAGTGCAAATACTGTGAGAAACGCGTCAGGTAATTATGCAAATTTTCGCGCTTGCAACAATTAACACTGCTTTGTTTCAGTAATGACGTAAGAACACCTCGCCTCGCTTATTTCGTGACGTAAAAGGGACGCCAAAATGTGCATTTGTTTTTTGTTCGCTTGAGTTCTCAGCTGAATTCGCACAATCTACTGACGCTACCCGGTTTTTTGAAAAACCGAAGCAAATACGGATTCGGGAAAATGCTAATCCACTCCAACAAGGTTTGACCTCGGATTTTAATGCGTTTCCGACCCTCTACACTTAAATTCGCAGGCTTTATCCTATCTCGTTTGCAGACTTCTAAGCTGCCCGTTGTGAATACTCGGATATTCGGCTGGAAACGGTCCCCTCGCTGCAGATTCTGTCCGTGACGTTCTTACAGTCCACCCCGACGTAATGCAGTGCAAACCTCTGGCTCTGGATTCTTATTCTTACTTTTGCCGGGAACGATTATTGGAAACCCCAGCTGAACGGCAGGCGATGTCCTCGGAGAAGCGATTGGAGAATTTTATAATTTAGTGCTGCGCAAACCTTCACAAACACTGCCACATGTACTCTAAGATGGGCACAATAAAAGCCAATTCTTTTTTACTGGTAATATGCTCGTTTAATGGTATAAAATGTATTTAAAAGTGGAGCACAAATCTAACAAACTTCATGTAAAAACAAAACAGCACCAGGTTGCTAGGTTACTATAATTCTCTTATGCTAAAGGAAATTAATTTTGGTAAAGATAGGTTACAAATGAAAGTAAATTTGAACACTTAAATTATATTTACAATTTTCTTAAAACTTGTTAGGCCTTTAGATCTAAGATTCTGGGCAATCTTTCAAAGCAACATCAAACAACACAATAGGTACACTTGGGTGCAATTTCCCGGCCGCCGGCTCAATTGGCAGTAGGCCGCAAGATGAATGACAGCAAGAATAATATCGGTAGAGTTTTAATTAAATATAAAAAGCCCAGAGCGCCAATAATTTTTTAAGATACGACAATTGCACCCCGGTGAACTATGGAGAAATTGTAAACTCTATGCCTAGCACACAATACTTCCTAAAAGACAGCTTCAATAAAAGCAAACGAACCGTAGCTAACACAACTCGTATAAAGATCATTTAAAATCATTTAATTTAATGCAGAAATACAATATATATCTTTTACGTTGACTAACTTATAACTAGCATGAAATGAAAGGTGGGGACCGCCCTAATTAAATATTACATGCACTAAATGTACTTACAGTTTTGACAGAACATTGGAGTTACAACATATTAAAATGGGCAACCTGGCCAGCTGCTCGCCGCGACAGACTTGGAGCTCTGATTCTGGACGTCGCTGCAATCGTACTTTCACGTCGGCAGAGAACGTTTCGCGGTCGACGATGGCCGTTTTGGCCGGCAATAACAGCGCCGCTCCCACGGGTCGAAAGGCCAAACTTCGGGGCTAATTACCCCCACAATACGGTACCCTCTTGTGCCCTAACTGTGCGCCGGCGACAAGGAAAAACGGTTCCGTGGAGGCTCGACAGATCGCGTCGCTAACTTTGCTGCACGTGGCCAAAGGTCCAGCGACTTCAGAGCGAAAGCGCAATTTGTGCCAAGTACGGCTCGATGACGAAATGTTGCCTAGTACGACTTGCTGTAAGAGGGAAAACAAAGGTTCTAATGGAACACGCACGGACAGGATTCCTAGCGCGAAATAGTTACTCACCCCAGGTGGTTTTTGGGCGCAGAAAAGAACAGCTCGAGTGTGCTAACACCGATATATCCGCCGTAGAGAAGGAAACAAACGTCCTTAAATATGTTCGGGGGGCTTCAATCCACGAAATGTGAGGGCATTCCTAACTTCACGTATCCAAATCAACCAAATAGCCCTAAATAAGCATTCCAGAACTAGTGAATAGCACTATTAGCGAACTGCTCGCTTCAAAAGCTTGCGAAGAAGAGCGCAGCGGGTCCCGGCCTGCCAATGGTTTTTCCAGATAAAAGCCTATCGCCAGAAGACACGGCCAGATGCCAATGCGCAATGCGCGGGAAAATAGCGTTCAAATTCGAAATTATGACAGGCGGCCCATTCTGCACGTAACAACTTCCCCCTTACCTGAACAGAAAAATTTCGCAAAAATTTTTTCTACACTCAACGAAATCTACGCCAGACAGCTCAGCCAGACAAAAACGAAAAAACCTAGGAAGGGCATCACCCCGCTAATAAGCTTACGAACACACACACACTTGAAAACCCAAACCCACCCCACTATAAGGCAACCACTTGAGAAGGCGGTAGTGACCCCAGGAAGAACCTGTGGCCAGATCAACCCCACGACAGGGATCGAGACTGCTCGTCGCTGCTGGGTGAAAATTCTGCGCCGGTGAACAGTCCCGTAACGACCCATCGCGAAGAAGCTCTAACCCTAAGAAACCCCCAACATCACTCCGTATCTTCCCAAGTACCCCCCTGACAACTTCCTACAAAACAAAACCCCGAGGCGGAAGCAAGACCTCCACAGTTGAGGTACTGTGAGACCGAAATGGGACGACACTAAGCAACGAAGACGGTTAGGGTTCTTCTTTTGACACTAAAAGGGGAGAAGGTAACCCCGGGAAAAGAGGGCCACAGAAACCAGAGAAGTGATAGGCAGAGCCAACATACACGCCATTCGACACAAATACTGACCGAGAGACCCTGCAGCGCCCCGAACGACCTGGAGAAAATCTCCACAAGTCTTAATCCCATTCACACCAAAAATCCATTCAGCACCAAAGACCACTATCACACCAGTTCAAAGAGAAGTAAATTATAAGCACAGCCAGATGCATTGTATCCGCACCAGAGGATCAATTTACAACAGAGAACACATCCACACCAGACGAGAAAAGGGGAAACCAGATACAGCTCATAAGACAAGAAGGCGAAGGATGAAGGACTAACCGGCTCCAACACAACATTATACAACACAAGGACATATCAGACCGCAATAGCGGATCTCTACCAATCGTTCTTTCAGAAGGCAACATCGGCACTAGCCGAAGTAACATCCGCAATAAAAAAAACGATAGGGCCATACCCTAAAGAGGCCTATCCGAAAGTGGCCAAACAGTAAACCTCACAAGAGGGAGAACACGATGCCAAAGTTCCTAAGGGCGACCTACCCGAAGATGCCTCGTAGAAGGGAAAGCAAGTTGAAAACGCTCCCCAAAATAGTGACCTACCCTACAAATGCCCAAGCAACCACCCTAAACGCTATACGAGAGGGACACTAGTCCATAGCCGAGTCGTTATAAGGCTTCAAATCTTTAGCGTGCCAAGTACCCTTCATCACATTCCGATCCGGATCTTTAAGCTCATACACCCACCGAGAGAATTTCCGATTAATAATGAACGGGATCACCAACTTAGCGGCGAGCTTGGCCGTAAATTGGCGTGCGGCATCCGAGAACACATAGTTCCTACGCAACACGGCTTGTCCAAGAACATACTCTAGGGGACGGCGGCGAAGGTCGTAACGCGCTTTAGATTTCTCATACGCTTTACCTAGCCGACGTTTCACCTCTACATAAAGTTTATTGATGAGCGCGGCACAGGCATTCAAGTCTTTACTACGATCGAATTGGAGCTCCGGGTTCTCCTTGTCCGGAGGAGGTTCGTGTTTAAGCGAGATCTCCCTACCAAAATTAATAAAGTACGGGGTCATCCCCGTAACTTCATGAACCGAAGTGCGAATCGCGCAAGCGACATGAGAGAGATATCTGTCCCAATCTTGATGATGATCGGCGACATACGCAGTCAACATGGTCTTCAACACTTGATTTATGCGTTCGGTCAGGTTGGCTTGAGGGTGGTAATTGGCCGTAAACGAAATCTTACAACCATATCGGTTCGCTAGGGACTAAAATTCGCGGCTACGAAATTGGACGCCATTATTACACACAATGACCTTTGGAGCGCCAAACATCAAGAAAACATCTTCCTCAAAATGATGTGAGACCAAATTAGCAGACGCGGAGCGCAAGGGGAACGTGAGTGCGAATTTACTAAAGCAATCGGCCACACCCAGAATATACGCGTATCCTCGCGATGATCGAGGCAACGGGCCTACAATGTCACCACAGATGACTTCCCAAGGCTTCGAAATGAGGGAATGACCTCGCATAAAACCAGCAGGCGCTCTTTGTTCGGGTTTAATGCGCTGACACGTTTTGCAACGGCGGACATATGCGGCAACGTCGTATCGTAATCTCGGCCAATAGTACTTATGCGCGATACGATAAAAAGTTTTATTAACTCCAGCATGACCAGCGGTGGGGTCGTCGTGATTCTACCTAATAACTTCGCTGCGCCGCCGGGGCATAGGGACCACGAGCTTCCAATGATCTTCTTCATCATCCGCTAGATAAGGGTAGTTAGACCGATCATACTTATACAGCCGGACGTTATTAAGTCGCCACTGAGGAAATTTACGAGGGTTAGTTCCAACCTGTTGACACATACGCCTATACCACCGGTCGCGAATAGATACGGGTGGAACATCAACTGTACTGTACAACATGCTCTTTGCCATTACGATGGACAATGTCGAAGTCATACTGCTGTAGACGGACAGCCCAACGCGCAATGCGACCAACCGGGTCCTTAATATTGTTAAGCCACTTCAGGCTATAATGGTCTGTCACCACGATAAATTTTGTTCCCTCAAAATACGGTCTAAGTTTCTCTATCGCGAAAAGGACAGCCAGACATTCACGCTCAGTGGTGCTAAAGTTGCGTTCATTCTTGGTCAGCGAACGGCTAATGTAACAAATGACCTTTTCACCATCGGCCTGTTGTTGGGTAAGGACCGCGCCAATGCCATAACCCGAGGCATCAGTTTGTATTACAAAGGGCACGGAAAAATCCGGGCATGCCAAAATCGGGGCCGAAATCAAGTGTTCCTTGATTGTGCGAAAAGCTTGTTCACAACGCTCATCCCATACGAACTTAGCGTTCTTCCGAAGAAGAGTTGTCAGCGGGCCTATAAGTGACGAGAAGTTTGGTACTAAGCGTCGATACCATGACGCCATACCGATAACACGGCGTACCTCGGAAACCGAACCAGGAGTGGGGATACCCGTGATCGCCTCCACTTTTGCCGGATCGACCAACAAACCCTTGAAATTCACCAAATAACCAAGATACTTAAGCTCGGGCTTACAAAAGTGACATTTGTCTACTTAGGGTAACTCCAGCAGACAACAAACGAGATACAACCTTCCGAAGAACTGACAGTGGCTTATCGAAGGTGGGCGTACAGATCACAATATCGTCAAGGTACGTAAACACATAGGGCTCTAAATCGGCGCCAACTACACCGTCGATTAATCGCTACCAAGTGGCCGAGCCGTATGCAAACCGAACGGTAGGCGACAAAACTGGTATAACCCGCGATTGGGGACAGTAAACGCAGTCAAAGGCCTCGAGGATGCTGCAACAGGAACTTGCCAATACGCCGATTTAATATCGAGAGTAGTGAGGTACTTCGCTTCACGAAGTTTATCCAACGTACTCGATACATACGGAATAGGATAAGCAACAGGCTGACTAACTTTGTTGAGACGGCGAAAATTAACGCAAAAGCGATAGCTAGCATCCTTTTTCCTGATCATGTAGATAGGTGATGACCAAGCGGAAGTGGACGGTTCTTCCAACATCCTTTGCAATTCCAGATCCACCTGTTTCTGAAGAGCAGGGGAAATAGGATAATATCGCTGTTTGATAGGGGGCGAATTCGTCGTAATTTCATACTCAACTAAATGCGTACAACCGAGCTTATCTCCCATTTGCTCAAAAGTGTTCTTAAGGAAAACGTCAAGTTGCTCGCGCTGAGACTGCGTCAAATGTTCGACGGCCTGCATAGCGTTCACGACAGGAACTAAGGCATCCTCAGAAAACGTCCACTCATTACTTCGAAGGTCCGGCACGATATCCATGCGACGCCAAAAGTCAGTACCCAAAATTAAAGCATGTGGTATAGAGGGCACAACTATTACGTCCATAAAGCAAACTTTGTCGCGAAGAGTTATCGGAGCAGTGACAGTCCCTAAACTTCGACATTCCATGCCATTAGCGATACTACACACGGGGGCTTGATGACTTGACTCAAGTCGGCAATGGCCTTTTATCAATTTCCAACCTTCTCTACCTAGAATAGTGCGTAAAGCGCCAGAATCCAATAATCCAAAAGCTTATTTCCAAAAATCGAGATCTGTAGATAGGGTCGCTCATCAGGGCCTGCATGACTCGAAATAAAATCTAGAACCGCTTTTGAGCAGAAGGCCTCCATAACAGAATTAGTGACCTGAGGATTTTTTCTAACGCACGCTAGTCGGTCTCCTAACGGCGCTGAATTCCGTTTCCCGAACACGAAGGGCGCGTCCTAACCGTAACATCGGGTTTCCCGCAGCGAAAACAATGACGTCTCCTCGGTGAGGGAAAACCGATAGAACGATGATTAAGTTGATTGCAATTCCAACTACGCGGTGGAGGAGCACCAACAGGATTATTCAAATTTGCGGAAGAATCTCTAGAAGGAGCGCGATTATCATTAGGTGAGACGGCGATCGTATGAATCCTAGGATGGGCTCTAGGCCTTTGATACGTGAGGTCAGGCTCTAACATGCGACTAACGTTAGTTGGGGGTCCACGAAACCCTTGTGCACGTATGTGTGCATCTTCAACTGCCTTACAAGACTGGATCAAATTTGGGATAGTATGGATAGTCTCTAGGGCTAAATGTGTTTGGAAACGCGGCAATATGTTTTGTTGGATCAAGTTAAGCCGCGTATACGTCGAGGGTACCGAAGGTAAGCAGCGGAATAAGTTTTCCATGACAGCCACGAATACAGTGACCGGTTCGTCAGCACCTTGAGTGCGATTCCAAATCTCATCCCATAACCCGGACTCATAATCGCAAAGGCGAAAGTCAGCACGCAATGCCCTAACTAAATCATCCCAATCACATAATGTATCCCTAATCGAGCGGTACCAAATTAATGAGTGATCAGTAAAGAATTCAACAGCGGGCCGGAAGAGTTGCTCCTTCGAAACGCCATGGGCGATACGTAGTTCCTCTATTTTTTCCAGAAAACTAGACAGTCCCAAATGGCCATCAAAACTAAGGTTCCATTTATTAATCGGATAGTAATTGTTACAGCGAGACGAGGGATCAAACGCTTGGGGCTATTTAGGCCCAAAGGCGATTGGAATGAACGAGGGTTACTAATGGCTGGCAAACTAAATCGGACTTGCGAAGGGAACTCGACGGGAGCTCTAGATTGACTCTGAGGATGATCGTGCGCATCATCGAGACTTTGCTCATCGACCTGCTAATAATTGTCATCCAAATTTAATAAATTAGCCACGCGTGAAACCGAAGGTGCTATAGTTTCGCTGACCAAAGCTAATTTCGCTTTCAGATCATCCATAGCTGTTAAGCAGCGATTATACAATTCATCCCTCCTATCGCACAAAGGTCCCGCAGGATTCAAACGTTCCAGACGATTCGACACATGCAATAACCTAGTCTGAAGGCGCTTATAATCGTTGCTATTACTAACAAGATGCCCCAGGGCCGAAATTTCCTCCTTTAAAATTTCCAGTTTCCGGAAACAAATATCTAGTTTCTCCTCGATATTCAATTCAATTACCGGAAAAGACGCATTCCCCGACTTTTCCAATCTAATCCGTGCACGCAATAGCTTACGCTTATCTCCATAATTACCGTCACAACAGACACCCCTAATTCGCAGTTCATAATCTAACTCATCTACAAGAAGCCGATCGATATCCATACTAAATGGTTACGACAAGAAAACCTAATAGAAAATCGACAAACTCCAAATAATAAAAATGCGCGACACGAGGGCACACGAAGGACGCAACCGTGCAAAACTTTGATAACTAAACAAGATCAAAGAATGTCCTACTAATAAATTTAGAAAAAAAACGCGGGCTACCAGCGTACAACCGCAAGAAATTCTCCAAGCACTTATGGGTTAAGTGGAAGAGCAGTTCACAGTAATTTTACTGTGAATTGAACTTCGCCCAAAATAGTGTACATATATTTTAATTGTTTTCATGTACATATTATATTAATAGAGGCATTTATTATTATTATTATTATTATTATCAAATAATCAAGAATAAAAATTGAACGCGGTCCGATAGCAATAACCTCCAAACCAGAGCACAATTACATAAATTTGCAATACTTAAAATAATGGGTTAGGTTCATGAACAAATGTTAATAATTAATGCAATAAATATAGCTTAAAATACTTTTAGTACAACACATACAATACTATCATCAAATATTTAAATCGGCGCAAAACATCCTAACAGTTCGAGTGCACAAGAAATGGTTCGCTAGCTACGGTTATTACGTTAAATATCAAAATTTGGAAATGCCAAAGCACACTTAGCAAAAACAGGCCCCACGTTGGGCGCCAATTCCCTCTTGTTAGGCCTTTAGATCTAAGATTCTGGGCAATCTTTCAAAGCAGCATCAAACAACACAATAGGTACACTTGGGTGCAATTTGCCGGACGCCGGCTCAATCGGTAGTAGGCCGCGGGATGAATGACAGCAAGAATAATATCGGTAGAGTTTTAATTAAATATAAAAAAGCCCAGAGCGCCAACAATTTTTGAAGATACCACAATTACACCCCGGTGAACTATGGAGAAATTGTAAACTCTATACCTAGCACACAATACCTCCTGAAAGACAGCTTCAATAAAAGCAAACGAACCGTAGCTAACACAACTCGTATAAAGATCATTTAAAATCATTTAATTTAATGCAGAAATACAATATATATCTTTTACATTGACTAACTTATAACTAGCATGAAATGAAAGGTGAGGACCGCCCTAATTCATTCAACATTGGGGTTCCTCCTCCTCCATCCAACCATCTTGACAGACGGAAAGTGATTATGAATAATGAGTAATGACTAGGTGTCTAATTGGGACGTTCCCTTCTTTACTAGGTTGTGCCATCTTTCACGGTTGGAAATGTTTCTGACAGCTTCTTCAAGATTGCTATTTAATAAAGATTCAACGTTATCAATCCATCGGCAAGGCGATCTTCCACGTCTCCTTTTTCCGTTAGGTTTCCCTTAAATGACTAACTTTTCCAGATTATCACTTCGCGTGATGTGACCGAAGAATTTTAAGATGCTAGCGTTGATAACAGGTAATAGCCGTTGTTTTGGTTTTATTTCGTTTAGTACTGATGCGTTAGTTCTTCTTGCTGTCCAAGGGATTCTAAGCATTCGCCGCCAACACCAGAGTTCGAAAGCATCAATACGACGGCGATCCGCCATTCGAATGGTCCAAGTCTCAGATGCGTATCTAAAAACTGATAATACTACCGTTTGAACTAAAAACATTGGGGTTACAACATATTAAAATGAGCAACCTCGCCAGCTGCTCGCCGCGACAGACTTGGAGCTCTGATTCTGGACGTCGCTGCAATTGTACTTCCACGTCGGCAGAGAACGTTTCGCTGTCGACGATGGCCGTTTTGGCCGGAAATAACAGCGCCGCTTCCACAGGTCGAAAGGCCAAACCCCGGGGCTAATTACCCCCACAATACGGTACCCTCTTGTGCTCTAACTGTGCGCCGGCGACAAGGAGAAGCGGTTCCGTGGAGGCTCGACAGATCGCCTCGCTAACTTTGCTGCACGTGGCCAAAAGGTCCAGCGACTTCAGAGCGAAAGCGCAATTTGTGCCAAGTACGGCTCGATGACGAAATGTTGCCTAGTACGACTTGATGTAAGAGGGAAAAAATGTTTTAATGGAACACGCACGGATAGGATTCCTAGCGCGAAATAGTTACTCATCCCAGGTGGTTTTTGGGCGCAGAAAAGAACAGCTCGAGTGTGCTAACACCGATATATCCGCCGTAACGCAGGAAACCAACGTCCTTAAATATGTTCAGGGGGCTCCAATCCACGAAACGTGAGGGCATTCCTAACTCGACATATCCAAATCAACCAAATAGCCCTAAATAAGCATCCCCGAACTAGTGAATAGCACTACTACTTAACTGCTCGCATGAAAAGCTGGCGAAGAAGAGCGCAGCGGGTCCCGGCCTGCTAATAATTTTTCCAGATAAAAGCCTATCGCCAGAGGACACGGCCAGATGCCAATGCGCAACTCGCGGGAAAATAGCGTTCAAATTCGAAATTATGGCAGGTGGCGCATTTTGCACGTAACAAACTAAATTATTGTCTTTAATTTTATAGCTAAATCGTTCGGTAGCGCTGCGCACACAAACGTTTTTATTTTAATTTTGTCATTGTTCTGCTTTGCACTATTATACTTTACTAGCAGTCCAGTGAGACAAATGTCTCATTTAACGCGCCTTCAAACCTCGATCGGTTAGGCAACCACCCAGACCTGGAAGGTGTCAAAGTGGTTGCCTAACCGATCGAGGATTTAAGGCGCAGAGGGTCGCAGCTACGTTTGGCGGCCGAACCAGTTTTTATTTAATACGCGTTCTATTTGAAAAACGGTCTTTTTGTGATTTCTCGAAAACCGGAAGTGTCACGTGACTGAAATTCGGTTCCTGACCTGACATGACCATTCCAAACATATAACTTTAATAACTTTTTTCTCTATCTCTTACGGTTTGGCTGCTGAAACAGCGTCCCGGACAAAACAGCGTCCCGGACAAAACAGCGTCCCAGACAGACACGTCTATTAGATAAACGATTTTTTAAATGCACTGATTTTTGAGTTCACCATGTTCGCGTCATTATCATTTCTCTTCTGTTGCCTTCTAGAATTGATCTTTTGCGATATTTCTATTATATTATTCTGCTTAATTTACCTTTCTGCTTTGCTTACTAATTTCACTATCTTCTTTTGACTTAACAAATTACGCTACTTTTATAATGCAGCCTTTTGTGTCAAATACATTTTATAAATTGGTCTGGCTTTACATGTGCACAAACCTTATTCGAATTATATTAATTTAGTCACAAGCCAATCTAAACCCTTTGAAATTTGCTTTGCCTTTGCGTACCTTTCTCCAAATAATTTAATCTTTCTCGCATCTCATTATCAATGCATTTACTGTTTTACTTTAGTTTTTAAAATTTGCAATTAGATAAAACATCCCAGCTCTGTGCTTATTGAATCTGTCAATTATCTTGCACTGCAAACAAAGCCAAGTCATGGGCCTCATACCATCTCAGTATATTAGCCATCAGAGTACAATTGAGATTCTCTGAGCTAATTATATGATAAAGTGTGGACGTGATACGGTAGCATAAATATTAGGAAAACAAAGTGAAGCGGAAAATATAGATGAGATAAAATAAAAGAATCTTACACACGTTACCATAGAAAAATATTTAATAGGGTATCCTGGGTAGATGGATGTTAACGTTAAATCGTCCAATACAGCAGTACTGTCAATTATAAACCATTAATATCATATGTTGCTTTAATTAAATTTATTGATACATTTGTTAATTTTAAAAATAGTAAAAATAAACTTACTGCGTCTTCTTCAATAACAAAGCTTGCCCCTTTCATTCTTGATTTCATGCTGATGCGATAAGCTGTTGCACATTTTCCAGATTTGTGACCCATACTGCAATATTCAAAATACTTCTAATTTCACTTACTGTATAAACCGTAGCCTAAACTGAAGTTTTTAGCAGAATTAAAGTTTTGTATTACAAATAGGGGACCTCAGACAGGCAAGGCTTTCCACAGCACTCATGTGTCATTCGTTTTTTTTTAACTTTTAAAAACAAAAATAAAGTGTAGAGTGTTATACATCGTTGAAATCGAAAAGTCTATTTAAATATTTGAAAACTAGCAGGTATGCGGTCAATAAAAAAAAGGTGGTCATTGGCAGTGTTGAGTCATTACCCCATATACTGAAACATACGGCAAAATGGTCTTATAATTAAATAATAATTATTAGTACTTTTACTTTTTTCGGTAATAATGCGCCTAAGTAAAACTCACGAAGTTTGGGAACCATTTTGCTGTTCCAGTAAACAGTACCTCTATATATAACTTCAATTGAAATACCTTTAGGAGTCCATACCACAAAATACACTTACTTTTATAGCAAATGTTTAACTGGCCTTGTATTTTAAAGTGTCTTATTTTGCAAAATGTTATTTTATTTTACAAACCTGCTTCAAATGGTTTAAGTTGTTTTCTGTATAAAGACATTATACTTTTACTAACGCATCGTCTTCTTATAAAACGCCATTAGGAGATGCAGACTGAAATGGAAGTTCAATTGGTTATAAAGTATGCCGAATTCTAAAAACTTTGGTATTGTAAAGTATTGCAACCCTTAGGTTAGGGGCTGCAACCCTTTTGGTAGTCTTAGGGGTAGTTTTCCCTCTTAGACCACAAAGTTACGCTTCCTCGGAGATTAACTCGATCGCTGAACCCTGCTCTTAATTTAGGGGTTGTAAAGCCTACTTTTAATAAAATAAAACGCCAAAGAATATTATAACACTATATTGGAAAACAAGTATCAATTTTGCCCAATTACACTGGTTGTTCGCCCAAGCGGCTATATGCTTAAGTTGCTATGGTTTCGTAAATATAATTGCCCAGAAATTACGCTTAAAGTTTATGACATTAAAATTGTTTTGGAAGGAATAGAATAAATCTAGCGACGGCCCTTTGAGTTGGTTAATATAAAATAACAACAATTACGTCTGACCTGTTACTCCTGCGCTGTGGTTACTACCCCTCGATTTGGTTATTATTTAATTTAAACGGCACGACCGATGTTTAGTTATGAATTAAATTGAGTTCGGCTAAAATTGATTGGAGTCCTAGGGTTCCCTTTTGCACCTAGAATTTCGTAAGGTTGGGCACTACACTACACTTTAGTTTTTAGATCGAAAAGATGCAATTTTGATTTAGTTAGAATTTGCACCGAAAAATGTTGTCGAGGGGTTAATTTATTACTCGAACCGGGACGCGAACTCCGCGCCGGACGCGGTACGCCCGAAAATCGGCTTTTGCCGGTAATTAGTTTATCTCGCGGGATACGGGAAGACTGACTGTCCAGTTCGCGTTCCCCAAAAGGTAATTTTCTTTCGGGACAAAAACGAATGTCTTTCGTACTCCCCCGTTTTGCAAGATAGCATTTTTGAATTAGAACTAGCGGATTGCAAATTCTGCATATCCCACGCCGTTTTGCACTGCCTGCCAATTCGGCACTTCTTTATTCTGAGGAAGCTTTCGGTTAATTAACACCGGATGTAATTCAATCGCTTTTTCTGACTACGACAAATGTAGCTTTCCATTCTTGGTAAATGCACTTTCGCGTCCGCTATATTTGTAATTTACGCAGGGGCGGCTTTGATTTATTCTTTTCTTCTAACAACTTAAAGTTTATAAGTCTTATAATTACAAACGCAATTTGTTGCGGGTTGTTACACTACTCCCCGCTTTTTAAAAGTATGCATGTCCTTATGGACATGTCTGCTTTTCTTAACCTTCAAGTACTAACGTGTCTGTTGTGGTGCATTAGTACTAACGTGACGTCTCAGAGACGGGCATATATTTATTTATGAATTTATTACTAATTTTTTTTAAAACATAAAATACTATGCAATGATGTATCAAGCATATTTTAATCACATAAAAAATAGAAATTCATAAAAATATTAGCATTTACAGAGTCAAATAGGAAACCGTGTTTAAATTTGTAGGTGTTAACTTAATTACAGAAAAAGGCAATTTTCAATATTTTTTTTTATTATCAGCAAACATATTTCAACTTAACTAAAAAAACAGTGAGAAAAAAAATACGTATAAAATTTCACACCACCCTAAAACTATACACAATTAGTGCAAGATGAACACATTAGGGTCACTAAGTATAGCAGAATTTTCATCAATATTAGGTTCTCCGTTACTGTCCTCACTGTCTAATTCATTATACTACTGGAACACTTGCTGCTCAAGCAACAAGCTGTTGATCTAACCGTATTTGAGCAAGTTGGTTTTTGACCCATCATGCAAAAATAGTAGCGTGCATACTACCGTGACGTCTCTGAGACGGAATTTATTTTTAAATACAAATAACTTCCGCACAAAACATCCCACCGCAGCGAAATTTTAAAAACTGAGTTATTTTTAGGTAGTTTGAAATTAGATGAAAGATCAACCATACATCTTAACTGGAGGGGGAAATATAACACACGCGTCGAACATTTCCGTCTCTCAGACGTCACGTTAGTACTTAAGGGTTAACAAAACCCTTGACTTGTAAGCGAATTAACTATTACTTCTGATTATATTGACTCATTTTCTTTGCTTTATTTCCCTAAAGTGTCTTTATGCCTCATACCGTGTTTTTGCGCTCACTTGCTTTTATTGCTCTGCTTTGTGACGCAGTTGACTTCGCACTACACTCTTTTTTAATATGATTTGTCTACTGATTTTGTTTTAATACTTTGCTTTTGAAACACTCCCGCACTTCGCGTTTCACTGCTATGTTGACGTGGGGTGTCATCCTTCGGCTGTAGACTGCTGATTCTCGGCTCGGTCTTCTTCCTTCTGATAATTGGTTTACCTCCTCCTCTGCATTATCCTATTTTTCTACTCTTCTTCATTCGTGTTGTCGCCTTTTTAAATTTTTATTTTATTAATCGCACCTCTTCTTTGTATTTATTTCGGGCTTCATTATTAATATTTATTATTTCTTTGTATCAACTATTTATTAATGTTATATTATTATTTGTATCTATTCATCTTCATATTTATGTATGCTTGTGTTATTAATTATTTTATTATTTATTAATGGTTGTGTTTGGAATTTATTTCCAATGGTAAGGGAAAAGGAAGTTGCAACAGAGGCTATTGTTGCAGGCATGACGGCCTCCAGAGTAAAGGATAATTAAGGGTTGGAAAACTGTACAAATGGCTGGTTTTATTTAATGATGAGGTGAAAATGTTATCTTCGTTCTTCGATTACTAAGATTTGAGTCGTTGTTTTATTTATTTTTGATATTACTTCTGCTTTCCCATGGTACATTAGCTGATCCCTTAGTCATAGGTGGTGTCTTGTAGTAATCCCATACTATTTTTTCATAACTGGAATTTACACAATGACTGTTGTATATTCGCATGAAAATTCTGAATTTAAGCTAATTTACTTTTCTTCCCATTTTACTGTAGCATAATATTCCTTTGTATTCCTTTTTATTGCTGCAGTTACGAAAACTTTTGACTAAGAGTGATCGTCTTCCTTGTACGATCCTTATTCGCATTTGGCGTCTTCGGTTACTTCACCTACTACGCTTCATATTGCTGTAGTGGTACCATTAATTATTATTTTTCTTATTACTTCATTATAAATTCTTATATTTTCGTATCTATGTACGTTTCGCCGTTCTTCTTGTCTTGGTGCCTTAATAAAAGGTTCTTTGACCTTCGGCTACCCTTGAGGACCTTAAATGCCTCCCACATTGGGGTATTTTCCTGGTGTTTTAATAGCGGTTCTCTGACCTTCGGCTACCTTTAAGGAACTTTAATGCATCCCATACTGGGTTATATTTTATGTAACCTCTACCAAAAATCCGTAAACTTTATATTGCTTAAATTCATTCCTTTGTATGATTTTTCCTTGTAGTCCTGCTGTGGATTTGGGCAATCGGCTATGTCCTGGCTGGATATTGATGTAATGTTGTTTTGGGGTTGTTCCTTTGTACATTATGATCGCGAACTTGTACGCGCACTATTCACTTGATATTAATGTCAACAACGGTATGAGCATTTTTGTTAACTTATCAGTAATATAAATTTTGAATAAGTAATGTTTCTAATTACCACTTTGAATCTTATAAGTTAAAATCAAATATTTGGTTTAACCATTAACGTTGAAACTCTAATGAGAAACATAAAACAAGTTGATAATCATTGAAAAATAAAAATAAAAAAAATTATTTATATGTTATTCTATTGAAAATTAAAATTGGTTTCTATTTGCCTTAGCAACCGTTTCTCTTTTTAGCTTCGCATTCATATTATTAGTGCAAAAAGATTAATTTGCAAAGATTATCACTTAATTATAAAGTTAATAATTCTTAGTTAAAATCATATTTGTCATTTAAACGATTCCCACTGAACTCAAATGAGAAACAAAACAACTTTTTAATCCTTGGAGAAAATTAAAATTTGATCGTATATCATTGTATTGGAAATTAAAATAATTTATATTTGATAAAATAACTGTTTCTCTTTTTAGCTTCTCCTGTTCATTGTTAGTAATCAATTCAGTATAACTTTAACAATGATATAAATTAATTATAATTCCCCTTATTATATTTCCTTGTTATTCCTACTACTTTAGTAAGCTTTAAAATATTATTATTCTTACTTAATATTAATTCCCATTATTTGTTTTTCTTACGTAACTGTACCCAGATATTTACTTTTATTAAAAATATTGTTAGTAGTTATTAATTGTTTTGGTACCGAATAAGAAAATTGTTTTAATATTATCGTATTAATGCTTTTTACTAACTTGACCTTGAAAAAAAGTTTACCATAGACAGTGTTTATTTATTTTTATTCTATTATTGTTAAAGATCTGAAGTACTAACATCGTACTTTATATTTATTTATTACTTTATGCTTTTTCTTATTCGTTCCTTATTTTTGGATGTCTATTGGTCGCCTTTTACGACCCGCTAGACTCCTAAGCGGTGGAAATATTCTAAACCCCGTTTTCCACACAGGGAATAAAATTTGGTGTAACTTTTAGTCTTTTATATTTACTTTAATTCTTTAAGAGATTATGAATCTGAAATGAAAATTATAAATTATAAATCTGGATTGAAAATGATTAATCTGGAATGAAAATGAATTTCCTTAGCCGGGAAAAAATTTGGGATGTCTTTTGGTCGCCTTTTACGACACGCCAGACTCCTGGGCGGTGGAAATATTCTAACCCCGTTCCCACACAGGGAATAAACCTTAGGATGTCTTTTTTGTCGCCTTTTACGACACGCCAGACTCCTGGGCGGTGGGAATATTCGATCCCCGTTCCCACACAGGGAATAAAATTTGGAGTGACTTTTAATCTTTTAACGTTCGGATCTCTTACGGATCCTGGATGACTGACGTAGTCCGCCTTGATTGACAGATCCTAAATTTTGCCAATCGTCGATGGCTTGTTGATTTTGAGAAACTAGATTTCTGGTTTGTCGATTTACCTCTAATCTCCAGTTTCTCTTTTTCTTTTCTTTGTCTAACTGTCTTGTATTTCCCTACACTGGTCTAACCCTTGTAATAATCTTAAGCTCACGTCTTTAGGTGTAGGATTGTCGAAATTTTCTTCGTCGCTACTTACCTCTGACTCGCTTATCTCCCAGTCGTTTAACGGATTATTAATTTCCTCGTCCGGGGAAAATTGTACGGAATTTGGTCGAATTTCTAAAATTTTATCTGTGTTAAAGCCTTTGCATAACTTTAACCTATTAGCGTGCACCACTTGTTCTTAATTTTTATATAATTCTTTAATTTTGAAAGTTACTGGGCCTTTTTGTTCTATAATTCTAAAAGGTCCTATCCAAGGTTTCATTAACTTTTTTGATAATCCAATTTTTGACGTAGGATCGTATAAATACACCAAATCTCCTATTTGTAATTTAACTTCTTTTGTTTTCTTATTATATTGAACTTCCCTTTGTTTTGTTGCTTTCATTAAATTTTCTTTTACTAAGTTAAAGGTAACATTTAATTTTGTCATTAATTCTGACACATAATTTTCGTCCGCATTGTATTTCACTGATTGTGGTTTTAAAATATCATCCATTGGTAATTCAGGGTCTCGGCCATGTATTAAAAAGTATGGCGAGAAGCCTGTGGATGAATGAGTCCAAAAATTGTGTGCCATTTGAAAATATGGGATCCATTCGTCCCAATCCTGTTGACCTTTTTGATTAATGTGCATAGCCAAAAAGTCTTTTAAAACTCGATGTATGCGTTCAATGGCGCCATTACTAGCCGCATGATACGCTGTTGTTTGTGAATCGTTTATTCCTAAAAATTTTAGAAGTTCTTTCATTACTAGTGATAAAAAGTTTGTGCCTCTATCTGAAATTAATTTTTGCATTGTGCCGTGACGTGCTATTACTTTAGTGAATAGGGCTTTCGCTACTGTGGTAGCTTTTTGATCCTGAATCGGAATGATTTCAATATATTTAGAAAAGTGATCTATAAACGTTAGTAAATATTTGTTTCCATTGAATGAACTGACAAAAGGACCTGTAATGTCCATAGAACAACGTTCAAATGGTTTTGAAATTTCGGCAAAATTTTGAATAGGTGCGGGTTTTAGATGTGGTGATGTTTTTCTTTGATTACAGATGTGGCACTTGCTCACGTAGTCAATAATTTGTTGATTCATATTTGGCCAAAAACATCTAGTTTTAATATTCGAAATTGTTTTTTGTTGACCTTGGTGACCAAAAATGGGTAAATCGTGAAAATCGTGAATAACCGTTCTTATAAATGATTTTGGAATTACTAAACAATTCGTATTTCCCATACTTTTATACAATAACCCTTCGATGTCTATGTAAAAGTTAGAATTTTCGGCATCGTTATTGATTTGCTCTCTTACACTTTGGCAAAAAGTGTCCTTTTCTTGTTCCTTTTTAATTAATTCTCTATCCCAAACTGGAGTTAATTCTGATTCCGTTGGATTGATTATATTTACTGTAATGTTATTTGGGTTTAGTTTATAAATTGTGACTGTGATTGGCGTGTAATAAAAAATATATTTGATCATTTCGTATACTATATCCCATTTTAATTTGTCGAGTCCACATGCTATTTGTGGCATAGCTAAAAATGTATCCCCATTTTCAATTACGCAATTCCTTAAATTTATTAGAGTGTGCCATAACGTTTTATACGTTGGCTTCGTAAAATGCTTAGATTTTGTGACTAGATAATAAATGTTGCTTTCTGGTAGTTTTAACGTTGCGACTTCACCTATTAATTTATTTTGATTCTGCAATTCGGTAATTGACCCAAAAATATTTTTGAATTCTAAAGCAATGCCTTTGCTCATTTCCCAATTTTGAGATACGCAGTGTGCTAGCGCATAATGTTCCGGACAAGTGAATAAGTTCCCTTCTTTTTCCGTGACATTTTCACTTAATATTTTATAGTTTTCGTTTACTTCCAAAAATTCTTCAAACGTTAAAATGCATTGACTTTGTTCGTTATGTTTTACCTCAATACAATTTTCTTCGTACACTCTACTTAATGCGTCTGCATTTCCGTGTTGCTTACCTGGCCTATGCATAATTTCAAAATTATATTCGCCTAATAGTAAGGACCACCTGGCTAATCTCGAATTTTGATGGTTTGCCGTTAAAAGCCATTTCAAGGGTCTATGATCCGTAATTAAAGTGAATTTTCTACCATATAAGTAGCATCGAAATTGTTTTATTCCAAAAATTGCTGCAAGCAGTTCTTTTTCTGAAACTGTATAATTTTTTTCTGCTTTATTGAATGATTTACTCGCAAAAGCTATCGGTTTTTCGAACCCGTCGTGATCTTGACTTAAAATTGCTCCCATGCCTGAATTACTGGCATCGGTTGCTAAAATAAAAGGTTTTGAAAAATCTGGATAAGCTAAAATACTGTCTGAAGTGATTGCATTTTTTAATTTGTCAAAGGCTTCTAGTGCCTCTTTCCCTAATTGAAATTTTACATCCTTTTTCATTAAATTAGTTAGTAGTGCTGAAATGTGAGCAAAATTTGGTATAAATTTTCTGTACCATTCTGCTAATCCTAAAAATTCTCTAATATTTTTAACTGATTTTGGTAATGGAAAGTTTTTGACTGCTTCAATTTTTGTGGATCCGGTCTAATCCCTTTTTGCGTAAGTATATGACCTAAGTATTTTACTTCGGTTGTCAAAAATTTACATTTATCTGGTTTTAGTTTTATATTGGCCTCACGTAACCTATCGAATACTACACTTAGTTTGTGTATGTGGTCTTCTACTCCTAGGGAATTATGTACCAAAATGTCGTCTAAATATACCCAGCAAGTGTTCCCTGTTAAATCTGCTAATGTGAACGAAATGAACCTTTGAAAGGTCATGGAGGAATTCGACAAGCCGAACGGAAGTCGTAAAAATTCGTAATGGGAGTCAGGTGTTGAAAATCCTGTATATTGGATGCTATTTTCTTCCATTTCGATTTGGTGATAAGCTGAAGTTACATCAAAAACGCTAAATAAAGTTGAATTTGCCAAATAATCCGTCGCATCCTGTAGTAATGGTAGTGGATATACGTCGTTCTTCGTTACAGCATTTAGGGCCCTGTAGTCCACGCACATCCTTACTTTGTCTTCTCCATTGGGTTGTTTTTTCACAATTAAAATGACTGGTGCACTCCATGGTGAGCTTGATGGCCTAATAATTTTTGCTTCTAACAACCTATCGATTTCTTTCCTTAATATTTCCCTTTGGTGAAATGGAACTCTGTACGGACGCTTCGCTATTGGTTGGTCGTTTTCCACGATTATTTTGTGTTTTACGTTGTGCGCTGTGGTTAGATTTACTCCGTCCGAGAAGATGTCGCTGTAGCGCGCTATTAATTCGCAGATTAATCCTTTTGGGTATTCTTCTAAGTGTTCTAAGTTGAAATTTTCAATAATCCAATCTTCTTGGTATTTCTGAATTGCTGTAACTGGATATTCCTTTGTATTTGCCTTCTTTTCTATGACATTGAAATTTTCTTCCGCTTTTGCCACTGTAGTATTTTTCCTTAAAATTTCTTCCTTATTATTTAGGTTGACCAGTTTTATTGTTAACCATTCCTTATTTTTCGTTAGCGTTCTTGCTGCAAATACACCGTTTATTCCTGTCGGTGTAGGTTCTAGCAGAATTTCTTGCTTTTTAATATTTTTGAAACTCATATTTTTGGTTTCGCAATTTATTTCGGCACGGGGGGGTAGTATTAAATCTTCTACTAATTTTATTTCGTATTCCTTCGTGTTCTCCAAATTCTTGACTTTTGGGATTTCGTCTTCTTTGTTTTCTTCGTATAATTTTTGTTTCTTCGATACACAAGCTTTTTCACTTACCAAATTTACCTGTTCCTTTTTATTACTTCCTTGGAATTCTTCTTTGTTTTTCGTTACCTTTGTACTTACCATATTTAGGTTTACTTCCTTCTTTTTCTTAGCTTCTTCTTTGGGATCCCTCTGTAATTTTGCTTCCTTTACTTTATTTTCGTATTCTTGCTGCAGGTCCAGAGCTTTGTTTTCTCTGTATATACGTTGCCTTTCCATGAAATTTGTGTGGAAGTCTTCATTTTCTACTTCATCTTCACTTAATTCTCCAACACTGTGGATAAAAATATTGCCTACTTCTCTGGCATTTCCATTTGTATGCTTTCTTCTAGAATTTCTATTTATGTGAACCACGGCTTCACTACTGGACTTTTTCTCCAGTTCTTTGTCACATTTTTCTGTGACTTTTTCGGCGTTCATTCCAATATCCTCCTCGCATGCTGAAGAGTTTAAGATAGCGTCTAGGTGATCAGCCTGTATGACATCCATCTTTTTATTGGTTTTACTTGCCTTCTTCCTCCTTACTGCTTCTCTAGCTGTGGATCCTGAATTAGGTTCCCTTACAGCTTTTTCTTGAGAGTCCCCTTTGGATTGTGTCGCTCCGCCTCCTGGACTATCCACGAGCGAGCAATGTTGCTGAGTGCAACCTCCGTCTTGAACCTCTTTCGGTGGTTGAGACCCACAATTTCCAACTTTAGCTTCTGTGGGTATTCCGTCGTTTTTCCCTTCTACCTGGGGTGACTGGAATCCCTGAAATTTCTTCAATTTTTGTACCTGCCAGCTATTTTCCCTTAGATTTCTTTCTTCTAAAATATTTGCGTTGTCTTCTTCTTGTGTATCGATATTTTTCCTAATTAATCCCTCCTCCGTACCTATTTCGTTATTCCTCCCGTTGTACCCCTTATTTAAATTGTTCCACTCTAGTTCGGATTGGCGTAAAATTGGTAACTGCCTGCCCCATACTTTTAGGGTGCAGTTGTAATAATTTATCACCGCTTTATTTTTAATTAGCCAATCGCGACCTAAAATTCCTGCTGTACTAACACCCAATTCATCCCTGCATATTATAACTTTAAAATTTTGTGTTATATCCCTTGGCCAAACGCTAAATTTTACTTGTGAAGTTCCTAATGCCTTTACTGCAGGCCCTGAAATTCCTAGCAAATAAATGTCATCTTCTAAAATAATATTGCAATTGTTGACAAATTTTTCTTTTAACATTGTTACTGCAGATCCATTATCCAATAGTAATGGCGTGTATATGCCGTTTATTAATAAATTAACTATGCAAGGTGTGTCTTGCGAATTTTTATTTCCTAAATGAGGGATGAAGTAGGTGTTGTTTGCCTGAATTTTTTGTTTTACAATTTTGCCTGGCCTCCGTTTTGGGGTTGCAGACGAAGCCCTGCCATGTTTAAATTGCTTACTGTATTTATGTTATTTCGAGGTCTTCCCTGGTCTCGCCTATTAAAATTTCCTTGGTAATTCCTTGCGTTGGCCGTCGCATTGAAATTTCTAGTAGTGTTCGCGCCATTCCCATAAAATTTTGTTATATGTTGCCTATTATTATAATTTGCTTGTCCCTTATTGTGCGTGCCTCTATAATGTTGAAAGTTATTTTGTTGTTGCGAGTTCCTTCCTATGTTATTTCCCGTGTAATTGTTATAAGGGGGTTGCTGACGCCCTGTCATTTGATTTCTTGCATTAAACCCGCCTTGCGGCTTATAAAAATTGCGTTCCCTTTTATTGTTACGATTGGTTTGACCGCCTAAGTTATTGTTAACATATCCCTGAAAATTTTCCGACCTAACATTAGGATTTGCATTATTTTGTGCCTTGTAAAAATTTGGCTGGTTCCGCCCTGTGCTAAACCTGAAGTCGTTGTTTCTTGTTTGGTGATGTTGCCTAAACTTCAAATAACAATTTTGTGCTATGTGATTATTACGACCGCAATTAAAACAAGTTCTGCTTTGTGTTGCGCGCATTGTAAAAACTGTATTATTATTATATTTATTTATAAACATTTTGTCTGATAATTCAAATTGAATGGCAAATTGTTCCGCTTTGTCCAAATCTACGTTTTCGGTTCGCATTAATAGTGGACCTAGCTGTTTCAAAATGTTTTTGTGTACCCCTGTTCGGAATTGATTCAAAAGTAATTCCCCGTTTTTCTTCCTTAGCCCAGGCTTTTCGCTGTCCGTCGCATGTTTTAAATCGTCTGTTAAAATTTCTGTGCCTAACGTTTTTAATCGCAACACATAATTAGCTATTGATTCGTCGTATTTTTGATAACATTTACCCAGCCGTATGAGCGCTTCGCCCGGTATTTTCGCTGGTGTAAACTTGCCTATTAGTTTTTCCTTTAACTCATTATAACTCAAACTGTCGAGGTCTTGGTTGGTTCTAAAATAACTATAAGTATCCCCTGTTAACCTATATTTCAATATGTTTAATTTTGTACTATCCGACCAATTGTCTAAAATGCCTCGTTGGTCTAATTTTTCAAAGTATTGCCTAATGTTATTTTTGCCACTAAAATTTTCCACGGTAGACGCAATCATACCTAGCGTCACAAATGGTTGTAATGTTGCTTGATTACCCGACGGCAATTCCGTGGCTGTTGCGTGCGATACCATTTTATTTTAAATTTTGACCTAAAATATTTGAAAATATAGCCTTTCTACGCTAATTACTTTATGATTTGCGAAATTTTTAGCTAAGTGCTCACTGATTATTTAAAAATCCGTATATATATGCATCTATTTGTGAAATTTTTCCAATACTATAAATGGTGAACTTCTTTTTCGGTTAAACGCGTAAAATAATTGCCTTTATGACTCCCTACGTTATTGCTTTCGTATTTGTCCTGATAATAATAATCTTTACAAGTTTTTGTTTGCTTTTATTTATGCGACGCCTATGTGTGCCACCCTTGGCAAAGTTTTAGACGATATTTAATTGCAAAAATGATGCAGGAATTGTATTTATTGTGATTGTTATCCCTAATTGTTGCAGATTATTAGCAGAAAAATTGTTTAAAATTGTTTTATTTGCCTACCAAATTTTTGAAGCCTCGTTTTACTGTTTGCACAGTATTGGGGATTAATATTTGTTACTATTTGTAGAGCGTTCGAATTGTTTTAATTACTAGTACACCGTTGAATTCGAAATTATTATTGCTGTCTTGTTGCACACAGAAACCTACCAAAATTTGATGCTCCAAGAGGACAAACGTAGAAAAAACACAACAAATCGCACAAAAATAAAATTATTTAAATAGCTGCAAGCGTAAAATTGTTAGAAGCACATATTAATTTGGGCGCTCTCTGTAATCCTTCCGATGTACTTTCCTTCACTTGAATAATACCTTATGGGGGTTGTAGTATTTAATTTAACACGCTGTGATTGATTTGCTGCCAAATTTTTGCAACCTATGATTTCCCTGCGTATTACCGACCGATAAAATTTCTTGCAAAATTCCTTCGTGCTGAAATTTCCACTAGGGGTTGTTTTTACGTTAGGGGGATGAAATACGAAAGTAACTCTTGTTGTCTGCCGCCCGATTGAGGGTTGGCAGATGTAAATTAGGTGTTGAAATTTTTATAAAAGTGACAAAATTTATTCTAAGTCTTTAAGGGTGTATTTTCGTCATTCCTGAGGTGCAAGGGATAAACGAACGAGTTAAGGGGTTGTGCTGCCACCAATGTAAAGTATTGCTATGATTGGCAAATTCTAATTGAGTTATGTTTAAATTTTTATAAAAACAAGAGAAAAAAAATCTAAGTTTCTTAAGGGGTTCAAACTTTTAATTCGGAGTAGGGTTAGTCCGCTGCCACCAATGTAAAGTATTGCAACCCTTAGGTTAGGGGCTGCAACCCTTTTTGGTAGTCTTAGGGGTAGTTTTCCCTCTTAGACCACAAAGTTACGCTTCCTCGGAGGTTAACTCGATCGCTGAACCCTGCTCTTAATTTAGGTGTTGTAAAGCCTACTTTTAATAAAATAAAACGCCAAAGAATATTATAACACTATATTGGAAAACAATTATCAATTTTGCCCAATTACAATGGTTGTACGCCCAAGCGGCTATAAGCTTAAGTTGCTACAGATTCGTAAATATAATTGCTCAGAATTACGCTTAAAGTTTATGACATTAAAATTGTTTTGGAAGGAATAGAATAAATATAGCGACGGCCCTTTGAGTTGGTTAATATAAAATACAACAATTAAGTCTGACCTTTCTCCTGTGCGGTGGTTACTTCCCCTCGATTTGGTTATTATTCAATTTAAGCGGCGCGACCGAAGTTTAGTTATGAATTTAAATTGAGTTCGGCTAAAATTGATTGGAGTCCTACGGTTTCCCTTTTGGCAACTGGATTTCCTTAAGGTTGGGCACTACACACTTAGTTTTAGATCGAAAAGATGTAATTTTGGTTTAGTTAAAATTGGCACCAAAAAAATGGTTCGACGGGTTAATTTATTACTCGAAACCGGGACGTGAACTGCTCTCGCGGTTTGCGTTCCCTCCCAGGTAATTTTCTCTCGTGGAGGGCCGTATATTTCTCGGACTTCCCCGTTTTGTCCACTTGCATTTTGACTTGTACTTTGTGCACTCTGAGAATTGCGAATTTGACATATCCCACACGGGTTTGCGCTATGTGTCAAATCGGCATTCTCTGTTCTCAGAAATCTTTTACTTTGTGAGCACCGGATGTAATTGAATCGCTTTTCCTGACTACGACAAATGTAGCTTACCGTTCTTGGTAAATGCACTTTCGCGTTCGCTATATTTGAAATTTACGCAGGGCCGGCTTTGACTTATTCTTTTCTTCTAACAACTTAAATTTTATAAGTCTTATAATTACAAACGCAATTTGTTGCGGGTTGTTACACATTCATTTAAGATTTCGTCATTTTGGTAATTTGGCGGGGATGGGGTAAATAATTTTTAGGGCGTTGCTTGTTTGTTTTTCCAAAATCTATTCCTTCAGAGCTTTTGTAATTTCTTTCGTTATTTCAATATCATATCTTTGTATTCCAAGTTATCTATTATCCACAATCTGTGTTCTATTTTCTATTTTGTGTAAGGTTCTTTTCGGTATCCATTTATTCTATACTCATGTTTATATACCAAATATTTGCTGGCAGTTTCAACCAAAAGTTTTTCGTGTTCTTGCTGCAAGTCTTCGACTGATTTTTTATATCTCTTTATTTTTTAAGCATTATCAAACCATTTCACCGTCAACTGTGCACAGTTAGCTATTATATTTAATTGTTATTAACACCTTTTTGCTTATTATCCTTACATTCAGTTTACGTTTGGATGCTATTAAATCCGTAGTCTAACCCAGCTGATTCTTTGCGATTCTTTTTTATAGCCCTTGCAGCTGATTCTAAACCTTCTACCGTCATCCAGTTATAGTTGCACTAGAATTTAAATACTTTTATAATAACAGCATCCACCCACATGTTAAAGCTAGAGCAAAACATATACTATTATAATACGTACTAATTAATTTTATTTAATTAAAGCTCGATTTTAGCCGGAAACTGTAATGAAGTTGACATTAAATAAAAAGGCAATCCCGTAAAACACCCACGCTATTATTTATGATAATGAAATGTCACCTGCGGCCGGAAGCGTTGCAGAAAGAAATATCCCGCGTTAATATTCTAGCCAGTATATCTTTCACATAAAAATACGATCACCTCAGGTTTGAGATTTCCCTGTATTTTATAAACTCCAAAGAGCAGCCTTCGGAACTTACTTCATAACTATGAAACCTGAGAAAAATAAGTAAACTTCAATTAAGTTACTACTTTGTAATTTCTGTGTTCCTCTGCTGCGGGTTCTTCCGCTTTGATAAATTAATCCCCATCTTTATTAATATCAGTAGTTTTTATTAACAGATACACGTTTGAAGGGTTTGGTCCGTCTAGATCTACAGCTTCTTGGCATTTAGTGAAGGCAATGATAACTAATGGTAGTATTCGATAACCACTTTTTATCTTCTATTTACTGATCATTTATATTCTATGTAACATCTTTCAGAGTTTTTTTTTATAATTCATATCAATGAATTTGTGCCTTGTTATTCTTCCTCAATAAATTTGTTTGTAAATGTTCTTACCGTATGCAATATCTGACATTCACAATTAGCTTCTACTTCTTCCTCTTAGAAAAAACCACAAGGTAGTAGTTCTATGAGCCCTCTGTGTTCACAAGCCGGGTAGGTGGCTAGCCTTGCCCATCGAAACTGACGAAAAGTTCTCTTGTTAGGGGTTAACGGTCCATTATCTGTTATCTGTTTACGTATAATGGCGTTCACTGGAACGTTATTCATTCTTAACAATTAATATCAATCTTTTCTCAGCGTTGCTCTTTCTGATTTATTGTTTGAACAATAGTCACATAATAGTTGGTTGAAATTCCCGGTAGGAGAAGAATAAAGTACCTTGTGCGAACCAACTGGTATCGGCAGTATCTACTCCGAGAAGTCAATTAGTCTCTCGTTGTAACGGTACTTTTGTCTAGCCCATGCGTTGGACACCGTAAACTGTAATGAGGCTTTTTCTCGTACCCTATACCTTACTGTACTATGAATTTATAGTGCCCTTTGTTTGCTAGATAACTCAGTTGCAGAAGTACAAGACCCGCTCTTACCTCAATGTGGCTAAGGGTTGTCAATATTGTTCTTGCAGCCTGCTCGTGATCACCTATAATGCTGCATTATGCATGCAAAAGTTTACATAAAAAGTATATAATCTGCAAAAGAAACAAACATGTGTGGAAATACATAAAAAGAATAATCGACAAGGGTTATATGCGCTATTAATATTAGCACAATATAGTTCACGAGCTCGATGCTTTAGTCTAACTGTAAAGTAAAATTCCGCACTCGAATTTAATGAGTCCGACCCTGGCCTCAGTAGCTTAAAATCAGCTGACGCGATACGTCCACAGCATGATGTAACGTCTGGTTGTGACCCGCTTTCTGGAGCTTAATTTGCGAAATTAAGTTATTGCATCATTTGTTGCAATCTCTTCATAATTCGCTCTTATAGTTATTTATAAGACCAACCTTTTTTTAATTTGTATAATACCAGTCCAGCATAAACTTCTATTCACGGCAGAGTTTATTCATAGCTTTTTCGAACTAGACGCACTACTTACTAGTTTCATTTGACTAATAACTTATGTCATTGTTTAGCGGTTCATTATATAAGAGTTAACTAGACTGTTCTTTTATTATTTAAAGATTTATTCACTGTCACTACTTAGTAGATCTATTGGTAATTTTCTTTCCAGTCTGGTGTGCACTGATTTTTTACCTGGGTTATAGAATTTTGCACCTTGAGTTATAGCTGCTCTATATGATCTCGTACATTTACAAGATCGCTTGCTCCTTTAAATCTTGCAGGGCAGCTTTTGGCTCTGAAGAATTATTGATTCCTCGGTGTGGGTTCCAAGGTCGTTGTTTGCTCTCGAGGCTGTGTTTCGGCTTAAGAATCACAAGGCGTCGACTGCTCTTAACGTAGGTCAACAGCAAACTTTTAATCGCACTTTATGGTTTTTGGACGTAACACGCCGCCTGCTTGTTCGTGCGCGACTGTCTCTCACACTGCTGTTCGCGCAGCAGTTGCTTTGTTCTATTAATAAACGCACATAACACTATATTAGCTGGCTTGTACCATATCCCGCATGAAACTCATGTTTTAAATGCACAATGCGTCTTAAGCTAAATGATACATTATAAGAAATGCAGTTTAGTTCTATTTCTAGCAGAATAATAGTTAAATACCAAGGTTATTATTAGTTGCAAAAGTGACACGAACCGAGATGTTACATCGTCCCGAAACCTTACCTGAATTACCGCTTCGACCATCTTTCTCGTGGTCGTGAAATCTATTTTAAGTACTTCGGCACAAATTGCCTGAGTATAACTTTGGTCGTGAACTATTTTAACTGCTTCTGCTCAATCAAGCGCCATCAACCAAAAATTAAATGAAAGGTCTCATAAAACTGCATTATTTTTGTGAAGAGGGCAACTGCTTTGGCATTAAAAATAAGTCGGAAAAATAGCATATGCAACGCATCTCCCAGATAGATGAAAATATGACAGCACGAGAACGACAGAACGTACTTAGACGATGTATGTGCCAGTTTGTAGAAAATCATAATGCAAAAAAACTGAAAAGCCTTTGGGCGAATGAACGCTTTACTCTCTGTATGTGTTTGTCTATTTGTAATAGCGTTACCAATAATAGATGTTAAAGGACCACCTAACTACCCTGCCAGTTTGACGTAGTAACAACAGTCGTAAATTTTTGTCTAAAGTCGCGGGCTGGATTTGTCTAAAAGTCAACGGAAAGTGCGAATGCAGATGCCTTTTAATGCTAACTGCTATATTAAAACTTTAGTCTCTCTCTCTAGTCGTTTTTCCTCGTTGTCGAGGAGTCGTGATTTATATATGATTTGCATAGCATATCACTTCCTAGGTTCCATATTAATTGGTTCTTTTGATTGTTTCGCGCCATCGTTCTCGGTTTTCGGCATTCCTTATGTTTTCTTCAAGTGGGGCACCTGTGGCTTCCTTAATCTGATCGATCCATCGTTTCGGTGATCTCCCACGAAGTCGTTTTCCTTCTACTTTCCCTTGGATCATGAGCTTTTGCAGATTATTGTTGTCTCTGGTAACGTGACCGAAATATTGTAATATTCTTCTTTGGATGATAGTAGCCAGTCTCATTGGTAAATTTAGTAAAGTAGTGTTAATGTGGATAATTTTGAATTTTTGGGTGAAGGATGAACCAAGTTCACACTTAGGCCTCAATATAGGCCCGTTGTGCTACTTCTAAGTCACTTGCGTACATATGTTCTGTGTATAGTCTTCTTACTCTACCTTATGCACCATCCCAGTTTTTAGTGGAGAAGAATGTTAATTCTGATCGAGATCCATTGCGTTCACTGGCCTGCTGAAAAGGTTGGATCTATTCACGGATTCAAACGGAAGACTTGCTTATTTCCAAGCTCGCATTCTATCCATTGTGCCACCGAAGTGATGGTTGTTGCTACGTGAAAAAATATAAGTTGATGCATTGTGCTGTATATTATCTCACTACTGCTACATTTATATTGCAATTTCGAAAACAAAAGTAAGATTTATGTGTAAAAGAGCCTTTAAGATATGTATACAGATAAATTTTACTCCTCCTTTCAAATTTGTCAACGAAAATTGAAGTTTAAGTGTAAACAAAGATTGTTACCATTGTTTGGCATTGCAATGGATTTTGTCTATACAGCCATGCATGGACTATTTGCAGCTTCGATATTTTATAATTTCCAACGCTATCTCTTAATTCCTACTGCGTTTCATATTGCAATATCACGAGATTACCACCCGTTGTCCCTTTTCGCTAACGGTAGACTTTCATCTGTGGCTCCTCGCTATTTGGTTTTTAAATGGGAAAATCTTGAACGTATCCAACTCTAATAATTTATATGAAAATGATGTTTCCACCTGTCTCAATAATAAATAAAAGAGTTACAGTAGAAGCTACAGGAAAAACGTCCACAAGGAAACTAAAATGCACAACAGCATCGTTTTCAAAAATACTATTCTCAATGGTACCTTTCCCTGCTGTGCATTATAAATTATTGCTTATACCTGTATATTTCGGTAACCTATTACTGCACTGAATCGTTTGAATTATAATCTCCCTTAAGATGTAAGGCGTTTTACTATTCAAGCTAGTTTTGGGCAATTCTGCAGACTCTTACGGTTACAGAAATATCCATTCGTGTTGTCACATTAAAGTCTGTCCAGAATATCAAAAGGAATTGCTAGTGACGCCAAGAACAATGTATGTGTTATGAATAGAGTTCATCAGTTTAACTGGGAAAATATTTTAGATATTCAGAACCCTTGGTGATATAAGTTTGTTAACGAAAAAAACTCTTATCTGAGAGTTCATCTATCTTAATGTAATTTTTCAATCAATCAATCACGATTTGGTATTGTTTTCAGTGGTTCAGTTTATATTTATCTTGCACTTATTTCTTGATTTTTATTCCTCATATTTTATCATTTCTAATGCTGTTTCACCTACCATTTTTCTCAACTAAACTTGGTTGACTGCTATCTCGGATATATCAATCACTGATTCATCTTATTGCTTAAATACTGCTCCTACCGTATTTCATACGTCCATGAGGTGCTGTTCTTAAACATTTAAATGAAAATAACCTTTGTAATTTTCTAAATTTCTTTGTTAACGTCCCTTTTGCTTCAGCTCTTTGTTATAATATTAAAAGTTTTGATGTTTGAGAAACTGAAACTGAAAAATGAAGCAAAAACATTAACATGCAAGCTATCCTTTTTATGGTCTTTGAAAATGCTTATTTAACTTTAAGGTAGACAGAACTACACTGCGCTTTACACAATAAAATCATACAGTAATTTTGAAATCATTATTAGGACAGCATTCATATTACAATTAACTTCAAACCATTGTCTAAATAATTTCTACCTGCTAGTGAAAAGAGCAACTTTTACATGTCGATTACTGACGAGAAATTCTACCCGGGTAAACAATGTTGATACAGTGGTGCAGTGTTCCCAGCTTTGCTGCACTACTAACGCGAATATGTCTCAAACTCTATTTCACAACATGCAACTTATTTGTAAAACATACAATATCGACGGTAATGTACAGATGTAATGAGATAAAATGAAGCATAAGCAATTTAGCAGGGCCAGTGGTCGCCAGTGTGCAAAAGTCATTGGTCTCGGGCTTTGAGCATAGTATTGGAATTGGAATTTGTAGCTCGAAAACGACACCAAAGTAAGCAGTTCCAAGGCAAAACTTTTAGAGTTGCGCCGGCGGGATGTTAAAGAATTGACTGCGGCAGGTCAAACACCCTCTACAAGCAATTAGTGCGAATCAACTCGCGATGATATGAAGCTTTCTACATGGCGGTAACGGCGTTGAGCGTTACTTTAAAGGCTGGTTGCCGAAACGGTCAATAACTAGTAGTCTCAATATATCTGCAGTAAATTCGCTACAGTGGCATTGTATGGAGCTTCCGAAACGGTTACATTCACGGAACAAATAACACACCACAGGCAACGTCTGTATTTTGTTATATATCCACGCGTAGTCGGACCGTGGATTCTCTAAAAATTCTTCTCAGTTGTTTTCTATTTTCGTCAATCTGTCTCCAATTCCTTATTTTTAATTATGCTAAATCGCTTTCTATAGCTTCTATGCATTTTGTTGTGCGTCGACCTTTTACCCGCTTTTTCTCCACGCCACCTGTATGTATTTGCCTAGATATTTGATAGTGGTAGTGTATACAAGTGGCTCATCATTATTATTCCTTGTGTTTAATATTTTAGATTGTTTATATTGCTTCATCACTTCTTAATTAGTTCCTCCCTTTCAAGACTCCTACACGTCAGTCCTCTATATTTCTAAAAAAAAATTCTCCAACATATATCTAAAGTTACTTTCTCTTTTTCACAGTTTACACTCCGAGATATATTCTTCAATTTCCACACTCCTCTTGAAAATGTTGTGTTTTCACCGTTACTTTGTTATCCTCGAGTAGTTAAAGTTTTTTAGTTTTCACGCTTATGTTTCGATCCATCTTTAGCTATAAATCCTTTTTTTGTTATGCTTGTTTTTCTTATACACTTATTTGTAATATGACCAAAAAGATATGGCTGCCGAGTGAACTTCGTTACTAGAGAAGGTCACGTAATGAGGAAGACAAAGGTAGATATCCGGGACAAGTGCTGAAAATTTTATCAAAAGGTAAACGCTGCAGAAGAAGGGAACAAGATATAGAGGAGAGGCCAGTTATAGAAGAATCTACAAGGCAAAGGAAAAGAACTGAGAGAAGTGAATTGAGTAACAGTGATCTCCTTGGAAAGTACACTGAGAGTAAGATTTAAGAACATGAGGACACAGTAATGGCAAAGAAAGGGAAGAGCTTGGTAACACACTTCAAATATTCAGTAAATGAGAGAGACAAACCAACTAGTAAAAATATCATCCAGCAGAAGAAGGGGCACTTTCTGTTTCTCTAATTCTAACGTAAGCACTGTTTTGCAGTAAAGGAACAGTTTTGCTTTGTGTTAATGGAGCTGGTTGTCAATTAAACCACCCTATTAAATTATGACTGCAGTGTAAATATGTTTGACCTTCTAAATGCTTTAGATCTGCATTTATGATTAATTGTAGTTATTAGAAGTTCACTAATCCATTAACATTTCTACATGTTAAACACAATGTAAATCTCAAAACTGTCAAAATATAAAACAAAGCCAAATGTTATCTTCCTAGCAAGTGATCCTTACACTGTCTGATTTGAGGGATGTAGGAAACATTTACAAAAATTGTTACAGTTTCCATGACAATGTACTTACTTCCCTAGAGAAGTGAATTACTTACATCCCGCATTTACTATAATTGACGAGATGTCGTGTTTGCTATTGGATTAACATGAAGAAAACCATTATCACTCGTACTATTATCCATTTTTAATCAGAATACAAGCACAAAGCTCACAAAACTGCACTTGCAATCGTAATCAAGCATTTTTCACGGTGCGTATATAACTGTCAAACAAAACGTCACACCACTGTAACAACGCCCCACGCACGAAATAGGCTACTATAACTTAGAAAATGTAATCATATTACGCTATTACCATTTATTTTACATAAGGAAATATTGGGTGTGAAAAAAATGATGTACTTTGCACAGGATGTAGGAAGATTTACACTACCTCGCACCTTGCTACCCTCGTTCGCTGAGCTCACTCAGGCATCAAACGGTCCTCGTAGTGTAAATCTTACCTACATCCCTTGTAAAGTAATTTACTATTTGTCTTGGTAAACACACGTAAAATTTCGGCTGTTTGTAAATAAACAATTCTCCCTTTTATGCGGGTGACACTGTTTTGCCTTCACATAGATTGGGGGATATCAAAGACTTCAAACCTTGTGCTCGAAACTAGAAGCAAATATGATGCGAATATCAATGAAAGGCTAACGCAATGAATAGTAAGAGTATAGGATATGTTAGCGACCTTTGCACACAGTTGGCGTAGTACATGTGTACAAAGAAAAGAACCGTTCTTGTAAATTATAAATTACTATTGTTGTAAATACAAGCTGTTTTCCTTTGAAAATTAATAGGAAAAGCTTTGACACTTTGTTTTCGCGTTGTTATCAAAACTATATTTCCATATAAAGCTCTCATTAGAATGCCGGTACTAAAACAAGCTCCACGATTTTTCTCTTATAATTATTGCGTTTATACTGCGAATATGAAGTCGCAGCAGGTTACCTCAGACTAATCAGTGCAATATATTTTTATTAGAAGAGCAGCAGGTCGTCGATCTTTGCAAGTCGCGCAAGCGTCCGGTGAAAATACCCGTAAACGACGTGCTCATACTATCATTGTTTCTAAGCGGTTCGTGTGGCGACAAAATGCGACTTGGGTACGGGCTGTGTTCAACCCTAATTTGCTTGTTTAGCATAAATTAGTTTGTCTTGTGTTATCCTTTTCGATTATCAGTATCCTATTAAGGAGCTCTCCCACGTGGAAGAACAATATTGAACAACTAAGATTTAGATTGTGCACGTCCATTAACTCGGGACGGTATTATTACGGGATAGGGGAGTTTAAGCGCAACCTTTTACTGCTATATCTGCCTCGGGATGAAAGTTCAATTTTGCAGCTTGGCGTTTTCAGACGCTTTTAATACATTTTTAATATACTAATAACAAGTGTTCAGTGTTGGGAGAATTTGCGGTTTACTTTAAGGATCAGAATATTAGCAAATATATGGAATTTTTGATAAACATGTCTACATCCTTGTAACAGCCATGTAGTCAAGGTTTAAAAGGTATCATCAAATAAGGCCTGAAACCTGAGTCTCCTTAATCATCTGAAAATATCTTCTGCATCTGTTTACATTTCTTTTTTTCGAACATATTTATTTAACGACAGCTTCAGTTCCACAATATAAAAATTGTAGAAGCTAGTAATATTAAAACAACGTCTTTACCAAACATCAACATTTTTAATAATGTTAAATGCCTAATAATAGATGTTGCTCTAAAAAACATCACTTCAAAATACTGTCATTAACATTTTTTAATATTTATTATTAATATCCGCTTTTAAAAATATCGCCAGTAAAAGCTGTGTCCATCACAACTTTTGTAAACGTAGCTGCTCAATATATTAGTTTTTATCTCAAATAAAAAATTGTGCTCACAATAGTAATAACTAATGTTACGTGTTAAAAGCGTACTTATCGTTAGAATGTTTTTTTTTTCTGAAATCGACAGGTACAAACGCCAAAAACGTCATTAAAATACGAGAAAACGGCATTAAAGTAATACATTGTTTTACGACTTTTTGTAGGTGACGGGGCGACAGATAAACTGACGTTAACAAAACCTACAATAGCTGGTTAAACTGTTGTAATTTCAAGTTTTCTCGATTAAAAAAATAGTCTACCCTGGGCACTGAAGTTTTCTGTTATCCCTCATGCTGCTTATTTGCCTTGGCCCTACCGGTCTCGGCAACTAAATTCACATTCGTGATAAAAAGTTATACTTCAGTGCCTTGGTATGCAAATTACTATTGTTGTATAAATCGTGGTCGTATAAACCGTCCTTTATTTCAAGCGTTGTAGTGGTGTAAAAATAGTCTAATTGGACGCTCGTATAGGCCCAGATATTTTATATCTGAATTACCGACAAACTTCGCTGAGCTTTTTCTGACAGCTTCCGCTCATTTTGATAGCTTATCTTATGGTGCAAGCATCTATCGGCCTTTTGGAGATATGAAAGTCTTTGTTACGGCGTGAGTAGCGTTCTTACCATAGGTGGCATCAACTTAGCAGCAAGCATGTAATTGACATTCCTCAGACAAGCGTGTCATGCAGGGTGAGGGTTTACTTAATTTTTGGTTTTAGTAGGGTTTGGTAATTATGTGGCTGCGTCCAGAATTTCTAGCATTTTTCCGATTGAGCTTGTTTTAGGGGTCGCGCCTTCCCTTCCTTCATTATATTTCGCTCGCGACTTGCTGATTTTTGCAAGCACCCTCAACCTGCTGGAGCATAGCTATAAGAGCCCGTTTGGAGGCTATTTAATCAACGACTGCGGAAGATAGATCTCTTAGATAAGTAAACTACTACCTAATGGACGGCGTTGCATAAAGCTCTATCAGAGTTGTCGAATTATAACTCCTTCGCTTAGTATTCTGACCTTCGTGTCGTGCCCTTCAACCGGGGCGCGTGGTTGGTTTTCCTTCAGCACTTATCAATGCTAAATTTAATTAATGATATTCATTTTCCGAGCTTTAGAAGTATTAGGATAGAGAAATTAACGCAAGATCGCTTGTAGCTCATTATTGTTGGCCGTGCAGTATGTAGATTACATTAAACTTGCTTATTTGATTGTGCCATTTGGAGGTATATATTTTGCCCAATTAATTTTCTCACATCTCGAGTACCGGCTTATGCGGCAAACTTCATGTAGTGGTAATATCTTATATAACTCTAATGTTAATTAAATATGTTATACCTACTACTAATAATGTTTTTATGTGCCTGATTTCATTGTTGCTACCTTTTTGTATTTCAGGTATTGTACTACTGCCTGCGACGATTATTTGAGTTTATCAGTTCTCGACCTATCCAAATATATTTGTTGTACGCAAAGACTTGTTGCGTCTCATAATACTTGGTAATAACATCTTGTAAGAAACCGCACGCCACCTTCGCCCAGTCTAGCTGAGGGGCCCTCTAGTATACTCTTATAGCGTTGCGATATTTGAGATGTAGGAATAATATAAATAACATAAACATCGGACGATGAGTAAAACGGGGTGACATATTGTCGCCCAAACTAATCACTCTAGTCCTGCAAGATGCGCTAAGACTAATTCACTGGGAAAACCGGGGTATCAATATCAGTGGAGAGAGACTACATCACCTACTATTCGCTGATGACATAGTCCTGATTGCTCAATAAAAATCAGAGCTAGTGAGCCTCATACAGGACGTTCACAGAACAACCGCCCTCATTGGCCTTGGATAACAAAATACATCACAACAGACAACGAAGACGTCAACCAATATGACATGCATGGAGCAAACAATATCGGTAAGGTAATCAAATACAAATACCTAGGACCGACCATAACCGTAGGAAAGGCGAACCAAGAATTGGAAGTAAACGAAAGGATTCGACTTACCTGGTCCGCCTATAACAAGCTAAAGGATATACTAGCTACGAATATTACAATTACACTGAAAGCCGAAGTGTATAACCAATGCATCCTGTCAGTGACAGCGTACGGCGCACAGACACGAAAGCTATGCTGAACAAATTGAGAGTTAACCAGCAAGCAATAGAGAGAAGGATACTCAGCATATAGTTGAGAGATCACAAAACCAATATATGGATAAGAGAGAAGAAAAAAGGTCATAGATATCGTTAACCATATTGCGACATTGAAATGGAACTGGGCTGGTCACGTGCCAAGGGGACAAGATAAATGGAGCAGCAAGATAATACGATGGAGACCGTGGAGCAACAGTCGAAGCGTCGTAAGACCATAAATGCGATAGAGGGTCGAGCTGAAGAGAGCAGAGGGATTGAATTGGTACCAGGTAGCACAAAATAGAGAAAGTTGGAGAAGCTTTAGGGAGTCCTACACCCAAAGGGTGAAAACGGCTGAGAAAAAAAATAACTAACAAGTTGTTATTCAGATATTTCTTTCGTTCTCCGCTATTATGATGTAGGTTAGGTCGCCGCTTTTTCGCTGTGCGTTCTGCGGTGTACATTCGGTTGCCCATACCCTTTTTTTAATTTTGTAATGTTTAAAATTCTTGTACTGGGGTAAACACAGATTGAGAGATTGCTTCTAATGCTGCTTCGCAGATCTTTCAGTAGGCTCACTAACTGTAGATTAACAATGGACGAAACTCTTCATTCTGAGCCAGGATTAAACATGATTTCAGAAGCAGCATTCACCTGTGACAACTTAACAACTTCGATATTTAACGGCAGTCACCCCTCGTACATGTTTAACATGCGATTATTTCATGACGTTTTACCCCTTTTCGCGCCCCTCTTTCTCAGCTGCTACCACCTGGCGCATTGCTGTACTGGAAGTCGCCGCCAGTAGATATGCAGGTTGTTAGCACTGCGAGTGAACATCGAGGAATTTTCAAGCTACGTTTATCGTTTGGTTATGTACTTCCTCGAGTGACTGCGCTCCACATGTGGGTAAAAGCCTGTGCAGTCTGGCAGCATATCCACAGCCCCTTCGCTGGAACTTCATGGAGGTTTTGGCTTCTTGGGATAATTATACAAGTTAAGCATTTGGTTCCCGTGTTCTAACCGCAGTATTCGTGAGAAAACTCACTTCAAGACTCTGAAACACATTGCATCATTGCTGGATCTTAGCCATGAAAGTATATTACATGCTATTTAGAGTCTAAATTAATGTGGATTGTTGATTGAAATTTGACAATGACATCTGATTTGTTTACATATTGATTTCTAGGATATTCTTTTAATTTGTCGTCCCTGAGTTAGTTGCATTCTACTCTTTCACAGCTGATGCTTTCGATAACTTTTGTTTAGCAATAGTATAAATAGCAAGAGCATACTGGAGCTTTTTGTGCTTACTGAGTTTTTTTCACCAATATTGGAGGGTACAACAATTCTGACGCAGTAGGCCTATCGCACGAATTCGGTTTAACAGTGTAACGATATCACAGATGAAAAGTTTAGATACCGTGCCACATTATCACATCGAGATCACTAGCTTTTGAATCGTGTGATATAAATGAACATTGCGTGGGAAATTTCTTGAACTAATTGATCATTATGTGTTTTATTTTCCTTCTAATCAAACTATACTACAAACACACTTTAAAATAACACATACAAAGCTGTAGGTTTAAATCACTTAATATTCAATTTTAAATAAGGGTGAGCATCTGCATATTCTCTTAGTTAATGAAATATTTGTGTTACTTTAAATTGAATATCTATAGATTGTGTTACACCAATCTCTACTTTGCATTTATTTCGCCATGAAAAATGTTATGTTGTTTAGGCATTTATGCCGACAACCCTAGGAATTCTGGTTTGAACAGCCTCGAACCAGTTGTTACACGATAAATTGCTCATTAAGGCCCCATGGGATGCTTGTAGCAGTGTCCGCCCCTTGCACGTACCCCCACAGCTCAAATGCTCCGGCCAGAACTCAATCGCGTGGGAGGGTTCACAGGTTTAGGGTGCGTCTTGGGGCGAAATGCCACGACGGGGTGTCGATATCGGGTTATTAAGACAAAGTTATGGGGCGCCACGACATTTGAAAGATGTTAAAAAATTGATAATTAACTGGCGACCGGTCAAAAGTAGAAAACCAATCGCCGTAGCGTTGCGTTGCACTCCAAGGGGGCACTCCCACGGCACTGGCTTTTACACCTACCTTTTGGGTGTCCTTTCTCCAGTTGCTTAGGCCCTGTACAAAGGAATACATACACAACGCAACAAGAAACTCAATTCTTGTCGGTCACAAAAATGCACAAATAATTGAAATGGAAAACAATACGTAAATTAAAAATGGGTAATCTATTACCATACTAGTTACAGGCCCGAAGGCAAGTGTGCAGGTAGCAAATGCTACAAATTGGGGTTAGTAAACAATGCAACACAATAAGGGCTGAAGGCTTCTATTTACATTACTTGACGATAACTAGGGCTCGGGCGATTAGCACACGGCCCACAAATAGCATATACGATAGATTGAGAGTTCCGAAACTTCGCACGTCACTGTATAATACGCAATTCACTGTTTTATTTAATTACTAGTACAATACCTTGATTTACTGCTAGGGTTCCAAGCAACTGTGTTGTCGAAGTGCTGATGCCGGAAGATTTCGACCTGGAGATTCAACGCTCTGGCGATGCTTACAGAAGAGGGTTGCAATAGCAGCTTAGATGCGGCAGGGGTTGATAAACAGATAGGGACGGTTGACCAGCTTACTCGGGGAATTGTGACGGCAAGATCCTTCGAAGAAGTAGCAGGGTGGAGCCAAACGATAACTCACAACTGCTCACCCTGTATATTGATGCTTTGTAGTCGTTCCTGTTACGAATCCGCCAACCTGGGCGAAGAATTGTACACACCGGTACTTAGAACTTTAAGGGAAAAAAAGCATTTATAACTGCCACAAATCCGAGGGTACAACGCGCCTCTGAGAACTAAAGGGGTTGTTCTTTGTTCTTAAGTTAACTTGCACATCAGTGCGATAGCGAAGCTTAAATTGGACTCCCCGGGAGGGAACGCGCTGGACGCAGCGTAAATTCGATGATTGCGTCATGCGTAAAACTTTCCATAGTTGGGCAACTTACTCGGGTACATAAAGGATCTATTGTTCGAAGTGCTGAATTGCATCACCCAAAATGTAACGTGCAACAAAACGCGGGGCTTGCCCCGTGCACTACCTCGTCTCGCCGGCGCTGTAATCTGATATCCAAGGCCTCGCCTTTTAACTTGAGGACTGAATGCAAACTCCATCTACCAGCGATTTATTAAGTCACTTAGCAGGGTTTTGATGCTATGATCATGCGTTACAGCGTCCGCCTCAATATTGAAGCAAATGCCTTAATTAAGATACTTTATGCGACAGATGTCGGGGTCTGGCCTACATATGTGCCAAACAGTTCGAGAATTTGGAAAAGATGCCCGATGGCTTAAATTATGCTGCAGTATGCGGGAGCAGAATGCGGAATTACACATAGGTTCTTAACGAAAATCGGGAGTCTTAACACAGTGAAGCTTCCTGACAACCCACCCCATATTGTACTGCATTGATCATTATTCCTAAACCGGTGGTAAACATTTATTGAGTATTATTTGGTTAATTTCTGTATAGAAATTTCACGTATAGCACCTAGCTTCATAATTCTCAAACGCTGATCTTGTTTAAAGAAGTCGCGTAAACATATTCTGCTTGAGAAAGAAAATCACTCGACATGAAACCTGACACTAATGTATTAAGACAACACACATAAAAGCCCTAACTGAAGGTCAGAACTTTAATTAATACTGTTAATAATACAATCCTTAAGAATTTTGCGTCACGCGATAAGGAAACACAACCTGATTTACTCGAACCAGGGCTGTAAATGGGTATCGTTAGCCTAGTGACAAGCCAGCAATGAATTGCAACAGGCGCTGCCTGCATCATGGTAGGAATGTGCTCAAAACTTCGGATTTCGATGCTCCGAAATGTGACCTAGGGGCTGGAATGTCTTGCGTCGGGCTAGAGCATCGCTATAAATACAGAGTGACTGCAAAACGTTTGATTCCGGGAATATAGAAATCTTTCGAAATATCCAACCAGGGGTCAAAACAAAATTCTACTGCACAACAATGAAACGGGAATTTTAAACTTGTAGGTGTACCTTGCAATCGTTAAATTTAAAATTATCTGGAAGGCTGCTAATGTTTCCAAAAATATCAAGTATGGCAGTTCTTAAAAATATCGTCTTGCTATTTCTAGATTTATGGATTGCTTGTATAAATTCAGAAAAAAAAGGTAAGGAGTGGCATCATTGGGCACCAGTTTCAGTAAAACTTACAATAAAGAAAACGGAAATGAGTATTACTTTAGCAAAAAATGGTACCTTTTCATTAATACTATCTAATAGATTTTACACCAAATCTGATGACAGTTACGTTATGTTAAAATAACATACCTTTTGTCACTTTCAATGTCGCTGAATGGGTAAAAAATAGGTTATTTTGCAGAAGATATTCTACAAAATCGAACCTATTTAGATTATTTCTGAACAAGCGTTATTTGTGTATTAATTTCTACTCAAGGTCATTACTGACAATACAATTACCTACTGTAAAGTTTTTTTGAAGATACACATAACATTTCTTTTTTTTTGCACTCACTCATTTTTTAGCTCCAATCCGGGTAAAGCCCAGCGTCTTAACGCTTAAACACCCTCAAAGAGGCTAATGACGACGACGACGACAACGATTTATTTGCAAGGTCTCAAAAATTCAGTTTTGCAAAAGCGCTCTATCATTATCAAACCATTTCACTTAATACTTTTCCACGAATAACAATTTAAAGATTTAGCGTTATGGAATAGAAATAGTACCCGAGCTTATGCAGTGTATCGTTAATCGAAGGAAGCAGAAAAGCTAATCTCGTTTTGTTTTGTTTTGTTTTAGAATAGTAATATGACGTAACAATATGGGTTCGAACACAATGAAAAATATTTTGGAATCGCAGAAGCATAACAAAGAAAGTAACACTGGTACTTTTCAATATTGTCCGACTTACTCAAAAACCGCAATGGATCGCATTATACAAATTTTCAGAAAAATGCAGCTGAAACAAACGCGTTAAAAGCAATACACAAGAGTGCATGACCTTATTGGTTACCATACCTGGTCATCAGAGAAACTGGACCTGGCGAAGATAGACAGATCAACTTGCGAAACATTGCAAGCGCGGACTGAATAAAAATGGCAAAAAATAAAACGCACTGTTTAAATCTAGATATAAGTTAATAGAAAGAAGATTATTGTTAAGTCAGTTTAAAAATAATCCGCCTCCAAGTATTGGTGACGCATATTTTCACAGTTTTTCAGATACTTGCAATTCCAGTTCAACGCAGAGACGGTGTTGAAAATACTGCTAAATTCCTTCAAGCATGCTCAAGTTTCAGTCAATCAGCTAGCGTACAGCGAAGAAGGTGTAAGTATTTGAGTTTTGCCATTCTGTCAAATGTCGCAGCCATTTTGGAACCACTTACTGCCGATCTAGGCAATTTTGACGTCGTGGATTGTGGTAAAGGGGAATTTCTTGTCGACCCATGGTCGGATATCTGGAAAAAGTTATATCGTTCTACAGTCTCACACACTTCGACAATCCTGTACAGCTACCGACAGAGCCGCAACTCATCCCTCTTTCGTGGTGTAGTTTCCTCTGATCGCCTAATCTTCGTTTAAGTGAGGGTTGATTTATTCTGGACAAATTGTTGTCACTAGATCATTTTAGTCGTCTCAAATTTCAATCCGTGTGAGCTTCTCTGGAATGCAGTTAGAAGAATTTTAAAATAAAATAAGAATTTCGGGATTGGAAAACAAGGTAAGCCATATCTGGAAGCTGAGCAGATTTCTCCAGCCTACAACTGCTTCCACCCTGCCATTTCAGTCAGCTGAATGAACCATCTTTTGTGGTCTGTGGCGGTGTCGATTTCCCCTCTAGCATTAGTTCTAAACAGGTTGTTAGAAAGCGAATATGGTTTTTCTTGCTAAAGAGACATAATACCTGATTTTTTGAATTTACTGTAAATAAACTGTCATTCATTTATATTTTTATATTATAGTTGCCAAATGTTGATAGAATACCTACTTTAAAATCTCACATTTTGCTACAGTACACAAACGTTTTTCTCTATACAAATAAGATTATGCGATGTAAAATAAATAGATTTTTTTACATAGATCGATCTGTGTTCATGGCTTCTTTTCTATCTTTCCTGGGTTTATGTCTTAACATCATCAATAACTCACTATTTATTGATATGTAGTACAAATATTGAATAACCAAGGTTCCTTAAACGATCTTCAATAATCTTTTTCTAAGTCATGTCTAACGCTTAGACTAAGGGGTTTCCAGATGCCCCTATTTCATTCGACCTTTTTAAACTTGCCTTTCTAGACTTTTGCTTGTTTGTGTGTAACATAACTTTAGCAATTATAAATTCAAGGAAACAGACTGACGAAACGCTGTTAGATTTGAATATCTTTAAATACAAAGCGTTTGTTTTGCAGCATCACATTTCGTATTTTACAATGTGTACGCTCTTTTAACTCTGGAGAGCATTTTTTCATTATTACTTAGCACAATTTGCATGTTTTCATCAACATCTGAATTGTTTACCTCGTGCTCTTACATTATTGTAAAATATTCGTCTGCGTTGCTGCCCTCACTTCCAAGTAGGTACTGCTATTCTAGATTCTGAATTACAAGCACGCCCTAAATCTTGTTTTGACTGTGTACAACTCTTTCAAACTTTTATGCACTCCGCTTACTAAAAATTTTACTGAAAGTCGCATTGTACAAATTAATTGGAACTAATCAGGTTTCTGCATTTTTGACTTATCGACTAACCAAATCATGATTTCACGAAAATCATTACCACCCTGCTGATTTACGGAAATTATGCACCGAGCTTTGCTTCTGAAAATCAGTTCTTACGAAGTTAAAGAATGGTATTTCAATACCAACATATTTTATTATTATTAAAAGATTTTTACCTGCTTAATTTTTAATAATCAATTATAATATTTGCAATTTGAACGCATATTTTGAAATTCGGTTTTCTAGCTGAACCTGTTTTGTCATGGTTTTGACTTTCGTTGAAAATTCACGTTCGGAAATAAAAATCACCACTTGATAGATTATGTATGAAAACTCACCACACTGGTATTAAGTGCTTCTACAGAGTCAATCCTAGAGCAAAATAAAAACATTTGGTTCAATATTATATTGAGATAACCTCGCAACCATGGTTCAGTAATGAATTACGTTTTCTAATCGAATTTAAAGCTCTGTTATTCTACAACGTAGAACTGTTATGCTTCAAAGTAACCTCTTGGTCTGAGACTAATTTAATTTGCAGTCAGGGTTTTTAATCTGGGGTAAACAGCAGATGGCAGTTTAATATTGATTTCCAAGGTGTTGATCGCTAAACTTAAGAAACATTCCTTAAATTTATATCTTACAAGAATCGAATTTGGGGCATATCAGCACTTTGAGCAGCAACGCCTCTTGAGCTGTAATATAATTTGGAAACGCTCGGGGTTGTTTTGACCAGTTTGCGTAATTAAGCAGGACACTCTCGCTTGCCTGACTAATCGTAGAACATTCCACTGCACAAGTAACACCGCAGGTTGTATAACTGAGAGCTTTAAGCTTCATCTGACAAGTTCATTCAAGCGTTCATTAAAACCACTAATGAGAAGAGCTATTATTAACCTTTCACCACATGTTTTTTCCATAAAATGTATTATTTTATATATTTTTTTTGGAACAGGAATACGCACCACATTTTTCGCGTTTATCATCTACAAATTGTCCACAATTTGGTACCTTTTATCTTGATTTTGCATCTGCATGTCTCGTAAAGTTACATTTGAAGTCTAATCTTTATATTCTATAGAAGAACATAGTAGATGTATCTTATTTTTTTATGTTAGGTATTGTAATTCCAATAAAGCAGATAGTATTTCACGTTGCTGACACTGTAAGCAAACCCCGATTCACCACATCGTATAAACAATTTAAACCCTACCTTGCAGCAATTCAATATTCAATTAGGGCACGTAACAGAATAAATAGTGGGTAGTGAGAAATGGGTGCAGTCTTACTCTAAATGTGTGGGTGATTTCTTATAAAAGTCAGGTACAGTATGATCGAAAACTTTCAACGTCTTAGGGGTTGTGGAATTATTCTGTCAAAAATTTTTGTTGGCACTCGCAGTAGTAAAAGTCACATTGGAATTTTATATCTGTCAGTTTAAGGTTATGTCAGGATTGTCATTTCAACAAATACAAACATTCTTGTTAAATACATAAAAATTTTAGTAACAAAAACAACTACAGCTATTCAAAATGATTTGCTGCATTTTCCATTCACAGAACCACCTAGTGCTCGGCATTAAACATCCTGTAAAAGTTAAGTTTATCTGTCAAAATTGTATAGGTTATATTATTAAGTAGCTTTACTCATCACTGCCAACATAAATTTAATTTTTAAAAAATCCACAGCTCTCTAGACGTTGAAAGTTTCGATCATACGGTATATGGAGACGTGAAAGATGATTACTATTATTTCCTACACGCCACTGAGTTATTTACTCTAGATGTTTGCTACGCTTCCAACTAAGAAGTTGTCCTGAGGCGTGAGGACAATGTGGAGTCCTATTTCTTGGAGGAACTTATCTTATTTTTAACTGTTTCGAATAATACTACTTGTAAACGCGGTTGCTTATTCCTTTCACAATTGAAATAGATTATGCGTAATACTCAATATTACAAAAGAATATCTAAGTGTATAGCATTGAGATGTCCCGTACTCAAACCAGTTTTAAAGGGAACATTTCTTAAACGGTTACGTCACCGTAATATATTCTATGGGACAGTAATTTTACTAGACTGACCACAATGCAGCCATCGTGTAAAAATAGCGTACAATCTTCTCAGAAAAGGAAAATTCAAACCTTGTGTTCGTTAGCCAAACAATTACCAATAACACCTTCGGAACACTAGTTCAGAGAAGACAACCTGGGGCTGGGCGGAATGAACACCAAACTCGACAGCGGACCTGGGACACTCTTCGCTAGAAACGCTGAAAATTAGCCGGCGGCGAGGAGACGACAAAACCAATGGTGCGATGCAGGGTGATGTATGATTGATGAATTGTAATCGACCTTTGCAGTTTTTACCACAAAAGCTATAGCGCCCTTCTGGCTGCCAACCGCAATACACCTCCATATTATATGTAGAGAAAAGTTTAGCATCCCTGAGACAGAAAATTTTGATTCCGTATTTACTAGGTTTTGAAGGGAAGTCTCCGGAATGCAAGACGCATTTCGTCGATGATAACATTTTGCCCAAGGTGGTAGTGTGACTTGAAGTTTTGCAAGAAAAACTTTAAAAAACTATCACCACAGCTAATTTGTCCGTTATACGTCTTTCATCCCGTGTTGTTCTGTCATCAAAACGAACAAATCTGATGAGAATTCTAAATCTTTTTTTCTACATTGTCATCCGAAATGTGTCTATACCAAGGTTATCAGTCGACCATTAAATCGTTGATGACCGCCCCGAGAAACTCCTATCAAATATAAAAGACCCAAAAATGCGTCTATTCCTATACGATGAGTTTTTCTGTAGTTTCTTTTACGTACAAAATTTTCTCTTTTACTTTATATGTATGTTGGTTTTTTCTACTAGCAAACTCAATATTATGTTATCTAAAAATAGTCACAACAATCTAGCTACTTCGCTTTTGGAATTTTTTGCAGTTTGGCTAGTGACCCATGGTAATTTCACTAATATATTATAGGGAGGTATTTCGTTAACTTTCCAGGGGGTTTTTCTCCATTTGGTGCTATCCCGGCCATTAACAACAAATTAGTTTGGTACAACCACAATTGGCAGTTTTCACACATACATTACTTAACTAATAAATAAGCTGTATGTAGAAACTCTGTGCCTTTCACAAATCTGGTGAAGAGTGGAGCTGCAGTACCGGCTGGATTTGCAGAGAACAGTCCCGAGCAGCGACAGCCGAGCTTGGTGGCCGCGCGTAATGAAGCCAAAATAGACAGTTGCAGCTCAAGGCGTCGATAACGGCGTCAATAAAAGAATACATTTAAAGCCTGGTCGTCTTATCAAATGAAGAATGGAGAACGACAGTTCAAAGAATGATTGCAGGCACATCGGCGTTGATATACCTGCATTTCAACCAAAGGCTCCAGTGGCGTAACTTGCTACTCGCAGACCCCGCGGCCGCGGGACGGAGACCCTGAGCCTGAGCGCGCCCGACGGGCCCCCTTATTTTTCTTTTTCTCTCATTCAATAAACGCAAGCAGGAAAAAATCTTGCTATTTTTATTTTTATTATAATGGGGTGTCCATGTTTAAAGCAAAGGTAGTTTTGAATTGCCGGCCTTTAAATTCATGCTGACATATATTGTTTTGTAATATGGGGCATAGGGTAATGAAAGTGGCGAATTTTCTGCAGTCGTAGGCTAATTTAAGTTCACTTAATACCGCCCGTATTGTAAGAATTCTATAATTTAACAACTTGATCAACTGTTGGATTTATGGATTATTTTGACGCCTATCTCTATCCTCATTCTGTTACTAGTATAGTTGCCAACTGTACCGTAATTACTTCATCAATAATCCGTAAGGTACTTTACGAACTACAATCCCATAGAGGTGCGAAAAAATGCTAAGCTTGACAATGTGTCGAGTGTTGTTTACATTTGTGCATTTTAACTTGGTGAATAGTGAAGTTTTTATTTTTTTTTTGTAGATATTAGATAGATATTCACGTTCATTCCGCTGCGCACAACCTCAACTTGTTGATTAATGATACAGTTAAAGGTGTAAGAGAAATTGTATCTTTTTTGCTACTGTTCAAAACATCAACACATTTCTTTGGATTAAGCATAAATCGGTGGGATCTTTTAAATTCCATTGCGAGCGCCACAGCTATAAAAAAGAAACTTAACCCTATACGATGAACTTTCAGAATCCAAACTCTAACCGTAGTTAAATAACATTTTAAATATATTACTGCTGCTCTTAACAAAACAATATTAACATAAAAAAGAGAGAATGCGATGAGGAGAGAAGAATCGTAACTAGCGTCCATAATTTGGAATTTGTGATTCTTTGTGTTCTAGTGAGTACAGTTTTGGGGGAACTTGTTACTACTAAATGCTACAGAATCCAGACACTGATTTGATGAAAGCTACAACCTATATTAGAAACCTCTAGAATATTTTATACGAATATCGAAGTGAGTACCTTAGTGTTGAATTAAAAGCAACCAATTTAGCCAACAATTGGACCATAAATCCTGCATTTAAAAATAAACGCAGACCGAAAGTTAAAAGACATTTTGACGAGCTTTTGGAAGATCAAAGATTATCGAATTCTAATAAGTATTTTCAAGTTAACCTTCTTTAAAGAGCTTTAGATATCACAATCACTTAGTTAAGTCAGATTTGAATCTATGTTTCAAACGGCAACCTTTTAGTTTTTTAAATCCAAAGACTTTGTGCGGAATGACTGAGAAAGATCTCTTTTCCAAAGCAACAGCTTTTCAAAGATTCTTATAAAAAAAGATATTTTTCCTTCATTTCCTATAGACATTTGTTCCTGTGCAAAAAGTTCTTATAATCTAGATAAACTAAAAGAGTTTAAAAGCGTGAAACAATTGCTAAGTATTTAATAGTTGATAATCTGATTTTATCAGCAATTTTTCTTGAAATTGCGACAGCGCTGTTATTATTTTTAACATTACCTGTTTCGGTCGCTTCAGCTGAAAGAAGCTTCTCTAAATTAAAAATTATGTCAGAAACAGTATTCATCAGGAAAGATTGGAAAACCTTCTTTTATTGTCTATTGAATCGGAGATAGCTGATAAAATTGAATTTCAAGCGGTTATTACAGATTTTGCAAACATTAAGGCCAGGCGTACGCACATTGCTTAAAATCTCGTTTTTATATCTTAATTAAGACATTGTTTTGTAGTACCTAATCCTATTATGATTGATTATATGTATTATTATTATTATTATTATTGATGTTTTTGCTACTTGATTTTTTTAAGGACCTATAAGGGGTTCGCGGCAAATTTTCGCGGGGGCGGGATCTGAAGTTACGCCACTGAAGGACTCCATGACGACGTCGGAGCAGAGCGTTCCACTACAGGGTGTTCCTCTGCAAAATGAGATGGGAAACAAGATTTCAAAATTATAGGTTGTGTCTTAGGAATTATTAACTCGACGACGTCAAAAGATGCTCTAAACTTGGCCGAGAAGGCTCTCAAGATGGCCGCTATGTTTCACCTAACTGTACTACAACCACTAGCTCTATATGATGACTTGGACCCACGCTAACATGAGTCTGCGAGAATAAGTTGGACAATCTCCTCACCCCTTTCCCTGTGTATAAAAAGGCAGTGGCGGCGTCAATTTTTACACTGATTTAACAATTCTCCGCAATAACTCTTCAGTGGCCAGCAGTTGGATCACTTCCGCGTTAGAGTGTTTATGAAGCCTTACCTCGCTACTGGTTGCATTTCCTTGTCCCTCTTCAGAAACTTGTTTTAGCATTCTGTACGTTTTTTACGTTCCATCATGTATAATAGCAAGATGTAACGGCATACTTCGGAAAGGTTTGCTTTCGTAGGTGTAATAAACTTTCATGTCACACTTTGTCAAAAGTCTTGACCTAGTACATCACTTGTAGGGCATTCTCTATAACATAAATATTCCGGTACACTTGTTCCGCAGTTGAAACAAGTTGCCTTCTTCCAATAATTTGTTCCTAATTACTTTTAGGAATTCTTTGAACCATGTAATCTGCAAAAGGAAAATCGTTCATGAGGATTGGGACTCATTTTCCGTTTTATCAGGTTTGTGAAACATAATTACTTCTGATGTGTTTCAAAGCAGTAGTAAATACGTGCTTGCTACCATGCTCTTCCTTGGAGGTTTACTTGTAAACTTTGTAAGGTTTTGGGGATTGCTTGGTATCGGTGCTTTTTCGTATCACTTTTGCCACTTCCTTGTATGTGACTAGTTCTATGTGTTCTTTCTGAGCTATTACTCTTTCTATTTTTTACATTACGTAAGCTCCATATTACATACTACAGATTTTTGTTTGTTATCCCTGACTTATCTTTCATAAATAACTAAAATAAAAGTGATACCTTGCTTTGATGGCACTTCCTAGTGCTAGTGGGGTGTCTAGTGGCACCAACGCAAATTTTGCCTATAGATTTTTTCGCTGCTGGTCGAACATTTTGTAAACTATCAAGATTAGTATAATCATTTGGTATCTAACATTACAGCGTCCCCAATAAGATGTAGGTATTGTCGTTTTTTTTTTAATTTACAGTTTGGCATTGAAAACTGATTTAAGGCACTACAAACACGAACAGTATTTAATTTTAAGCTGTATCAGAGTTAGAGTTTAATTTATTGACGAGAAGGCCTTATCATACGTTAGAATTTGCTAAACCATTTTTATCTTGACATTTATTAAATCAGTCAAATACCAGCAGTTTGGTAGCTTTACTGTTCAGGTTACTTACGATGTAAGCTCTCTTTGAATACGCAAGTTAAATAAATCATAACTTTTAAAATAGCTACAAAACGAATTCGCTTTGCGATTAAGGTTTACACCTTAGTTTCCTGCTTTCTGCTACCGCTAAAAAGAGGCTAACTTAAAAATTACTAAGCACTTTCTCTCTACGATCTTGTTTTATATTGTATTTGCTTTATATAAAATATTGTGTACTATAGCATCGTGTACGGTTGTAAAAAGTACATCAATAAATGTAAAAGTAGAATCTACTGAATAACGCATGAAGTAACAGCAATGATTCATGCCCACACTTACAAGCATTTGTAAAATAGAAACTACGTCACAGTTTGTACATCTCCATCAGTACATCTTTTGAGTAATTGTTTTATTCCCGCCATAACTAGAAAGATTTTCCTCTATTAAAAAATACCAATAACTCTTTTATGTTAAGTTTGGGGGAGGGGGAGAGAACACAATTCCAACACCGCAGCGAGCGGGTTTTTGGCTGTAAAAAATGCTCGCTCTCAGGGGATAAATTGCTAGACCTCATCTTTTTCTGTAGGTCTGAACATGTCGTAGGACGCTTTGGCTTCGGGAAGTTGTTGATCTCTCAAAGGATGACTTACGTTTTGGTAGCTCAAATTTGCACAACTATATACGCAAATATATTTGCCGGGGATCGGCAGCTGGTGGTTCTGATTGCAATAAACAGCCCTAATTTTCACCTACGTTTTAACGCCACACAGCGCTACGCAAAGAAGTTGCGAGGAAAAATTTATTGGGAAACAAGTTTCGATAGCCTTTTGACAGGCCCGCAAAAGTTCGCAATTTTCATTTCAGACACTGACAGCGGGGACCTGCCCAAATTTTTAAAACTGTAGAAGGTGGATAAATTATTCGTATTCGCGTATTCGCGATGGTAACAATTCACAACAAACATTTCTTAAAAAATATAACATGTAGTAGCAATATTACTAATAATAATGGTCTTCATTGTCAGATAATGAACCTTTATTAATTTGAAACCGCGAAATTAAGAACAATTTTAACTTATGGTTATTGTTGTTATTGGCAACCCACATTATATTTTATTTGTCTTGAGAAGCCTGCTGTAAGAAGTATTAGATTTACTTAACTTTTCGCCATACCTTCACCTTGTTGTCTCAAACATCATTCATCAAAGTCCGAATTAAAGCATGAAGACGACAAAAATGTAGCACCAAATAAAAATATATTGCTACGAATAAAGTTAATTTAAACCCTAGATGCACTTTTTGTTATATTTTTAAATTAATCACCTAAAACCTACCTTGTTGTAGATATTCTTCTTTTTATATAATTCTTTACTCGACTAGCTCAATATAACTCTGTATATCCAGGGTAATTGTTGCACGAAAACCGATAGTACACTGCAGACCACTGCAGTGCATTTCAAAACAAGCAAACAAGATATAATTAAGCAGATATTATCAAGATTTTATTTATACACACAAATGTAAACCTGGAAAATAGAAATTATCATATTTTTGTACTTAAATCCATTCTTATTTAATATATATATTGATAGTTGTTTATGTTTATTTCCAAATTTGCTGGTCCTTTGACATTTCAAACAAATTTTGATTAAACGACGCTTCCAATGAACAAACAAACGGATAGATTTTAGATTTACAAACCAATCTTAATTTTAAATATAAATTCTTACGAATTTAGAGCTTTTTATAGGCCTTTTAATCTCCTCGATTATTATCGTTCGTCGCTCAGTACTGAGAATTAATTAAAAACGGACTCACTTTGCGTTTTCACTTTCGTTGTGAAGAATCCACATATGTGCGCTCCTAGAAATCGCCTCTGGGACGCCGACCGTTGGCTCGCTCTCCGTAGCTTCTGTGGTTATATCTTCAACGTCTCATGAAAGTTTTTTAAATGTAGGTAACGCACACCTGCTAACATTTTTAACTATATTTATCGTGGGTTCTACACAAAATTCATTAATTTTACTCGGATTTATGGAAGCTCTATCTTCATACCCGTTAAATCAATGGAAAAATTTTCTCAGCCAGCTTGTCCGGTACTGTATTTGTTTTTATATAAAATATTGTGCAGTATAGCATCGTGTACGATTGCAAAAAGTACATCAATAAAGGTAAAAGTGGAATCTACTGAATAACGCATGAAGTAACAGCAATGATTCATGCCCACACTTACAAGCGTTTGTAAAATAGAAACTACATCACAGTTTGTACATCTCCATCAGTACATCTTTTGCGTAATTGTTTTATGCCCGCCAGAACTGGAAAGATTTCCCTCTATTAAAAAATACCAATTACTCTTTTAGGTTAAGTTTGGGGGAGGAGGAGAGAACACAATTCCAACACCTCAGCGTGCGAGGCGGGTTTTTGGCTGTAAAAATGCTCGCTCTCAGGGGATAAATTGCTAGACCTCATCTTTTTCTGTAAGTCTGAACATGTCGTGGGACGCTTTGGCTTCGGGAAGTTGTTGATCTCTCAAAGGATGACTTACGTTTTGGTAGCTCAAATTTGCACAACTATATACACAAATATATTTGCCGGAGATCGGCAGCTGGTGGTTCTGATTGCAGTAAACAGCCTTAATTTTCACCTACGTTTTAACGCCACACAGCGCTACTCAAAAAAGTTCCGAAGAAAAATGTATTGGAAAACAAGTTTCGATAGCCTTTTAACAGGCCCGCAAAAGTTTGCAATTGGCATTTCAGACACTGACGTATTCGTATTCGCGTATTCGCGATGGTAACAATTCACAACATGCATTTCGTAAAAAATATAACATGTAGTAGCAATATTACTAATAATAATGGTCTTCATTGTCAGATAATGAACCTTTATTAATTTGAAACCCCGAAATTAACAAAAATTTAAACTTATGGTTATTGTTGATATTGGCAACCCACTTAAATCCAATTTTATTTAATATATATTTTCATAATTGTTTATGTTTATTTTTAAATTTGCTGGTCCTTTGACAATTCAAACAAATTTTTATTAAACGACGCTTCCAATGAACAAACAAACGGATTAATTTAGGTTTACGAGCCAATATTAATTTTAAATATAAATTATTAGGAATTTAGAGCTTTTTATAGGCCTTATAATCTCTTCGATTATTATCGTTCGTCGCTCAGTACTGAGAATTAATTAAAAAGCGGACTCACTTTGCGTTTTCACTTTCGTTGTGAAGAATCCGCATATGTTCGCTGCTAGAAATCGCCTCTGGTACGCCGACCGTTGGCGGCTCCCTCTCTGTGGCTTCTGTGGTTATATTTTCAACGTCTCATGAAAGTTTTTAAATGTAGATAACGCACACCTGCTAGCACTTTTAACTATATTTATCGTGGGTTCTACACGAAATTCAATAATTTTACTCGGATTTATGGAAGCTCTATTTTCGTACCCGTTAAATCAATGGAAAATTTTTCTCAGCCAGCTTGTCCTGTTTAAAACAAAGATAATTGGTTATTTACTGTCCTGGCACAATTTTGCAGAAGAAAAATTTCCCAATTACCGACTTGAATCAATTTAGTATAAATTCTGACAGAAGCCAATTTTTTTGGTTAGTAATACTTCTTTATCATATTTTAAACGCATCTGAACTTTTCCCCTGGTTATAAACAAACTGCTACCCTAACATAGGTAAGTCATAACTTTATCCTCTGTAACGTAAGCTTTATCTTTACTTTAAAATTTCATTTTAGGTTAAAACGAAATCACAAACTTAGAAAAAAGGCATATGAGCTTATATGGCTTTTATTGACATCTTGCATGCTTCAGCACGTTGTAATATTCTACAATGGATCCCATGTGAACAACAATCAGTTATGAACAATTCAAATTACTTGCTTTAGGCCTAATTACTCAATCCATTGTCATTTGAGCTTTGGAAACATTGCGTTAAATGAATATTGGTATGTTATTCATGTCGATACCGATTTATATTATTTTAATTGCCTTTCTGTAATTTTTGCTAGTGTTATGAAGATTCAAGCATACTGTAATCCAATGTTGGCCAGTTCTACGTGATTCAACTTTATTAGTGCATATTACTATACTGAATTACTTTTATAAGAAATTTTTAACCATGCTAATATCATATCAATATATTCAAGCTTTGTTTTAAATATCTCACCGTCGTATTTCTCAATTTTTCCTGTGCTTGTATTACTATGTCGTTTGATACACATTATTGCTATAGTGGACAAAACCGTAAGAAAAAACGCCTAACATTGTAGTATGGAAGAAAGGAAAAAATGTAGAGTTGTATGAAAAACATATAGAACCCTTGGCAAGGTGAAATTTGACCAGTTAGTATACAGATCGTGTTTATTAATTTTATTATCAATATTTACTTCCGAGCAGAAAACAATCGCATCAATGTATTAATGTTTACAACGTCACAATTTTCAATTATGAAGATACGTATACTCTTAATGAGGGTAGTGATGGGTAAATATTCAGACAGACCACCACACACAAATACACAAGCTAGAAAATTTTAAGTATCACTAAATTATCAACAGCATCAGACTCATACGTTGTATCTTCCAAATTAGGTCAATTTTCAAACTATAAGAATTGCCGGTAGTGGAAATCGAACCGCATCGCCTGATAATGCGATTTCAACGTTCGGTAATAGCCCTCAATCACCCGCCCATTGGTTGGATGGGGTTTTGAAGTACTCCTTGCGTCCTTGCGCTATGGCTGCCTTAAAAAGGATGCGTCCATCCTTGACCTGTTTTGTTTCTTTTACAACATTTACCCTGCAGCTGTTGGGTCTCATTTTTGTCAGGAGTAAAGCCTGAGCTATGTGCAAATTATTTCTTTTATCCATATCTCAGTTTAAGCAAAAATTAAAAAGAAATACTTGTAAAATGCTCAACCCGTATATATTTGTTCGAAATTTTTCCGGTTCTATGCCGGGTAGACGTATAAAACCATCCAAAATGTCATCTTCCTCCAAAAACTAGTTTTCGAGTTATACCGACAACAGGTAAGCACACAGGCAGACAGACAGACAGAAAGACGAAATTGAGAAAACCTGTTTTTCGTCATCTAGGGGTCTTGTTACATGAAGATCTGCAGAAATCTCGGAAAGTGACTTTATCGCGAGTGCAATATCACTGGAACTCAATATCGTTGAGGTATCCGGTTATCATTGGAAATGGCTTCTGCGATAATTGCTTTAAGAGATTCTGGGATAATATTGTGGGGAATAATTCGTCAATTTTGGTATTTGGCAGACTATTAGAATATTATTGCGGTGTAGACGTATGTCTATTGTGTTTCACCTTATGATAGTTTTACAGTGAGAGATTTCTTTTTATAATCTGCTGAGTCAGGGGCGCAACAGTTGACACAAGTTATGGTTTCTTCCCATTGCTTTAGGCACTGAGGGTAAAGATTTGCTCCGGAACATTTAACACATCCAGGTAGCGGAGACAATAATTCTTCGTGTGACCATATGGTTGACATTTTAGGCAGTGCTGCATAATTTTTCGCCTTTGGCTGGATTCCGCTAATATGAAGAGATGAAATTGTTTGTCTAGTTTACTAATTCATTTTTCAGAACTATTATTAGGTGTACTGCGCATAATCGCAATAGGACCTTGTCTTTATTGGGAAGTCGGGTAATTGTACGAACGTCGTAAATTTTAAATCGTTTCTTGAATATATCTTGATCAGTGAGAGAAGTGGTTACTTTGCGAATAGCGACACAATTACCTCTACATCGTGCACATCAGGAAAATAATGTTACCCCAATATTTAGGATCGTGAATGACAGAAATTAGCTACCATAGCAAAGAGATTCATGGAAAAGTAAAAATAACTGGACAAATATTTTCCAAACTTTTCGCTTTCCACAATATTAATCTAAATTTTACAATTCCAGTGTCTACATATCATATTTTCTCTACTTTGTAACATATAAGTGTATAAATATAAACTTTGGAGCAGGTAAGCTGATTATACATGGCAAGGTAGAAGGACGAAGAGGTCCAGGAAGAGGGAGAATTTCCTGGCTGGCTAATTTACACAAATGGTTCAAAGTAACATGCATTGAAATATTCCGAGCTGCAGTCAATAAAACACGTATCGCTATGATAATAGCCAACGTTCGAAACGCATAGTCGAAGAAAATGCAGATGTATATTATACGAGTAGAGGAGTTTGAAAGAAAAATTGGAAAGTTAATAAGAATTACTAAGAGAGGTTTCTTTCATGGCGATAGGAAAATATTTGCTACTGGATTTTGTAATATAAGGAACAGAAGGTGTAGATCGAAGCAGCATTTTGCGGTTAAGTAATTTAAGAGAGTGGCGAGGCTGTAGTTCCAAGTAATTATTTAGAGCGGCTGTTAATTAAGTAAAAATTGCCATCTTGATTTCCAATCTCCAATAGCAGACTGAACTTTATAAAGAAGAGATAAATCACTTTTCTGTTACACAATTACTGGTCTTCTTACTTAGGGTTCTATAAATGTTTAAACTAGTGTGTACGTTTGGTTAAACTTTTCCGTTATTAAGGGTTGCCCTTAGTAGTTAGTATTACATAAATATTTAAAATTATATTAGTAGCATAGAAACGAAGAAATAAGAAACAAAACAAAAGTGGAAGATGTCGTGAAAAGAATAGCTCAATTAAAATGGAGCTGGGTTGGACATGTCGCAAGACAAGAAGAATCAAAGTGGACAAAGCGCATTTTGGAATGGAGACCCAGAAGAAATAAAAGAAGTGTAGGTCGCCCACAAAGAAGGTGGATTGACGATGTAAAAGAGAGATTGGGAACGCAATGGCAACACAAAGCAAAAGATAAAGAAGCATGGAAAAGATATGAAGAGGCTTATATCCAGGAGTGGATTTCAAAGAGCTGAGAAAGAAGAAGAAGAAGAAGAAGCATACTTATCGGGATTTATATTTTTGACAGATAGAATTACTACTTATTAATGTATTTAGTGTGTAAAAATTAGTTTTATAGCTTGAGTTTGGATGTTTTTGGACGACGCGTAGCGGAGTGCGATAAGAAATGGAGCGAGCGCCATAAAACCAATATTTACATACGTATGTCATAAAAAAGTTTCTTTCAAGGCCACAATAAGCAAAATAATATAAATTTTGATGTAATTAAACCTTCACAACACGACATGAGTTTTTGAGACTTTGAACAATATATTTTCAGACAATACAATACAAACCTAGTCATGACTGAAGCTGCTTATTATGAAATGCTTTTATGGGTTTGATCCGCCTTGGATGCGCTTCTTTAAGTTTTCGATGCCGTCATTACGACTTGGTTACTGTTAAAAATACGACTTAAAATTTTATAAATATCAACTTGAAATTGATTAGTATCTGTAAAGTGCCAACTTTAAAGATGAGGTTGCAAAAAATTGGAAACGCCATTTTACTGTGATAGGTGACAAAACAGAATTTTTTTTTTTGGAAAATAGAACCATTCTATAAACGTTATAAGTGTTGAATCAGAGCTTTCCGATGTATTCTTCAGAAGAGTGCGATCTATGGTTTACCCTGTTTATTAATTTTGGCTTCCTCTAGTTACTATTCTTTAGATTATCAAACACCATATGCATCTACGTTATTGGATTATCCCGTGGCCTATTGCAGGAGCTGCTAAGTACTAAGACTTTGTATGTTGCTTGTGGACAGCTAGTACACAATTTGGAGTGTAGTAAAGATATTCGGACGCAAAGGTCCATCTGCGCAAAACTCCTACAAATCGAAATAAAACTTAAGATAAAATCAACGTCACAATTACCATATTCACAACAAAGTGCACCATTACGGTAGAATGCCATTTCACTTGAAATTTATATGAGTGTACCATTTGCCATTTCTCCTTTGCCATTATGTATATTTTATCTTGTGCAAGAATTATGTTTTGGAGCTGATCACACATATTGTGTATAAATATTTCATTACAGCATTTTGGAATTTTTATTTTTCCGATTTATGGTAATGTTATGTGGTTTAGAAATTTCCACCAATAGCTGTAAGTAGGTCTTTTGGTTTGTACCGCGTCGAACCAGTGATATTTTCAGATAACCCATCCATCTTTCTCAGGATCTAGCTGACAAAGCATAGAGCATGATTAAACATTATTTTAAATTATAGAAATTGCCTCCTTTAGCAAAAGAAACTTTGAGATGGAAACTAATTTTCGAGAAACTATTAGAAGCTAAGGTAAATATAAAGAAATTTAGGTTAGGAGGTTGAGAAATATGCGATAGTTTATTAGGAACTAAGGTCAGTAGTATACAAAATAAGAATAGGCAGGTTATTTGGTCGTAATAAACAAGAGAAATACCCCTATATGCCTTAATATAGTTAGTAGAAAATTTTGTTTATAATTAAATACAGTAGAACAGCAGATATGTGCTTCTTAGATCTAGAATAAGTCATGCACAGAGCCCCACCAGTAGACATTTCTAAAGAGTCATAGAAAATAAAGCCGGCGTACAAATCCTAATACCGTGAACAAACAGATGATATATTGAAACCAAATTCAGGGTAAAGCAGGAAAATATAATAATTCCATAACTTTTCGTCGCTTTTCTGGGCACTGTTCTAAAGGATTGTCAAATGTAACAAAAAAAGTGTCATGTAGGTTACCGACACATAAATCCACTTAGATCACTGAATTGGCCTATGCAGATTATCTGGTGCTAATTGCAGACTCAGAGTGTAATTTGAAAGAGAACTTAATGAGAAAGAAACGCCTTAAAAGAAGAAGGCATGATGATGAACGTGAAGAACATTCAATTCAATACTATATGGACAATCTTCCCCGCGATTAACAACACTCGAATCGATTCGCGGCATAAGAAGCTTCCTAAACACCTCTTAAATCAGACTTAATAAGAATTTTATAACAAAAACAATTGCAAGAAGAGAAGCAACACAGCATGAGAACATAATTTCTCCCAAATTATTTACACTTTCAATGGATGAAAAAATTAAATTGGAAATACAACGGCATTAACATCGACTGCTAATACTTCCGTCACATTCTCTTCGCAGATGACACTGTTTTAATATCCACCGTCTCAGGAATACGGGTTGAAGATAAAGCTACAGTTTTAATATAGAAGAAAAAGAAGAACGGTGTGTCTACTTGGGTCACAAACAAAATTGGGAAAAGGGCAACAGACGGCCGAAATGATTTGTTAAGTACAGCCATCACCACGGCACTCCTATTAGCCTCAAACGGACAGTTTTAAACACTTGCATTTTTCCAGGCACGGCTTGAGAGCAGCATAAAAGGCAATTAAACAAGTCATGCTTGGGGTAGGCCTGAGATATCACATGTAAGTCGAAAAATTGCTTAAAAGAAACAAAGTCGACGACATTATGGAACGAAGAAGTATCTCGCAGTGGACCTGGGCGGGGCATATATTCAGACGAAATCTAATAGTACTGTAAAAGGTCACATAGGAGGAGTGTAGCGAGACCATAAACCCAGTAGTAAGATGACGTGAAGGCAATGGCCGGCAAAAACTGGCACCGATTTTTCCAAGATATACGGGAATACAAAAGAAGGGGGTCTATGCCCAAAACTAACTACTGCAATGGGCCATTCAAATCGAGAAGAAAAGATAACGTTCTCCATCATAATGTTTTGTACTGAATCGTGGCAACTTATGAAGAAACAACAAAAGCAAAAGTACACATTTTTAAAATAAAATTTCCGAAAAAAGTGGGAGCAGTCATAGTAACAAATCAAATAAACAATGCTGAAATAGACGAAAGAAACAAGAAAAAAATCAAAAAAATTATGGGAGATAGAAATTAACGCAAAAAAAGAGTAAGGCCAACCTAGACGCTAGAGGTATAGTAATTCAAGAAAAAAAGTGTAATGTGGAGACACGATAACCTAAAAATAAGATAGGAACCGGTGGAGAAGTTTCTATACGGAATAGTAATCGTATCAAATACGACACATACTCATGGTTAATGCGGAATAGATAGAAGAGAAGGAGAAACAAAAGGTATTGTACCAAGTGGACATATACATACGTTGATAACTTTACTATTAAAAGGTCAAAAATATATGACAAAAATTTAGATTTACTTATTGTCTTAGAAAGGGCCTCTGAGTTTTCCTGAAACATTAATGTTAAGGGCTAACAGTTACGTCGATTCGTATAAGTATTGTTCAAATGTACCGCGCTGTAATTTTCGTCTTGACTGTTGGCGTTTATTTCAGTGCCTCTTTCGCTTGCTGGTTTTGACGTGCTGAGCTGCAACTTTATTTAGCACGCTTACTGAGGCACGTCTCGTGTATTTCTAGTTTGTAGTTCCTATGCACTTACATTTATGTGGATTTGGCTGAAGACGACGTTAATGGAAATTTATTTTCCGAGCCTTTATAACGGATTAGATTAGTGGTGTGATATTGATGCAAAAATTGTCTCTTATCCCTTACTTCATTCGAAGGATAAGTTTCAATTGTCGATCAGACACGTTTTTCACTTTGGCGCAGGTTCTAGCGTCAGCGGAATTTGCACTTCTTTTTTTGCTTGGGTCGAGATTTGACAATATAACGCAGCTTGTAGCTTCGCGCTTATGGTAAGAGGGTGTGAGGGCTTAGTTGGACGTTTGCGAGTTACATAACACTTCCAAATTAGGCTACCAAGCAGTAACGTTCTCGATAGGGCCACTTCAGGCCTCCTTGAGTTTTGAGTAGGTTGTTTTCACGTCAGTTATCATATTTGACAAGCATATTACCGTCTTTTATTTACACTCATTTGTTACCTGCATGCAGCAAAGCTAAAGTGTCGTGCTTTACCGTCCCATGTGGGTTATTACTTGTCTATTATCTTTGCTACGTGGTTGTAACCTGTAAAAATTACTATTTGTAGTTACTACATATATTTTGCTGTGAAATGTATGTATTTTGTTGTCATAAACGTATTTATGACTTAATCGTACGGGAGATTTAGTTTCTGTCTTGGGCATATTTGTGTTTCTGAAAACACATTTGCGTCCTTTGCAATTATATTGGATTAAGCCTGTGTAAAATAAAGCTTGCCGTTTCCATTATATCTGGTAGATCCTTGAATACCCATATGGCCACAATAATCACAATAGTTGGAAAAACATATTTTTCCCGGTGTGATTTGAAAGATTTTCCTTCAGCCCTGGCTTCTTGCGAGGGGTAACTTCTGATTGTCGATCATAATCTTTCGCTTTGGCGGCGGTTCTAAGTCTGGGTAATTTGCAGTTCTTCTTCCATTGCGTTGTGTTCCACTTCTCGCCTCGCCCTCATAATATGGAGGCCTCACTGGATGTTGGTGACTGACGTAATGCTACCGGACCATGTTACCAAGCTGTAACGTTCTCGATAGGGGATTCTTACGCCCCCTTGAGTTTTGATTAGGTTGTTCTATAAAACAATTGACTTTTTAGTAGTGCCTTCACAGAACCCAGATATTGAGCAATCGCTGCCAGTAGTTGTCAAAGGAGTGATTAAACTAGTAACTAAAAAATTAAATGTGGTTCCGGATTGAGCCCACCAGTCGTTTGTGGATAGTTGAGAAAAGCCAGACGTTTAAGCGTTGAGAAAAAAGTTCCTTTGTTATGCTCAAGCGTTACTGCGGTGTATTTTTGTTATCTCGAAACGGTGCAAATCTCGTCTATTGTGGGAAGATATCTGAAACGATTTTATAATTAAATCGAGAAGGAACTAGTAGTATTACTCAAGGAAAAATATACTCAAACGTCGTAAGCATTCTGGTGATTATCATTCACCGTCGAACTTTTGAAGCAAGCAACAAATGGCGACACGGTAGTATAAATATACAATTACGTCAAATAAATGCATATGTAAGGCGGCGTGGTCTTTTCTTGCGAATATATTTCTATTTTTAATTTCCCTCGCGGTGAGAACATTTGTTTACCTTATAGGCTCGCAGTCAAAGATAAATCTGGGTTAAAGGATCTTAAAGCCAATTTTCCGCATAAATCGAAAGTAACTCAGCATGCAGTGGCTACCTGCCTCGCCAATATTTAAGCTTCAAAGATCGGAACTTTGCCAATTCATTCTCCAATATATCGCACCGGCGAACAGTTTCCGTTTTGCTTAGAAACTTCCTAATAAAAATTGAAATTCTTTCCCAAGTTTAATTGTGCCACAACAAAAGTTTTAATGCAGCAAGCAGTACGTGAGTTCCGGGCGTCCTAGCGAACAATGAAATTCCATACTCCAATTTGCTCCCGAAGAGAAATGAACCCATTTGCCTAAAATTGTTCGCAAAAGTTGGGGCGCGTGCTTGTGAGACGCCTTTCGCTGCAAAATCTTATTTTTGGGGATTAGCCCGAGGTTCAATTAAAGGAGGTTAACAAGAAGTGCTCCTGGTGACCTTCTTGCTCTATCGACGTGGACTCCGCAAAGCCTTTGCTGGAGAAATTTTGCTGCTTATTCAATTTCAGTCGACTACATCTCTTCTGGGAACTGTATTTTCATCTAGAATCATGTGTAAGGATACTGAGATCAAAGCAGCCGCACGGTTCCTTGCTAAATGGGGTAGGTGCGTACACCAACACACAATATACCCTCGGGATTACAAAGGTAAAACGATTTCTGCGAAAGCCATTGTGGCCTTTTATCGCATGCAGTAAAGTCCATTTTTGATAAAATGCCTGTAATTGGCCTACCACAGGCTGCCAAACGAGAAAAGTTGACGGAAATTTCTTGTGCCTTTGACGAATCGAACATTTTTCATTGTGCTTTACTTCGGAGAATATAAAATTAATCACAGCTAAATTCGAAAATGCAAAGAGGGAAGCCTTTTATAAAAAACTCGCCTTTTGCAAACTTTCTGCGATTCCAACATCAATCACAGGGTCTTCATAAAATACGCAACATATGCAGTTTGATATAATGCCACTGTGGTTATTTAGTACAACATCCGGTCTCGTCGTGATTCGTTATTAGAAAGCGAAAGGAAAACTACAGAACGGCAGCAATAGTGAGTTTCGCTGGAGCGGATCCGTCTCAATCCATCCTAAAGGCGATTTGGAAGATAAATGTATGTGATTCGTTAAAATGAATTAAATACTACGAAACGCATGGCAAACGATGCGGACCGCTTAGTTTTTATTATTGTCTATGAGTTTTACTTTTGAGACCATAAGGCTTAAATATCACATATATAGTTTATTATTACATTTATTAACTACCTACCTTCGTAGACTCTACAAGAGAGGTGCCAGGCTTAAATATGCCGCAGTGGTATAGTAGACTTTCCATTTTACTCCAAAGATTGTCAATATTCCTATTAAAAGGTGTAAATGTAGAAATAATAGGAAAATTTTCTCTCTGTGGCAATGGACCGCACATGGAGGATAAGAAATTATATAGTACTAAAACGCATAAAACTGAAAAAGCAGGATAAGATGGAGGATCAACTCAAATATTTCTGAAATAGAACATTGGATATTCACAAGTCTAACGCTTTAAATTTCATACACAAGCTAGAAAAGGAGGGCTAGAAATGAGCAGCAGTACCAGAGATAAATACATCGAATCTAAAACTTACGAAGAATAAACACAAAGCGAGAAGCAAGAGAACGATCTCACATGGTAAATAGTAAGAAAAAATTTTGCAAGTTAAAGTTGGAAAACTAACGACAAAGTTTATCAATGAAAAAATATTGAAAAATAATTAAAAGTAGCAGCAAAAATAGTCAACTAATAGATGCCTAGATAGGGAAAAAAACGAGTGAGGCAAATATTTTATTATCGTTAGCAAAATGCTGAGTAGACCTGTGAAGGAGGCACCCTTAAAAAAGTTGAAACGTTATAGAGTCGGGGTCGGTAGCTCAGTGGTAAGCATCCTAACTACTAATCTAAGGGTCGCGAGTTCGATTCCCGGTCCCGGTGAGGTTTTCAATAATAAAAAAATGCAGATGAAAGCCTCTACAGAATGCCATCATTCGGAAGTTATGTAAAACCTTCGGTCCCATGTTACTACGATGTGTAGCATGTAAAAGATTTCTTGCTAGGGTTGGAACTCCTTAGTCTCGGCAAATTTCTAAGTATGATTTTGACCATATGACCAAAGCAGTCGGTGTCTAAGGTACCTGATACTCTGCATGCCTAGACCTTGTCCATTAACAAACAAACAAACAACGTTATAGAATACACATGACAGTCGTTGAATAGAGAAAACGAGAAAATAGGTTTGACCATGCTAAAGAGAATAATATTTTTTTAGCGGATTTTTAGTAAGAAGATGCTACAACATACAGTAGTCAACTACTTACAACTATAACTGGCAGATTTTGTTGACTCGGATTAAAAGCTGATTATAAAGATAATTCCATTGTAAAAAGTATTCGTTCAAAAGTTAGTGCTAAGTGAACAATAAAAAAATATAAACTAGCTATAGCTAGCTACAGCAAACATAACATAGTGATGCTAAACAGTTAATCAAGTAGTGAAGACAGACAAATGCAGGCATAGCAGGATGATCCTTCTAGCGCAATGAGATTCGTGAAAGGACTTCGGCCAAACCAAATAAAAAACCGTAATTAAATCAAATAGATGATTAATCAAATGAATGTAAATCTCGATAGCAACAATAAATTAGAGATAAGTTAATCCTCGAACAGGGAGAAAATAATAATGACAGCGAGAAACATCCCGGGGGAGGGTAAGAAAAAAGGGAAACAAGGAAACGATGTATCAGGAATATAAAGGAAGGAGAAGAGAAAACGGACGGAATTCCGGGAATAAAAACAACAGAAAAAGAAGCAAAACAAAGAAAATGAAAACCGGCTAGAAGAATTAAGAGACAAACGCCTTATATAGCACATAGAGAATCGGTTAGGTTAGTTTAAAAATTCTCGCCAACACTAGCTTTTAAAATTCCGGGGGCTCAGATGCACGGTGAACCGTGTTTTTCCCCTCTTCGAATATCTTCTCACGTTAGCACGGAGGCAGATCAGTAATTGGCAAAATAGTCTAGCACAGAGGTTGAGGCTGGTGTGCTACTTTGTTACGTCCATATCGCTGTTTGGGAAAGCCTCAATGTATTAATTTTAGGTGAATTACGACGATTGTTCCAAATATTCAGCTTTATATAGCTCAGTCAATGAATTGTGAATTGCGTCTTTTATTTGAGTTTTGTCGAATTTTATATGAACCGATGGTCTGATATATTCCAAAAAACCTTGTATCGTTTTGCTACGCCCTGTATAGCAGCCATGTCAGCAACGAGCTATATAAATCTATTGTTTCGTAGCCCTCCTTAATCTCAACGATGTTCTAAAACAGGTTTTCGTTCAAAGAGTGTAACTTCAAGCCAACTGTTCTTAGAAAATCTTTAAGCTGCCGCTCTCCACCTTTTATTTTCTCAACAACACGACATAGACCTGACAAGTCTGCCGTCACATTGCATGTCGAATTACAAACATTTCGCAATAGATTAAAATGCAGTTCACCTAAGTTCAGTATTATTTTATTATTTTAATAGCATGTACAGTTTACCGATAATAGAAAATGTACGAAAATACGATTTTCTACTTGTAAATGATGGCCAACTTTGTATGGGTGTTAGCAATAACATGCTGAAATAAGGTTTGGAGCATATACCCGTTTGGAATGCAGTAACGAGTTCACCGCTTTGCGCAATTTTATAAATATTACTTACCTTGTGGAATCTGTATGGCAGACAAAGATTTACTGGGTTTGCTTATCACGAACATGCAGAAATTTTTTAGGCAACTTTTCAAAACCATTAGTTGTGGCAACTGTAAGTCTGACCCACTTACCTGTCATTTTATGAATGTTATATTAGAGTTCTTAAATTTACTATATGATTGCATTTTGTAGAATACAGCGCAATGTCGCTTATTTTGTCGAATAAGCTGTTTTATAAGACCCACAAGGTAAATCATGGGTAGAGATTGAACACCGCTTAGATTTCCAATCGCGGAGCAGATTTTTTATGGCGCAAACTCCAAGTCCATTGTTTGGTACTGGGAATCCTAAGATAACATGAATGTATTCTAGTATCTTCAACGGTACGATTACCTCTTCCCCCTTATTTCAGTTTACAGCCCTCCCCCCCCCCCCCCCCCCACCAACCGATCTCACTGAATAACCGAACCCTTTTACGGCTTTCACATGTCGTGAACGAAGATTTACCTGTAACAAACCAAGAAAAGATATTACAAAAAGGACAGAAGGAATTTCTGATAATAACTAAAACGCCATAGAATAGGGCGGTGCGTCGCTATACGACGTAAATGACACGTCCAGCTATACAATACTGAAGATTTCACTGAATCCTTTTTACTTTCAAACTTTGGCATTGTTGCTTTGGAGTCTACTCTATTTCTGATTACTGCGCCCCTTATATTTTTGTCATATACTACATTATATTAGAAGCTTGCGTGGCAAGTTTTACTGCCCTTTCTACAGCTTGTGTATGACAAGGATAATTCCTGCTGTGGGAAATTACGGAAGACTCGACAACGCACTTTAACTGATCTTCAGATCTTCTGATCTAGCAGATTTAGTAATTGGGGGTTCATCGTATACAATAGTTTGCCAAATCTATTGGATCACAATACTCTTTAGCACTAAAGTTATAATAAAACTTGGAATGTTGATAGTATTACTGGTGGCCCCTGCATTATTTCGTGTTTTCAATATTCTATGATAGGTAAGTTCTCTAACAGAGTTGCGCTCGTCATACAGTACACTTAGCAATATATTCTCAGGGTGGCCAGCATGAACTATAGTTTTTAGTTCTCAAGGTAAGTACTCACACAACTGGGTTGTTTCAAAAATATGTCTTGCTCCAAAAACGCATGACGAATCTAGTTTGATTTTAAAACATATGGGTGCATAGACATTTTATAATAAATGTCGCTGATGTTACTAAATTGGCTGATGGACTTACACTAGCTATTACATATAAGCTCATAATTCTGTTACCAGTTGTTAACCATCGAGAATGATTAAGTTTTCCGAGGTCGCGTTTGGACATGTTTTCCGAACAAACACCACTTATGACTACTTGACATATATCGTACATATACTTTTGATCTGAGCTTAACTCGCAAGATGAAATGTCTGGAAATATACACTGGATTATCTCAAACTTGACCACAGGAAGTTTTTCACATTTCACAGTTGTCAGTTTAATTTTTCCAAAAACTGTTCGGTTTTATTAAGGCATTCCTATGCGACATTAATTTATAGAATAGTTGGCTTGGACACTTATTTTTATCAGCATTTTCAGCAAGCCATTTACTACTTACACAGTTATTTTCTCCGCCTTGACATGTTTTATTAAAAACCGAAGTGTACTCAATTCTACCAGTAGGTAATCCATCATTATTTTTTTCTATATGAAAATAGTCAGTTAAACAATTTACGGCTTCCCCGCCCCTCCATGCCAGCTCTACAGCAGCAATGTGGTAAAACCTGCGTTACAAACCTTCTGGTGTGTCCTCATTCCATAAATATATTATTTTGTCGTGTTCATTTGCACTTAGTGGTATTGAGCTAATTTTTCTTTTCTCAGGCAATTTTTGCAAAACACTTATCTTTGCATTTCGGGCGTCGCGGGCTTGTTTAAAAACAAAATATTATTAAAAGGGTCCAGTTTCCTGTTATACTCGTTATGGAACTTCTCTTGCAGCAACTTCGCTGAAATGTTCCATATTGTTTTTAATGTAGACTCTTTATATTCCTCACCATTGCGTTGCCTCATGTTCACAGCCCAGTTCTTTAAAATATCCCCAAGTTTCTCCTCTGATGTACCGCCATCCATTACGTACTTTCTCTTGTCGCAAAATTCAGTGAAGGGCTTCCGTACGTACTTTTTACTGTTTTTCGTATTTGTAGGTGTTGTTTCATCTATTAACTTAAGAATTGCTTCAGTGCTTGCCGTTCCGTACCATTCTTCGCTCATTTTTACTTTTATTGTGAACAACAGCCAGATTGACTATGTGTTACAAAACAAAAAGTAATTTCATAGGTAAGTACTACATTTTACTTGACAGAAAAACCGGGTTGTTATCAGTGTAATTTTAACAAATCGCCGTATTTTTTAGGGTTATTATCACTTCAGAGTGTCGTTTATACTCTAAGTTTGTTTGGAATGGTTACTATGATGCATGTGATCAAAAATGGAGTATTTTGATTGGTATAATATAAATGTAAGAACTTATCTACAAAATAGGTAAAAATACCTTAATGCTGCTAATAATACTGAAACACTTGGCAATAGGAATTAAATGAACTTGTAAATTAAGAAAAACATTGACGTCAGTGGGATTCCAACTCGAGTTCACTGATAAATGCATATGCTTATCGTTGCGTTATAAATGCCGTAGTGGCGTTCCGATTTTGGGTGAAGTTTACCCCATCAGTACGATGAAATTGTACACCATATGTTTATATATACGGGTTTGTAAAATCTTCTACTGACATAATAACGGGTATTTTTTAGTTAGAATTTTATTTTATAATTTTGTTCAATTTTATTTTATTTGTATTGGATTTTGTTATGTTAACATTTATTTGTTTATTTTTAAAACTTGAATTAAAACTGCTGTAGATGTTTTTGAATACCCGGAGATAAATATAGAAGTCATACAGGAACATTAGTATTTTTGTCACATGTATCGTTAGTGTACTGAAGGGCGAAAGAATGTTGGCCTGCCTACAATAAAAGTTTGCCTAGTTGCGGCCCTGCATGTGACTATGAAAGAATAACATGGTACAGGACCGCCCCGAGCAACACTGTAACACTTCACTACTAAATGGTTCGTCTCCTTGTAACACTGCACATAAAATGGGCGTCCTTTGAGAGACCATATTACTTAAATGGCTCTTTACCGTTATAAAAACAAATGGCATACGATTACCAACTTAGAAAAATAAAACATAATTCTCAAAGCCACTCTGTTTACTAGGAGCGATGACAATTGTGCGATCATTTTTGGAACACCTGTTATAATAATTAGTCTGAAAAACAATGAAGGTCCCGGTAATGTTGCAAAACAAAGAGTACGCAAATTAATAAGAAATATAGGTGGTTGTAACAAGAAATACCAAAGCATTGAAGAAATTAATCAAAGGTTGAATGCAGTGTGAAAATGTCTGAGGATGTTTCTCAATATAGTATGTAATATCTTATCAATATCGCAGAACTTACAATCGGGCAATATCCAGGTGGTTTTAGAACAAGCAGTATACAGATACAGCATATAATAGATATTTTTTTTATAAGAAACATTCTCGAAAAAGCTAGAAAAGGGATACAAACCCTCCATATCTTGTATAGACATATATTTAAACAAGCTGAAAATAATATCGCAACAAACAATCTCCAAATATGAGTGTGATATTAGCTTTTATTATTAAGTTTGAGCTTTTATAGTAAATTAGCCCCACAGTATTGCCAATTTATTTTATAATGACAAAAGTTTTTTGTGCCCATAAATTATTTACTGTACTGTGCAATTATTAAACGTTTTCTGACTAGTTTAGCTTATTTTCTTGTACATACAATTGACTATCATATCAGCTAGGGTGATGTATAAATTATAATGCTTTAATATTATTATAAAACTTTAAATTTGACATTTAGATTTTGCTTATCGGTAATAAAGATCTCCACTATATCTTTAGTAAATGAGACGCATTTTCTTTAATCTCACTTCAGCGAAAACACTTTATTGTGTTTTAGCAATAATTTCTATGTAAATATAGATTTTCTTAGCTTCCTATGAATACTAATCGGCATTGTTACTCCAGCAAGGTTGGCCACCTCTGTGTAGGTTACTTCGTTCACATGAATCCTCATAAGTAATCTGCAGGCGCCCCCCTGCGATACTTGCAAAACTGGAACGGGGTTCGATGGTTTTTCTCGATGAAACGGTGCTATCTTCAAGCTCACACAGCCCGATATCCTCGTAATCCATGCACCCCCTTTATGTCGGGTAACTCGCAGCTCTAGACGCAGAAAATTACATCCCAGCTACTTCTGTGTAGTATCCTTAAGGTATGTATCGCGAAGATTATATTTTTTGAATTTATTTGCTGGTCTTTAAGTTTTATTTGGCTGCAGCCCTACTGCCACGCATGTATTCAATCAATAATATGATAAATTAACACCTTTACGGAAAAGCGTTAATTTAGTTTATGTAATCGCCAAGGCAACCAACTTAATTATTTCATGTACAAATATGATGAATAGCATTACCTAATTTACATACTTGATCAATATTCATTTTGACATTATTAAAAATAGGTAACGGCAACCATTATCACATTCGCCCTGTATAACACAGTTTGACAACCTTCTCTTGGCACGTATTAGCCTTACAAGGACTAATACCTTCGTTTTTAAATGGTGGCGGAACAATTACAATGCAGCTTTTATCTACGATGTACTTACGTCACCAGCCTCTATCTTGCCAACGTATCTGTATGCTCAAAGAAAATTATGTATGCGCCGGTTTCAAACGTTTATTTTCAATTATATGTAAAGCGAAAACGCAATTTCGCGCTAATCCTTTAGAACTCGTCCGCTCTACCCACGTATGCTACAGGTTAGTTTTTACTTTAAATTAGATTACTGCAAACAGACCTTGGCCTCATTCCGGTAAGACCCTAGCCGGTATTTGCACAGTTCAACATTTCTCCTCTTTGAACGTGGAAATTAAAGACGGGAATAGCAAACATAGTTCATAAAAGATGCTTTTACGTTTCCCTCATGAAGCACTTTATGTGTCTAATGGAGAAAATCTGCATTTACAGGCACATGGCGTAGCTGGCAGCGATATATTTCGCATTTCCACTTTTCTATTAACTCGTTTCACGATTTTATTGGTTGGAACTTCTCTTTATTTACGCAGCTGAGTGAAAACTAACACGGTGGCTTTCTGAAATGCCTTAAAAATAAGCAGATGCCTCGGTCCTTATTGCTGAAAATGTGTAAATATTTATATTAATTACGCTCTAATTCAATTCCCGCAGTCCAAATAAAAGGGGGCGGTGCGCGTTGGCCCAAGAAAATAGTTGCTAGAATGGAATTTTTAATTTGCGTAATTTAAATACGGGACGATAAACAAAACATAAACCGTATCAAAGGTAAACAGCGTTTTTATGAACTCCTATGGCTGTATTTACTTTGGCTCTGTAGCACCCACTCATGAAAGCGAGCAATTTCGGTGCGTGGCTATCTTTGTACTTGCAGGTTAAAGCGAATTACCCGAAAACGATATGTAAAAAGGTCATGAAATAAAATACGGCAGTGCCTGGAAAACGCAAGGGCGTTGTGGCCGTGCCGAGTAAAAAGAGGTTTATCAAATTAGTTGAAATTCGTTTAAAGAGCTGAGCCAGCAACTCCTAAAATGTAGTCTGCGTGAAGTGATAGGTAAATAGAGTCTGTTGATTTTGACACGTTCTAAGTTAAAGCGATAAGGAAAGGTTGGAGAATGAAGTTAGGCCAATTTTTAGGGTCAAATCTTCTTCAGGGTATTTTATTCTTGTTGAGTTGCAGAGTATACGAAACGAATCTTCTTTCCACTTTCAAAAGTAATAATACAATTTGACCTTCATTAAAGCTTTGTTAGGGTTTAATTGATATTATATGATATATGGAATTATACAAGACGTGGCTGTAATTCAAGTTTCTATATTCTCAGGGTGCTGCCATGTGCGTATCGTAGACGTATGTTGTTAGACCATATACAAATATCTGAAAGCAAAAATCAGTACAGGTAATGTTTTCAAACAATTGGATGTTGGCATAGAATTGAAAGTTGCAGATTAGCTAAGATATCCTTGGGACTGAGGGACATGTCATGTGGATTGTCAACCATTCCCTTGCAACTGAAAAACGAGCCTTTCTCATCGCTGTACACACGCCATTTAGTGGTTACGAACCTGTCGTTTACTACTCCATTTCCAACCACTTCCAATCTCTGATATCTTTCCCTTGGTTAGTTTTGAAAGCATAGTGCAACGTCTAAATGAGCCCTTGTTTGTGGTTTACAAGAAGGCAGCAGCAGTTGAACTCTCGCCAGGAGGCAGGTATAGACTTGGCGTCCCTTTCAACCGAGGAGCGGTGCGAGGTCATCTTTCCAGCCCGATTCAACAAGACTGGGAGCTACGAGAAGCGGACAGCTAGGTGCAGCACCTGGGGAAGGCTTTGTTTCTTTCCCAGAGGTAGGCAGCAGACGCTGAAACAGTTCCATGAAGAAATTACGAACTTGGCATCACGTTTTGCGTAAACCAGCAGTGGATTTGGCAAGCAAACAAAAAAAAGCAGTTTGGCGTCGCTTTTAACTTGAAAAAAACAAATTCTAGGTTAGCCAAACAACTTGATTATTTGAATTACATTGTTATTATTTACCTGAGGTGAACTGATTAGTTGTTGGTATTGGTGTTTGAAATACGCTGGATTTCTGTGATTCGAACAGTATTGTTTACAGTTAAATATTTGAGGTTATCTGTCATTCGTTAAGATCGAGCATTTGCTATACAATGGTAAAATTTATACTGTGTAACAACCTAATCTTGTAGACATTGGAGTCGCAATGGCTATCCGGCGCGAAAGTTTAATAAGTTGCCAATAAATAAAATATTGAAGGCAACATACCTTTATAATTATTGTAATAAAACATAATTGAATAATCATGATTTTTATAAGCCCAAGAGGAGGCAAATCAAATTAAAACTGTAGTATGGTTGCTATTTATGTCCTTAATTACAAATAATATAACAGTATATTTTTTTCTTGTTAATATAGCCATAGCTGTTATTTCTTATTGTAGGTGTTCGTGTTTAATCCACATCAGATTTGTATATACAATGTAATTGGTGTCTTAAGAACTCCTTTGTTCGGAGCCTCGATATTTTGTAAATTGGGTTTTCTTCTTCGTACTGCCAGCTGGCTCAATAGCAATGAGATCTAATAATTGTATTGCCGCTGTTGTATTGAATCAACACTTGACGTGTAATGGTGCTAATCTCAAAAAATTTTTTGGAAAAATTCACTCAAATAAATGGCCAATTTGTTTACACTCAACTAGACAACAAACAGTTATATTTCCTGTAAAGATCAAATCTAACGAATAATAGCCCCAAATACTAAACCATGACGGAGAATTTATTGAAAAACAGTGTAGATCTATGCGCAAAAATTTGTGTCTACCAGGCATTTCCATTAACAATGATTAAATCAGCCGATAGCTACTTCTATAACCCATTGGTTCTACTAGTCCACTGCATATACGGTACACCAAAGATTAATATATTTGCTTCAACTACGTCTTTGTGGTAACACCATATTGCGCCTATATTTAGGAGCAGTGCGTACCGACTACAAGGAAGCCTGCGAGTATCACCTTTGCTAGTTCTGACTCACTTAAGGTCGGTCTCGATGGCGACTCTAGGCTTGATGATTACCACCTCAAGTGCTAATAGACGCAATATCCACACGTGGGTTTCCCATTCTCACTTCAGCCTTTTCTTCGTTGTTGCATCGCTCGATAATCCATCTGCTTCCTTAATTGCCGTCCTGGCTATCAAATCGGCAAATTGTAAAGTCCAAAGGACTTTGACCCGTCTGTACAGCTTGCAGGCCACTATTATAGCATCTCTCTGCTTTTTTATTTCCTTCAGGATACATAGCAACTACGACTATGCTGCTATGTGCAGCTTCAACACTAGGTCACACGGATGTTACTTATGCCCGCGAACGAAGCACAAACTAGCTCGGCGAAAGCCAATCCGATAGTGGCACCCTCTCCGCAAAAACTAAGCGCTCCGGCATGCCCAATGGCGAAAGGCGGCCTTGAATATCGATAGCATATGCACAAATACCATTTCTTCATAAACGATCGAACGATTTTAAATGGCCATTATTTTGGCGCTAGTTATTTTAACTATTTGGTGTTGGCTACACGTGCAGTGTTATATTTTGACGTTGAAATTTATCATTGGCGTTCATTCGTTGTAGTTTTAGGTTTACAGGCAGTTTCAGTAGTTGCTCTGTGGTTCCAGCGTACTACTCTTTTGCTTCACTTTTCTAATTAACGCATTTGAGTTTGGTGTAAGTATACACACCAGTTAACAGATTTCAGGTTTTGAGGATGTTTTCTTATTTTAGATTAGAAATTATAGACACGCCGTTCACACCTGAACAAGATGCTTTTATACTAATGGCTCACTTTCGCAGTGGAATCCGAAATCAGGATGGTTTATGATTATATTCAATTGAGTCATGCATCGAATAGTTTACTGAGGCGTTTCCAGGTGTGCAAATCAATCGCAATGCTTTAGCTCAACATAAGCGGATTATTATTAACGGTTTCGAAGACAAACACTGCTTCTATAAAGGCAAATTAGCAGGCAGACCTGCTGTCCTAACTAAAGAAAAGGTATCTGACTTTAATAATATAATCGAATGGAACTAAGCCCGCATAAATCAGTTTCCACATTGGCTGCCCAAAGTGGTGTGTAAACAATAAATTGCTCATTTTTAGTGTAATCTACGCATATATTCCTTTGTACTTAGGTATTTCGGATAAATCCTGTCATAAAGCTTTAAGACAAAATTTCCACATGTATCCGTACAAGATAACAGTGGTACAAGAATTATTTGAAAATGATTGCAGATCACGAATGCAAAACTCAGAAACGAAAAATACCCACTTTGCCACAAAACTAAAATGTTTACAGTTGTACCAACTTCTTCATACGTCGTTAATCAGCGTTCGGTCATTTATAAACGCACTGTACCTTGACGCTATTTCAAATATTGGTGCACGTTGCTAAAGCTAATTATTAAACACATATTATGTACAAATTGGCTATATAACGAAATACTATTCCAGACAAGCACAGGCGAGCCAAATCAAGTTTCTATTTGAACTTGTAGGTACAGTATATTCCTTAAACTGCAAATACTGCTAGAAAACAGATAACACATAACTCAAAATTGTGAGGAAGGTTTTGCAAAAGGCTATGTTAAAATAGCGTCCCGATAAAGTTACCCGAAAATAAAGAAAAATGATTGGCTGCATTATTGACGTCGCTAGGTAACATTAGCTTTAGCGGACCACTAAATCAAGAAAAACCTACTGGACAGGTAAGTTATTTTTTAAGTATAAAATCAGCTTGCTCGTATATTATATACGTGTTTTAGACATTAAGGCCATATATGAATTATTTTCCATCAAGTATTTGTGGGACATAAACCTTACATTTTTTTGTTAATCCTTCCCATAGTATTTACCCATTCCATGACTTTGTGTACCTCTCGCTTCCTTTCTCTTCCTAAAGTCCTGCTGTATATTCATTTTGGTCGTTATTGACCAGATTGCGGTTTTCTTATTTCTATTCTACTTGTTATTGAATCAGTTGGTTTCATTTGCCTTTTAACTACCAACACCAGAAATATAGATATCGCTGACTTCTTGGATAAGAGAAATCTTTTTAGCCTGCGTTGTAGCGTGTTACGTTCATGACCATGATTCTGCCATAGTTTTTTCGGATTACACTCGGCCGCACTTCCAAAGGTGTCTGACTGATCTTAACATTGATTTCGGAGGCTTTCACGGCCATTGTCATTCAGTAAAAAACGACTTCCGGGAGCACGGTGCTCTTCTGTCCCTTCTCTTGCAAAAGGGTTTCGCCTCTGGCGTGGTTAACACGCAGAGTTACCGTACTTTCTTTGTTTATTCTTCCTGATGAAGCCCCTTACGAAAGTGGGCAAAACGTTGAGTTCTTCGACCTCAATAATGACACGGTCCAATCCCGGAAGGCGTTTTTTACTTGATATTAACATTATTTACAACTGTAGTATGTGATTTGCTATGGCAGCAACTGCTAAGTTAAAGTGCTAGTTGGTTTCGGGTTTCCGGATCTTACCATGTTCAGCTTATTATTGAAGTTTTCAAAGTATTGCTGGAGTTTTTTAACAGAATCCTCGTGCTCTGTTTTGAATTCGCTCCAAGTTGACTATTCGGAATTGTCGGATTAAGAAAACGGGACCAACGTTCGATTTCCAAAGAGTCTTTGACGTACCACATTTCGTGGGGTAATCCGATCGGTACTTAGATTTCGAACTACTTCGAATTTTCCTCTCTGTTTCACGCTTTTATATCTATCCTAAGGCAATATCGCTATCTTTCTCATACCGACAGTTGGAAGCTGTGGCCCTTGTCACTTTCTCTAACACTTATGATTTTTTCGCAGGCTTTGCCAATAACTGCATGACGTTTTCAGCTGAATTCTATGGTCAATGCAGTTTGTGCTCCTTGGAATTGTAAATGATCTAAATATCTATAGCATATTACGAGGAAAATAATGTATTATGATCGCCGAAAGAGAATGAGTTCAACTCCATTCGCTGCTTGTTTGGCTCGCTACGCCTTCCACCCAGATATAAAGCTGTTGGGGGCTGTTAGAATTGTAGGTTTTAGATTGTATTGTATCCTTTATCTAGTACTAGCAGTCCAGTGAGACAAATGTCTCATTTAAATAAACAAAAAAGACCGTCCCGGACGGACCAGCGTCCCAGACGGACGGAAATCACGTGATTTCTCGAAAACCGGAAGTGTCACGTGACTGAAATTCGGTTCTTGACCTGAAATGACCATTCCAAACATATAACTTTCATAACTTTTTTCTCTATCTCTTACGGTTTCGCTGCTGAAACAGCGTCCCAGACAAAACAGCGTCCCAGACAGACACGTCTATTAGATAAAGGATGCCAGAGTGTCGTGTCCCATTAGGTTATATTGCAATGAGCATAAGTGAATCTTCACTGCATTGCTTCAAAGATTGTTGGAGCTTAACCCATAGCTAACGTCGTGCAGTTGAAATTAATAGATTTGTTATATTAACTGTTCTTTGTTTGACGTGTTTTTCACTGCGAAGAAGCTTAGCAACATACAGCACTCTGTTCAATGGTACTGCTGTTGGCTGTTGCCACTCCAAATTGACCTGACCCTTTTGGCCGTGAAACAAGATTATAGAATCATGTCTTTCTCATCTGTTGAGCTACCAAGTACCCTTTTATATTGTTTCGGTATTAAATCGGGGTTAGACTGTTACACTCTATGAAGCCACCGTTTCGTTATGGTTATGATAATATTTCAGCCGCTAAAAAAATCTTTGTTATTTTCATTTGAGAATATCATTTAGTAGTTTCCTGAATATGAAAAGGTAAGACAAGCATTAAGTAACAAACGACTTCCGGGATTGGACCGTGTCATGATTGAAATCGAAGAACTCAACGTTTCGCCCACTTTCGTAAGGGGCTTCATCAGGAGGAAAAAAGCAAAAGAACACGGACACTCAACGTGTTAACCACGCCAGAGGCGAAACTCTTTGCAAAGGGGAAGGGACAGAAGAGCACGGTAACTCAACGTGTGTACCACGTTAGAGGCGAAACTCGACTGACTATCAGAAGAAGAAAAGCGAGCATTTATAGGCAAGCGCCGTCGCGATTCAGCAAATGCCGTCGCGGTTCAGTGGCGGAGGGCGGGGCTTGGAAGGAAGAAGGAAGGGGAAAGCCTTCGTCCCGATTCAGATTATTAGGGTGTTTGCAAATCTCAATGGCTTCGCGAATCTTTCTGCTAAAGAAGAATGGGGATTTGCAGATGATGGAAGTTTCATCAAAAAGGATCTTATGACCAGTATCGCGTTGGTGTTCGGCGATGGCCGATGATGAAACGAGACCTGACTTGAGACAGCGCTGGTGCTCAGAGATGCGAGTTTTTACTGAACGAGCTGTTGCACCAATGTATACAGCATTACAAGAGCAAGGGATTTTATAAACACCTTTAGATGACATAGTGTTTAATTGATTCTTAGATGAAGGAAGAACCTGTGAGATTTTGCTCGGGGGTTTGAATACTGTTTTAATGTTTTGTTTTCGAAGAAACTTTCCTATGCGGTCCGTGACTTGGTGGATATAGGGAAGAAAGACTATTGCTGCAGGAGGATCGGGTTTTGGAGGTTTGGGTGGCCGTGGGTGAATATGGCGATTGATGGCAGACTGTATATCTCTAGCACGGTAACCGTTATTCCTAAGAGCTTTCCGAATGTGATTTAATTCAGCGTGGATATTATCGGGTTGGGATACGGAAACAGCCCGGTGTACAAGCGAATTGATAACGGAAAGTTTTTGTGTAGGATGATGGTGGGAATCGGCATGTAGATAGCGATCAGTGTGAGTGGGTTTGCGATATACAGAATGACCAAGTTTGCCACTGGGTTGGCGAGAGACCTGTACATCTAAGAAAGGAAGGGAACCGTTACTTTCTATCTCCATGGTAAGAATCATCTTAATAGTCAACATCCAGACATTAACTTTACCATGGAGATAGAAAGTAACGGTTCCCTTCCTTTCTTAGATGTACAGGTTCTCGCCAACCCAGTGGCAAACTTGGTCATTCTGTATATTGCAAAACCACTCACACTGATCGCTATCTACATGCCGATTCCCACCATCATCCTACACAAATACTTTCCGTTATCAATTCGCTTGTACACCGGGCTGTTTCCATATCCCAACCCGATAATATCCACGCTGAATTAAATCACATTCGGAAAGCTCTTAGGAATAACGGTTACCATGCTAGGGATATACAGTCTGCCATCTTCACCCACGGCCACCCAAACCTCCAAAACCCGATCCTCCTGCAGCAATAGTCTTTCTTCCCTATATCCACCAAGTCACGGACCGCATAGGAAAGTTTCTTCGAAAACAAAACATTAAAACAGTATTCAAACCCCCGAGCAAAGTCTCACAGGTTCTTCCTTCATCTAAGGATAAATTAAACACTATGTCATCTAAAGGTGTTTATAGAGTCCCTTGCTCTTGTAATGCTGTATACATTGGTGAAACAGGTCGTTCAGTAAAAACTCGCATCTCTGAGCACCAGCGCTGTCTCAAGTCAGGTCTCGTTTCATCATCGGCCATCGCTGAACACTAACGCGATACTGGTCATAAGATCCTTTTTGATGAAACTTCCATCATCTGCAAATCCCCATTCTTCTTTAGCAGAAAGATTCGCGAAGCCATTGAGATTTGCAAACACTCTAATAATCTGAATTGGGACGAAGGCTTTCCCCTTCCTTCTATGTGGAAAGTGCTAATTCCCAATCCCCGCCCTCCGCCACTGAACCGCGACGGCATTTGCTGAATCGCGACGGCGCTTGCCTATAAATTCTCGCTTTTCTTCTTCCGATAGTCAGCCGAGTTTCGCCTCTGACGTGGTACACACGTTGAGTTACCGTGCTCTTCTGTCCCTTCCCCTTTGCAAAGAGTTTCGCCTCTGGCGTGGTTAACACGTTGAGTTACCGTATTCTTTTGCTTTTTTCCTCCTGATGAAGCCCCTTACGAAAGTGGGCGAAACGTTGAGTTCTTCGATCTCAATCATGACACGGTCCAATCCCGGAAGTCGTTTGTTACTTAACGGCAATGGCCGTGAAAGCCTCAAAAATTAAGACAAGCATTCTTGATCATTAACTCGATTATATTAAATGTTTAAAATATTTTTTTTTAGCAGAAAGTATATAAACTAGTTTTGAATGTTACTCATAACTTAGTTATTATTTTGCTTCGAACGTCGGGTAAGTCCTGTGTTTCCTTTTCATAATTACTCTCGAAAATCCTTTAAAGGGAAACTAGAGCCAGCAAAAGTTACTTCCAAAATTTGTGTTTTAGTGCTTCCCCCGACGACGAGCGAGCAAAAGTTTGAATCTTTGCGTAACTTGGGACTGAACGACTAAAATTTAACAGGGACCAATTTAATTTTCCAAGTTTATTCTGCATTTCCCTAATTAATTGTGTGTCTACCAGGTTTACTATAGCAATTGAAAATACTGGCAATCTTCGTATTTACACGTGGAAATGGGTCACGATTAATTGCAAAATGCAGGGGTGACTTGCCAATTCTCGCCAGCAACGTGATTTCTAATCAATGGCAGAATAAACAAGAATCAAATTAAAATTGGAAATTAATTCCAAGAGTCGGCACCGGGGACGCCTTCCATTGCTCGTTGATTTGTACTCGCGCAGCCTTATGGATTGACGTTGGCATGAAAGCAAATAATGTAATTACTGTCAGTCAAACTTGAATTTATAACGACGACATTGATTTGAAAACTTTCATCCCCAAAATCAATTACGTGCCACTATTGTAGCACATTTGGACAGCTTTGAAAACTGTTGCGTAGTATCGATTAACAATTTGCCGTTTTATAACCAATTTGGGGTAATTATTTGAGTTTAGAACTAGCCATTGTGGCTTACCGGGGTATTAAGCATTAATCAGGAAATTTGTTCGCCTTCGTGAGACGGCTACATCCGGTAGCTCATTAATTGTGGTCAAATTTGTCCATTATCCTGAAATTGCTGTGTTAATGTTGGGCTATGCTGAGAATATTCGTTAAAGGTTATTGCTCTGCTCAAATTCCTCATTAAAATTCCTCTTTGAAACGTGTTTTCAGCTACACACGTATTTATATTTTCAGTAGTGTCGTAGGTTGTGGAATCTGAAATTCGCTTAATTTTGCCGTCGTGTTTCACCCTGTTCCTTCTCCAAGGCACTCTGTGAAATAACCTGCCGATGTAACTGAGTTGTATTTACGAGCAATAATAATAAAACTTTAACAAGCAATTACTGCGTGAACCTATTCCACTCATATTAAGATTTAGAGTCAAACAACAATCTCATTAAAAGCAAACGGCTTATGCGCCATTTGCAGCTGCTCACTAACCGAAAATAATATCGGCAATCTTACAGCAGCGCACTTGGGTTCCGGCCGTAAAATTGTACTTGACAAGCTAAATAAAATTGGTGGACCTAATTCACAAAACACTGAGATAAATCACCAGGTCGTCATTTAAGCATCGAAGGACGTACGAGCTGTTAATCGAAAATCTACAATCAAATTACTGGCAAATGAGAAACTTTTGTCACTCCGGCGTTGGTCAGAAGGAAAATTCATCTCAAAGTGTACTTTTATATACTAATTTAATTAATTCTGAGTTATATTTATCCCTGCAATACTCTTCTTATCTTTAGTGCAGTAAACGCTAGCTTTAACTACATACAATGTTGCGGGTAGGCGTATAATGGATGGACTGGTTCGTTTTTGCAACCTAGGCAGCCAAAAGAACTTGGTTTAGATATTTCCATTGTCATCGTTTAGGTTTGTATCAGATTGAAGGTTTATCATCCATGCACTGATTTGCTCCTGAACTTCGACAGCTAACGGAATATACTTAATTCCTAAATGGCTAGATGTTGTAATAATACCATGATTTAAATTTGGGTCGCCGGTGAAAATGGTCAAGGTATTATGCAAGGTAAAGAGGTTTAAGGTCAAAATCGAGTTCACACGGAAGGTCAAGGTTATATTTAATGGCGACAGTAAAAATATTTGTGTGGAGTTGGTTAAGTTCCGGGTATCTACGCCACAAAGGTGTATGAGGTGGAGAGCATGTACCTTTACATCACCAAACAATCGTAATAGCTATATCCTAAATTATCGATGAAAAAATGACCCAATCAGTAATTCAGATAGTGAGTCGTATTTGGGAAATCAAATGTCGAACTATTGTCCTCTCCCGCATAGGAAATACCGGTTCCTCTAGCAATATGTGTCTCCGAATAAACCAGAGAATAACGAAGGGAATGCAGGACTTAATTATTTATATGAAATATGTGTAAATCTACAAGTAAAACTAGCAGCGAAAATATTTACAACAGTAACCTAAAACTGCTACCATTGGTTGCTTTCCATAGGATTTCGTAAAGGGGCTGAATGGTTTCGAACTCCAGTAGTTCCAGACCCAGGACTCCACACATTGACATCATACTTTTGGATTAAGCAAGAACACCCTTTTGTGTCCCCACACCTTGAACTACCCATAGAAATGTATGAGTATTTTAGACCACAAACGTCCAAAGGTCCAAACGGTAAGGGAGGTTGAAAATATCACCGACTTCAAAACTATATGTAGAAGCTCCTGGTTGTTGAAATTTATTTCTACTGAATAACCTGCACCTTTCACACTCCGAAAACGACCTCATACGATGACCACTTAAATTTCCGTAAAAACATACATAAGATAACAAGCTATGAGGGATTTTAATTTTATTATTTTTCAAAATTTTCGCCTTTACATTGTATGCATTTATTCATTTTATTGAACCAGTTATCAAAAATACCTGTGGCCATTGTTCTGGAGAAACCTTACCGACCATGTTAATATTTGCCTCAACAGCCTCGTCGGGGGAGTTAAATCGTTGTCCACGCAATTTATTCTTGATTGTGGTGAATAAATAGAAATCATACTGTGCCACGTCGGGAACATAATGTGGGTGACCCAGTAGTTCCACATTTACAGAGGCCAAAAATGCCATTGCTTGAGCAGCGGTGTGACTTCGAGGACGTTGTGTACGTATTTTTCCTACTACTGCTGGTAAACATATGGTGGAATACCACTCCGCGTTTACTGTGCAACGATCTTCCAAAGGAATTGTTACAAGATGGCCTGATCGGCTAAAGAACAAAGCAACGATCTTCTTACTTTCACTGCAAAATCGCATAAATTTTGTTAGCTTTGCTTCACCTTGGAAGATCCACTGTGTCGATTGTCGCTTCGTTTTCGGTTCATCACAATAAATTTATGTTTCTTCTCGGGTGACGATGTCATACACATGTTTTGACTGACCACTTGCAAACTTCTTCAGATTTTCTTGCACCAATCCACACGTGTTAGTTTTTGAGCTTCATCCAAATTATGTAGCACCCAACGTGTGCATAGCTTTCTGGCACTCAAATGTTGGTGAAAAATGGTATTGATTGCAGTCCGGATGCTTCAAGACGCCTTAATTTCAGCATAGGTGATTCGCCGGTCTTTCTCCACGAGGCAGCGTACAGCGTCAACGTTTTCGTCAGTAACCGCAAATTTTGGACTTCGTCATTAAGAAAATTTCGGCCACGGCGGAATTTCAAAAACCACTCTTAGACAGTGCGGTCTGATGGAGCTTCATCTGGAAAAGCATTGCGAAGTCGTTCGATGCACTGTTTTGGAATGAGAGACGATTTAAGATCGTAAAAAATCATCGCCCGATAACCTCTTCGACTTAGACTTAGACAATCTGTCAACTTCAGTTGTCTACTGAATTTGTATCATGGCACTTTTATAAAGAAATTGTAAATCAATTTCTAGCCTACTTTGCGGAAATGTATATAGTGACGTTCGTATAAGTGCAGGTGTGAAACCGATCAGCGTCTCCAATAGCAAGTACAGGTGGTCAGTGCAATTCTTTACAAGCAGGGGCACCTTATTGGGGGCTTCCAAAGGTGTCAGTAGCGGCATAGTGGGGACGATGAGGTGGCTGCCGATGTCGAAGGCGTCGTTGGTTTATACTGAAATTTCTCCCGGTTTATGACGAACAACGTAGTTGTGTCCTTGTTAGTGCGAGAATATACCGTTGGATCGAAAACACTAGTTTAAGCAGATCGTGGTATTGACCTGAAGCAGGTAGTAAGTCCTGTTCAAGATCAGCAGATACTCCCAGGGCATAACCCAACTTTAACAAGTTTATAATCACCTCTGTTTATTGTATAAACCTTTTTCAATAAAAGTGAGCACCTACTAATTATAATTCTGTTTAAACAGAAGTATTAACCTTGTTTTATATCTTTAACTTTGTTTGGAAAAAAACAGCCAAACGTTTGAATTTGATTTACTCCAATTCTGTTTCGTTTAGATCGCCTGGTATATGAGAACGGGAAAGAGATGTAGCATATGCGCAGATAGCTGAAAGACTGCAGGCAATATTGCCACGAAACGCTGGTATCTGAATTGACCTCTTGTTTGAGTGTGCCTCCTTAGGTAGCTCAGTAGCCAAGATTTTCTATTAATTATGTATTTTGTCCCTAATATGACATCTCATTTTGTAAATGGCCTTGATACTAAAACTTATTTACTGTGTACATCTTAAATAAACAGTTGTATTTTAATATTTTTGCAGTGGTGTGCAGGATGTAGCAAGCCTGATTTACAGAAGCAAATGTATAAATGCTCAACAGTAGTATAGTGTGAGATTAACAAATACGATATATTCAAAACAAACTCCAATAGAAATGTCCTAAAATTTCCGTTGCTTTTAGTAGTTTTAAATGATTCGGAATGTTTACGCAGATAAAGGTTTGTCTGAAGTGGGTCCGTCCGCCATCTATACTAATCGGCAGTGCCTATTTGCTTCTGTCTCCGAAAAAACTTTAGGTAGGTTTGGGACCCGTCTATCACATCAGCAGAAGAGCTGCGTAGGTCGGAATACCTCTGTGACAGCTCCTGCGCTTTGCAACGTTTCGTTGTGGCTCGAGCTGAAACTAAAAATATTAAATGGCGATCCACGTTTTTTTGTTTAAATCAGTTTGACCACGTGATAATATTTAGAAGTAACTTACACACCTGGTACCAATTTTCGTGCGTGAATCTGTAAATCAGAAGCGACAAGACACTCTACGCCAGCTTGGGCCTGTTGGCCTATTGCGTGCTGGACATAATTCACTTTTGAAGAATCCCCAGCGCTGTAACCATCTGTCATGGCTTTCGCGCCGTGTGTCAAGGAGATTCTTCAAGGAGCTGTTATCTCTGCAGAAAACGTGGTAGACACTCCCCGTTTTTCCGAAAGAGCTCGTTACTACGTAGGTTAGACTTTTGTTGAAATACGGAGGAATTTGTGATCTAATAGCCCGTAACCTTCAAACGGCCGCAACTTACGTTGAACTTCAGTCGGGTTGCTGTGCTGCTTTGTAGGCTTCGGACGGCTTGCTGCCAGGTGTCTCTTTGGTGGAACGGGTCAGTCGGGTTGCTGTGCTGCTTTGTAGGCTTCGGACGGCTTGCTGCCAGGTGTCTCTTTGGTGGAACGGGAGTGCAGGTTTAGGGGATGATTTCCACCACTTATAGATCGGCTTGACAGCGGGCGCTTCGTGATTTTCACTACCAATAAAATCGGCTCGAGGAATGGAGGTTTTGCAAGTCTGGATGAGGGCGGATATCTCAATCGATAAAATAGACTCGACGAGGACAGATTTGACTCAAGTGAATTTCGGTACCAACGGAGTCGGATCGATGAAGGAATGATTCTGGCTTTTTAGGCAGGTTTCGGAGTACCGGTTGGTTTATTCTGGTGAATCTCGGCTCCGTTCTCGGACTAGCTGAAGCTTTCTTTTTCAGAATGGAAGGGAGATCCGTATCGGTTGGATTGACCCATATCGCTGGAGCAAACGGTGCTTCTAGTGTTTGTTTTGGCGGCGGCTCGCTTGGCAAGATCGAACAAATCCGGCAGCGGCTTCAGGCTGAAAGAGCTCGATTCATGATTGCTCTGGCTGCAGACGACTCGGCGTGAGTCCCGTAGAAGCTTCAGGGTTTGGTGCTGCTGACTCCTCCAGGTGGACCTAGACCCAACTGTTGTGGAACTCAAGATCTGCAGCTGGCTGGATATCGTCTTCTTATACCTTTTATCTAGATCATCTCTGCGTACTGGAGACAAGGCGTCAATGGTGGCGTAGGTTGGTAGTGTTTAAATTCAAACATCTTGATGATTACAAATTCAATTTGTGCAGGCGCACACGTTACAATGTGAGTGCCAAAACATGTAGTAAAGATTTTGATGAGCAGTAGCTATGGTGTCAAGTTCATGCTTTGCATGAATAATTTCGTGAGCCTAGAAAGAGATGGTACTTATAGGCAGTGTTATATATGGAAAAAGTATCTGTACAATGCGAGTTAATATAAGAAGTTGGCAATCCCAAGCATGACAATTGTAAAATGGAAATTGCCTTATTTAGGGAGTACTCCTGAGCGGTTTCATTAAACACAGTAGTTGTCCTATAATTTGAGGGTCGAAGCGGTAACTATCCTATCTAGCCACCCCTTACATTTTACTTAGGGGACTGACTACCAACAATGACAGTGACCAAAGGCAGGATATTCCTGCTGTTTAAAATAAATTCAAAGAGAGAATTTATAGGTTGGTTATACTTTGTAGGTAAAAAAGACAACAAACTGAAGATAGAGAAATGATAGTGTTCATGGTATCGGCGTCTCCTTCTTGAGATGTTTATTTGTAATTTTAAATATAGTTAAGATTAGCTGTTCAGCTATTTAAATTTATATTAATTCCAATGGGCCAATATGACATAGCGAATTTTTGCGTTAGCATCATGGACGCGAGTACGAGTTCTTTGCTAAACCTTTCGGGAGCGACTACAGGAATTACGTATCGAAACCTCTAAGGACTACAAAATAGCATTAGTGCAGATAATAACAGGTACTACTGCTTTAGTCACAAGAAAAACAGAAAAAGGGGATAGACATTTTCTATATAATAACAATAAAGATACACAAATAGAAAATCAAATTTGCTTCACTGAGAAGTCTGCTAGAATTACGAGCGCTTGATGAAATATAAAGATGATTTATAAAGCTCCAATAGCAGGTAGTCCGTGGGCTTTCATTTAGCAAAGAAATTTACATACGTATAAACACTGTAGGATGAAATATAATTGATATACCTACGGGAAGAACTATCTGTACGTGTTATCCAAGACAACTAGAACTGGGGCAGCCAATATAAATTGCTGAAATTCTGTTTCTAACTTAATTGTCAACTTCTTCCGACGTTGCTATTAATTACAGTTGATGTAGGATATGCAATAGTTTAAAGCCTCGCTGAAGCTAATTAAAATATGTTGCCCCAGTTTCTTCGTTCTGATTTACAAATGCTAACGATTTAAAAATTAAGTAACAAATAGTCGAGTCAGAACAGGACACATATCCATTAAACGTAAAATTTAGGTAGGTAAGTATGATAGTAGAGTTGCAATAATCAAAATGAGTACAGCAAAACAAATAGCCAAGAATAATAAAGTATAGTAGTAGTATCTACTACGCAACGCTATAAAATAGTAGAAGTAATTTATTGCTGTCTAACTATTAGCTTACTAAAAAGTGAAGGTACTTAAAGATAAACGTAAAGTCGTAATAAAAACCAATTGTAGAGTAGCCATTAAAAATTGGATTTAGGATAAACAAAGCGCAAGACGATCGCTTATAGAGATGTTACCCCTAAAGCTCGCAACAGAATAGAAGAACAACGCCTACATCTTCGTACAGCCAACCTTGCGTATATAAAGCCGGGATTACAACAGTGTCTAATGCTCAGGTATTTCGACAAGATCAGCGAAAGATTGCCTGAACGGTTGGCGTAGAAGAAATAGTACAACTTAAAGAATAACGTGAGAAGCTACTTATTTTATATTTTTAGTGAACCAAATATCCAGCAGTGGATACGAAAGCATGAGCACCTTCTGTGTGGTATCCTTAAGGTCCTACCTTTTAATATGCCTCGTAGATGCACCCGTGTTTAGAAGCTGCTTTTGGGTGACCACTGGGCGGCGGATACTTATCTACTTATCTGATGTATAACATTGACGATACATTTTAAATATATTTGTTTTCTTACTTAAACGAGATGTAGCATAGTCCTAGCTAGTTCTAATTCTCGGCAGAATATGGTGTGAGTAAGAACCAGGGAGCGGCTCTTAGGGTTACCAAAAATCTCATGAATCTTTATACAAATGAGCGTCAAACGTTATACACAACATAAAACATAAATCTAGCCACCAAAACAAATCACCATCTACGTTGTAAGCCTCTAACTTCAACCTAAATCTAAAACAAAACGAGCAGGTTCATGAAGGGTCGTAGCATAAATAACAAGGAAAATATATCAGTAACAGTGAATAGATTATAATATCACCAAAAGTGTAACAATTATCAAATGTAATTATAGGTGGAGGCTGAATACGGCCCAGAAATGGTAAGTAAGAATTAATTCAGGTAAGAACTGACACTTTACAGCAGCAAATAAAAATAAATGAGATTGGAGGCACCAAATCAAAAGGACACAAATAATTGATTGTGACTGTAATTAAAATTCAAACATCACACATGTGACAAAAACTAACAATTAAAACTTCTAACCTCTTTACTACTAGTTGCATAATGTCGAACGCAACCGATTCAATTATTTATATACTTGGTCAATGTTATACTTGGAAATCACTTCATTTTAAATATTTAAATGATTGAATTCACATTAACTAGCAATCAATATGTACTAAGCTGGTTATCAAAATCTTCTAATTAATTGCAAACTTTAACCCATTTCAATATAATGTAGGCACAACGTTTGCATTTTTACTTCCTTTTACGATAAAGGAAGTGTACCTGTGTGTCTGTCTGTCTGTCTGTCTGCGAACAGAGTATTTCAAAAACGAAAAGCGGTATGGCGTTGAAACTTGATATATAAGTTTTCTCTACTATCTAGATGCAACAGCAAGCTTTTCAAGAAAATCAGATAAACGGAAGTATGATGCTTTTTCATTTGTTTTCGATTTTTTCAAAAACGGCTGTAATGATTTTTTTCAAACTTTACATTTTTAATGTGTATTGATGAGTGTCTTTTTTATTGCTTTATTAACTCCTATTTTAAACAGAACACCCGGTATATTATTACATTTTCGAATTCAGTTTAAAATTTTAAAGAAAATTTGTCTTTACAACTAACTCTAAAACCTTTATTTTGGGAGCCATGTAATATATAACAACTGAAAACGTTATTTTAACTGCATAATCAGAATCATAACTATTGAAGTAGTAAAAACATGCATTTTCTCTTTAAGTCGTTGGTGGATTGTGATTTAAGTAAAAAAGTACATTACAAAAAATAATATTTCCTTATAGATATTTCAGTATTATGCAACAGATACTTGCAACTGATTTTCCAATAAAAATAATTAAGGCAATGCAATTCTGTTCAGGATAATTCGAATTCCGTTTAATTGCTGTTCGACGGACGTAAAGTCCCGCTTGGGCAAGCGGTATATGAAATGCCCTGGCTTTCGTGTACTTTTTATGATCCTCTTGGGGCTAAAATGAGATCCATTCGTTCTATTAAAATTAATTGCTTCTTTCTGGAATAATAAAAGTTGAAGTAAAATCCTCTTGGCAATGAAACGGTCGAGTAAGCAGCACATTGCTGCAGTAAGTGTTAAAAAATTGATCCTTCTGAAAGCGTTGCTCTCTACTTCGCTGTGCCTTGCAACATTGCATTTTCGCTGAGGTATTTTAAGAGGGACGTAGTTTTAGTTTAGTGATTGCGGTTTAGGTTTATTACTTAATCGGCTTGAGATGTGTAAACTGCAGTGTGAAGTAACAATAAAAACTAAAAAAGGTTTTTTTCTATTTTAAAATATAATTGGCGGTATAATTTACACCAACCACATATCACACCGTTGGGCCAGATCTTCAAACCTTGTAATATGTTCTGGCCAGTAGGCGAAATTTGAATTTTTTAGTGTGTTTCTATTTAATAAATCAATTAACTATGATGTAAATTGGCTACTTTTAACCTATTGTATTAGTCAAGATATGCCATGGTCCTTCTTCTTTGTGACAATTATGACGTACTAACCTCACTGTCTTTCCTAAAGGAATAAAGAATTCCGAAATATTTGCTGAAACAGATTTATCGTTTGAATTGTTGATCTGAAGAACGGAGATCAATTATAAACTATATTGTTTTCTCTTTCATAAAGCAATATACGTGCTTAACCATCGCTGCGATCCCCTCTTTAGGTTGTAATTTTATATCAAATATTCCACCGCAGATCTGTCAACTGACAAACTGACACCCTTTTATTGTTGTGGAACAAGTTATCGACATATAAACCGATAATATCGAAGTATTTATAGTAATAATACTGACAATAAAAGTGGAGGTAATCATCAACAGAGTTTGCGTTTTGAAGTGGAATTGGGCAGGTCACGTAGTAAGAAGGGAACAGGGAGAACGTACAAAGTAGATAAAGGCTCCTAAAGAGATCGGCAGACTATACTAGAATGTTGTCGTGGTGGTTGGGCTCGCTCGCTAAATTCATCTTTAGTGCTAGATAGGCGATAGAGTAACTAGTGGCAAGGACACGTTTATCGAACAGCACTACGACCGGGTATAACACATACCGAGACGAAAATAGCTAGTAAAAATAAGAAATGTATTAGACGGGAACAGAGGCGAAAATATCAGAAGAAGCAACCATATAGACAATGTTAAGGAATAGGTCCTACGTAAAAAGAGGAATGGAGGATATAAATAAACAAAATTACGTAAGACGAAATAATAGAGACAGTAAGAGATAATTCACCGGAAGACTGCAGAAGTATTGGACGACCACGGAGGATGCGTTGTCACAATTCAGGTACCTTCGGAATAAACCTGGAGAAGAACTGAAGAACGGACATGTTTTAGTCTAACTAAAAAAAAGCATATAACACTGCGAAAATTACTACCTCTATTGATCTGATGGATCGGAAGGAGCTGCGATGGTGTAATTGTTCGGAAATTGATTCAGCTGTAACATAGTTATATTACTATGGTAATTAATACTTGATTTTGTTATAATAATATAAATAAATGTATTTAATCATGTCATATGAGCCGGGTTTCTACATCATAGCCAATATTATCTTGAGATGTACATTATAGGAAATACATTTTAAATAAACTTAATTACTTTGGTATCTTTTTAATAATTTAAAATTGTAAAAGTTTTCAATAATGCTGATTTAACTACTGGGATATCTACAATACTGTATTTATTTAACTAATGGGAACCATATTCAAATATGGCGATCCAACCTCACAATTTCGCAAAGCAAATTCGTTATTGTCCGAGAAATATCAGTGATTACATAATTAAAGCATTGCCTAGCTGATAACAAATGCTGTAAGTAAATACACCTCGCAAATAAAAAACTCTCAGAGGACGCGTCTTCCGGAAGTAAATAAAAAACCGACCACTAATTTCAATCTTTTAGGATTAACTTTCCTGACTATTCTCTTGCCTTTCCGATGGAAACTAGGGCTCAACTTGAGTTCCTAGCAAGTCCCACGATGTCTGGACACCTCATTCTCAGTTTTCCAGCTGATACAAGCCGCTGAACGCCCTGCAGAACGAGTCTTGTAGCTAGACCTATCCGAAAAACGCCTCCAATTTAGCCGTCGTTTCACACTTGGGGCTCCAACTGTTTCCCACGAACGTCGCTGCATTTATCTAGCTCACAGGGGCTCCAATTACACTGCGCGAAGCTCATACACAATCTCGGAAAAGCCACCCAACACTCGATGCACAAATAACTACAGTACACCCAAATGGTATAGAATTAATTTTCAAACACAATGCATTGGGAAAAATGGGGAAAATATTTATTGAGGAAGCCAAAATTAACACTAAGTTTGGCTTCCTTTCGCCAATTGCTAGTGTTCGATCTTATACTGTTTTACTTACATTATTTCCAAGCCTGCGCTGACTACATGTTGTTTTTCAAATCAAGGTTAGCACTATTTTTAATATTTTTACACAAATTATTATCAAGGCCAATGCTATTTTATACAATTTGCAAAATTAAACTAGCATTATGGACCACTTCTAAAATATTTCTTGTTATGCTTGAAATACGAGTATCAATCATATAAATAAAGGAGAACGACCCAAACGTGTGCGTCCGTCACAACAATTGCAGACGCAATGTCCCCCATTTGCGTTGGCATGCATTTCGCCGTCGCCTAGATTTCGTGACCGGGGCGGAGTCCCGAGGGCTCTTTGGAGAGGGGCGGAGCCCCAAATGTCACTTGGAGAAGGGCGGAGCCTCGTAAGCCCCCTTGCAGAGGGGGGAGCCCCGAGTGCCCACTTGTAGAGGGGCAGAACTTTCAGAGCCTCCTTGGAGAAGGGCGGAGCTCCCGTGGAGAGGGGCGGAGTCCCCGTAAAGAGGGACGGAGCCCCCGTAAAGAGGGGCGGAGCCCCGAGGGCTTCCTTGTTTGGTCAGGTGGACGACAGGGGGAGGAAGGGGAGGGGTGTGTAACAGAACGGAGTGGCCCAATGTAATAGGCCTAAAAATGGTGGTAAATTGAATAGAATAGCAGATCCTCCTCCATGAGGGAATCCAATGTCTCTGCAGTGGGGTTTTAAGAAGAAACCTGACGGTGTATTAATGTTATTTGAACTCATGCATTTTACTTTAGGTAGGGCACCTTTTATTTCATAGATCTAAACATGGAACTATAAGAAACCAGATCTGAATTAGCTGCATAATAATTATGTATGTATGAAGAGCATAATCAAGAGATTATATCAAGAGGAAATGTTTAAAGCGTGACGCGAATCGGAGAGGTTTAAATAACCCGACGGATATAATCGTGATTATGCACGTGGTACACACAGCGCTTATATTTTGGTTTTCAAAATGGGCAAAATTCAAGGATTCAATACTTTGGCTACAGACTACCGCATCATCGTTATGAATTTCTGGTGTGCTATGGTTTCTATGCAAATTTTTGGCGTTAATGTTAGAGTCCGTTATACTGCTTAGCAACTTTATAGGCACTCGGGCTGTAAAAGCCATTTACGCCAGCTATCGAGGGCCAGTAAACAGGATTATAATGACAAAATTAAGTAAAATGTATTAATAATTGTTACATTTAAAGAGTTCATCCTTTCATCTCTATTCAGACTGTCAATATACTGTTTCCAATTAAATTGACCCTTAAGTACAAACATCCGGAAGTTTTGCCGTCTCAGCGTTTTCATTTCAATTTAATATTTATTTTCTATGGGTTATCCTAAAATAATAACTTTCCCTTTTATTTACATTAGAACGCAAATTACAAACATAACTTACGAACACCCAAATATGTTTTAAAATAAATTACTAATATCGAATTAGTTATAACGTACGCCAAAATCTAACTAGATAATTAGAAGGTATCTGACCCGTGCTCCTGTCGTGGTCAAAGTGAGGCAAGACTGATGTAGGAGCATTAAGCTCGAATTCCAGAATGTTTCCGTTTATATAGGTCCCTTGTGCAACGCGAAAGGATTCTCTATTATTTGAATACAATAGGTTTTGTCCAGCCGGGCAAAGGCTGAGGGTTGAAATCTTCACTTTTTCCTAAGAGAAGAGAACCCCCTGCTCGAGTTTGTGGTCCTATTGTCCAGCAGGGTTGATTCTCACTTTCCTTTGGCCTATTGTTATTCGATTCGGACGTCTGTTCGTTTATTGTTCGCCGCAATTGCATTTATTCCTTGACGTGAAAGGGATAGATGGAGATCATGCTGTGCTGATCCGGAATGCCTACTGTTACAGACTGTAGCGCAACGTTTGGAAGGTTCGTTAGATTCATTGCGTGGCGTGACGACATTACTCAAATCTGGCGTTAAAGAGATTTCTTAACTGCAAGCACACAATTGATTTTGATGCTTTCACTAGAACCGTGGCACCCCAAATTTTCATTAGTGTTACCGCCGGTAGTTTTACGATCCTAATTGCGAACGGTAGTTCTTGACGTTTTCAGGCAGTTTGGCACAACTCCTCTACAAGTAACTTAAGCACCGAGAAGCTAAGGTTTAAAATTATGCTTTGAGTGTGAGCAATAGATAAATGAAGGTTGTTCAGTTCAACCGCATTATGATATTACCTGCTTGCATCGACACATCACTATTCTAGACTTAAATATACTAAATTGGGCGTTTTCTTTACTACACATTATATAATGTATGCAAATAGCAGGTTCTAATGTTAAAAAGTGATCTCCATCGATAGGTTTTAAAAAGCAGTTGTATGACATTTGTAGTAGGGATGACAATTCTTTTTACACTTTGTTGTTCTACAAATAAATTTGAGCTAGTTCGGCAATTTTTTAACGTTGAAATCAACATTTAGTTATCGCTTAGCCCTATAAAATATTATTTCTATTAATTTAAGCTACTTTACTAAATTTATGGAAGGTTTTAACGTTGCGGTAGAACAGACTAAAATGCTATTAGACGAATCGATAACGTATATGTCGAATACGTAAACATAAAATATGATCGAGAAAGTTTTTATGAGTTTCTAGAAGCGGTACAGCAGGGGATTGAAGAATAATAAAATAAAGAGAAAATTTGTTTCTCATTTTAAAATAGGTTTTAAGGAATAAGAGGTAAACTTCATCATTCCTGCTCAATACAAAATTCTGTTAACCTTTATCCCAACGAATGTATATTTTAATAATAATAAACTAGATAATAAATAAATTAGGTTTTATTAAATGAACTGTGCAGTTAATCGTTTCGGTTGCAAATTTGTAAATGTGTCTCATGGATCAGTATGATCTGAACAAGTTAAGGCGTGCATATATTTCAATAATTTTTTTAGTTATAAATGAAGTACAATTCTGGTTATTCAAGTTCTAAAAATTACGTGACCCAAATGAATACCGTTCCGTCGTAAGCATTCCTGAAACTGCACCTTCAGATTTTGCATTATCCTCAAAAGTACCTCTTGATAAATTGCATTTACTTCTTGTTGAATTGTATCCCTGAGTTTGCCAAAGTCGCTACAGATAAATACTACTTTTAATGTACTCCTATTAAAATGAAATCAAGTACGGGGACCTAACGCCCACGTGGGGCCTCAGTGACACCCAGCAACGAATTTTGAACGTTTCTAATAAAAAATTTGAATTGCTCAGTCAGATCACCATTTTGTCAAAAAACAAGCAAAGAACATTTACATAAACGAAAATCATGTAAAAAAATGGTAAACACATAAAATATACACGACTGTCTCTGAGGGTGTTACGAAGACCCCACGTTGTCGTGACATCTTGTTATATTATAACGGTAGGATAATAACATACATTTTCAATTATAGAACAATTTCTTCTAATGCGATATAGGCTGTTGACAGCTGGGAAGCAAACGCCCCTGCGTCCTTACGAAGTAGCGGCCACTGGTTGCAGGTAATCATTTTCAGCATCTGCTGTAATAACTTAATAAATGATTGTTTCTTATGGTTAGCATTGCGCGTTTCAAAAAAACTCGCATGATCAAATTGAAGTTTGCCATAACTTGATACATACTAGTACCCATTGAAGCTAATGAACTACTAGTCAGAGAGAACTAATTTACATCTGGCTCTTGAACTATTTTCCCAAAAATATTCAAAAAAACTCAATAAAAAAAATATTGACTGTTATGGTTAATACACTCGTTACTGTTGCGTAAATGCCATCTTATTTTCGTGTTTGCTTGATACAAGTAAACTTAATGCAGTGTAAACTTTTGCCTGTCACAGAGCCATACGTTTTCATAAACAAAATGCAATTTGAAATTCACTTACAGACTTAAGTTAACACATGACTAGTTTTTTTAATACACGATATTATTAGATGTCATCACATATTTTATTAATTTATCACATCTATATAAATAAAAATCAATTGCCGCATGTATGTTACATCAACATTCGAGAACGACTCAACCAATTTGGCAATTTTTTTTGTTGTGTTCGTAATTATCAGAACAAGGTTTGTATGAAAGAAAAATTTGGGAAAATCCACCGGAAAATTCGGAAAACCAAAAAGATGATTTTGTATGGTATTTCTGTATGGGATTTCGTATGTTTCTATTTCTGAATGGCTTTTCGGAGAAAAAAAAAATGCTAAGATCGGAGTAGAAAAATCGATTTTTTCAGGACGAAAAAACTGGAATAGAAAAATGAAAAAGTCATGCTTGAAAACATACACGCATAGGTTCACGTAATATTATGCCCGGGCAAAGCCGGGTAGGTCACACCTATGATGTATACAAGGAATGAGAAAGGATATTTCGAAATTCAACCCCTAAAAGGGTAAAATGAGAATTCCAGTTATGTATGGAAAAATAATATTAAATAGACATTTCGACTGGAAACTTCGTAGGAAGCAGGTATTTCGTCATTTTCCGAAAATCAAACCCTTAGGAGGTGAAATGGGGTAAATAAGCCTAAAAAATCGATATGGGTGTCGTTATTGGGGTCTCTTTTTGGGACGCTGATTGCAAAAATGGCATTTATTTTTAAGTCCAACACGGTGTACATGTCATAAAATTAAAAGTCTATAGTGGTGAAACGGGGTTTCAGAGACATATTATTTTTGGACAGAATAACGTTTGCCGGGTCAGCTAGTAAATGCCAATTTTCGTTAAAAATATGAGGCTTTGAATGTCATTTTATTTAAGGATAGATGGTATAAACGGGCAGATTTATGCGATTTATAATACACAGCCGCGTAGGACTTAGATTTATTGAACACAAGTTATTTATAATGGTTTGTTCAATGGCTCTAGACGTCGCGTCGTAGCGGGAACTAGAAATTTTTATTAGTTATTATTAGATCTTCCTTTTGACAGGATTGAGACATCTGTCACCGTGTTCTTTTGACATACCCAGTCCATATTCCCCTACAATATCGCTGCGATTTCCTTCGTCGCTCCTATTACTATTATTGCGGGTCAATGATTTTAAAAATATTGAAGTTTCGTTTACGTCGTTTGTTACGTGTAATTTATCATTTAGATGCAAGCAAGAATTGTTACGTATAATTTTTCGTTTAAATACATTCAGTTCCAGTTGACGAAATGTTTCGAGTGTCTTGCAGTTCCAAAGTGTATATTTGGTTGCATACTCATTTTTCAATTTTGGGATGTTTTTGAAAATTTTTAAAATAGATTGAGAGTATGATTTAAGGCGGCCATTTTATGAGACTGATTTCGTCAGATTGTTTCTGCTGAGGAAGTAGGTGTGCTACAGAATTTTCACTTCATGTGGATAATATAATTCCAAAAATTACGTGAATCCTTTGGCTCAGCCGTATAAAATTTTGTGTTAGATTGCTTGAATGGAGCCAGTTATACTGGGATAATAAATTATTTCTGCATGATCACTCACCTGAGGCCACCTTCCAGCTCTAGCCTCCTTTTCTCTTTTTTCGTCTTACTTGTGCCATATTCTGCATGCCCCTCTTCGGCTGTGATGTCGCTTTGCTAAAACACCTGGAGGACCGACTCACACTTCGTGTGGCTGCTCTTTCGAAGCTTGGAGTACAAGGTTTTTCCCCAGTGCAATAGAAGGAAAAAGCCCTGTCGCACATCAGGTTGCACAGTCGTTGGAAACCATCCTCAAGCCCACCACCCTGTATAGCTGCTTTGACGACGCCGCTGTGCTCTGCATGCACCAAGAAGGTACTGTCCTTTGTACCCACTTCTCTTCTGCATGTACTTAAATACCGTTAGTGCTGTTACCATGAAATTGTATGCGTTGTGCCTATCTTTTATGCTGGCGATATTCCTAACCGATTGTGCTCAGAAATCGAGAAAACTTGACGTTCATCTTATGCGGTTAGTTATGCGAAATAGTTGGTTTCACTGATTATGTATTTAATATTTCCTATATTGGCTACCCTGCCTGTTAGCATTTTTCTCGCGTTCAATGTTCCTCAAAGTTTTTAAACTTAATGCTTTTGCGAGGATCTCCGGGAGATTAAACATTAAAAACTACTCCTTTTTAGCGCTGAAAATACACCGTTAAATGTAAAACACCTAGGCGATGGTACCATTCGTTAGGCCGCATTTATAAAAATTAATTGATCGTTGAAGCGATTTCATGAGACTCCCATTTATCGATATCGCAGTACTTTAAGTTACTATATCCTTGTAGTTGAGATCCGTGTGCTCGAGCGAAATGAGAGTTAAAATCATGGAGTTTTGTTGTTCATTTCAAATTTATTAGAACTACAGCCTTGTACATCTTATAAGTAAAACTAAATTAAATCTACTATTCCAATTATAATACAAATATCCTATCACAGATTGTTGTCTTCGAGTATGATGCAGAGTTTGTACGTGGACATACTGTAAATAAATAATTAGGTTATTTCAAGCTATGGTGTTTTCTATCTTTTATTATTTTTATGAAACAGCTAATTGGCTTAGGAACTTACACGAATACCTGTAGTTTTTTTTTTGGTTTGGACCGTCTAGAACCAGTGGCGCTTCCGGACAACCCCCCCCAAATCCTGCTCAGGAACTAGCTTGCAAAAATTTGCTACACTACGAAACAATTCCTGAACCACCGTGTTGTAAGTTATTTAATTTCCTTTCTTTTGTGTACAGAAAATTCCCCGTGTAGCACGTTATAAAATATTTCTACATTATCGCCTGAAACATCTCATCTATGATCATATGCAGTTGTATGATGTTGAGCCGAACTTGCTGCGAAATGTATTATGCGGAATAATGCCGGTATGAATTATTTTACCTATGTTTTAACTTACAATGAGATCATATCCGTTACAATGCTAAGGTACATTGTGTAAAGGGCCTGATTTATCGCGCCAGAGCTTTTTATTATATAAACCCCGTGGAATAAAGTTGACCTGTGACTTTGATGTTGTATTAAGTAGCTGTATTCGAAAGCGCACTGAGTGCATTCGGGAGTTTATGCCAATCCATGCCAGATATGGCTAATAATATACTGACGGGACGTAGTGTAGCGGTATTTTATGGGATTACTGATTGAATTGTGGCAGCAAGCAGGGGCCAGCCAAGGTGTCTACGAACTCTTGATTTTTAGAGTGATATCCGAACCCAAGGAAAGAGTCTCCGAGGATAATACATCTGTCGCCTGGAAGTTGCTACAGCGACTACAAGGTAAAATTACCCGATTTCTGTATCGACTTCGATAAGTGCAAATTTGAACAACAAAGCATCAAGTGGGACAACCCTCGGTTTTTCCAGCAGTAAAAGTGAAACTAGGTTGGTTCCATCCAGTGCTAAGTTGCGTCACACTTAGATCACAGCACATGGTGGCCTCATCTTTTAACGAGCAAAGCATGTGGTCAACAAATGCCTGTCGGCTGATACTAGCGTCGCAGTACCAGACTGAAGTAAATTTGGTGTACTGCGTGAAATATATTTTCATGAACTTTCACGCTAGCGTTAATGTTTTGCGTTTTGGTTGTTGCATCTGGGGCAAACTGTAAATGCGAGTAGAATTTAGCTCTTAGTTCGTAGCATTGTAAACTAAACTTTAGTCCTTTGATTATTCATGGCATAAGTTAACGTCAAACTATAAATGCGAGTAGAATATAGCTTCTAACCCGTAGCTATGCAAACTAAATATGAATCTTCATTATTTACGGTATATATTATTTTCGTATTGTCATATGTTTTTCGGACTTTTTCCACTGACATTCAGAGAACAATTTCGTATTCTCGTTCTACACTTATTTTATTTGAATTTATGTAAACCAACATACATAGTATATTACATTTATGTAAGCAGCCTTGGGTTTCATTCGTAGCAGATTTATTTTCAAAATTATTGTTGCGTACGAGACAATCTAGGGGCAAGCCTACGTTGGCAATCCCATAGCTGCTGCTGAGGTATTAAACGGGCTTTGTGCATTGGCGTCTGAACTAGCTAGCAACTTAAAATCAACCAAAATTAAAATAACGGAGAGGTTGAACAAATGGCGCGTTACAAATGTTTCTAAAGTAGTATATTCGCACTTTTCTAAGTTAATCCATCGCATATGAATATTTTCTAGAAGCTAGATTTCCATACCTCTCATTTACTTAATTACGTCATGTGTCTTCTTAACTTTAAATAAACCTTTGGAATTCCAGGTTACTGCCATTCTCATAAATGATCCAAAAATTCTTAGCACCCTCTATTCGTTGAGGTACTTCCGGGGCCTGATGACCCTTCTAAATATTTTCCGTAGCCTATGTAGCATTGAATACTAGATTAATCTTCTGATACCGATGCAACATCTCTATCCTATTGCCGATTACTCTCGCTCATCATCACCGTAGTTTTGGTAGGTCTGAACCTTTCTTTATCCCAATGTCTGAGAAATATGTTTCTTCTAACTAAAGATGTGATAGTTTAAATGTTTATTTTTCGACATGGTATTGAAGTGGGCACCACTGCCAGTTTATTTGAATATATTTTATATGTGCTGTGTATATAAATTGATGGTTCCAAGAGGGTATTGAATAATATTAGCGTTCAGACGATGAACATGGTAACAATACTACCACAGTGACGCTGAAGATTATGTCTAATGTTCAAAGCTTGAAACTGGAATTGGCATGTCTCAACGAATGGCGAAAAGGCGCTTTACTTATCTCCAATTATTGGATCTTTAATCTTCTTCGGTCCAATTGCACGCTGCAATAAGGGTTATAGTTGCAGAGTTCAACCCCGATACTAAATCCTCAGAAAACAAAACAAAAGTACGTGTTAGGGGCACATTTTACGTTTATTTTATTGCCAACATCCGGAAATTGCCGTTGTATCAGCTCTAAATTATAGGTGCAATCACGTGCAAAGAAATATCGCGATATAAATAGATGTGGGAAAATAAATCTGTGTCACCGATTTTGCACCGCGCTCCAAACAAAACCACACGTTCAAACCGCATTGTCCGCTAATCCTTTTTCATCCTGCCCCCGTGCGTCTTTGCTGAAGCGCAATGCGCTCTGTGCAGTTAATTAACGGACCCTCCATGTTTAACCTCTAGGCAGGCCGTGTACGTAGAAATCAAAACCGATAAAGCAATTTGCAGCAGATTAAGTGCAATTCGATTTTATGCGTCTTTGGGTTCGTTAAATAATACGTTAATGCGGCAATAAAATTGAATGGGTTTAAAATAGAGCCTTGCAATCACGAATTAAGCGAATCGCTGGCAATTGCAGCGCGCACATTTCCTGAGACCTGAAATCCTGGAGGGTTATCGTGTGTCAAGGTGAGAGGACTGCGAGTCAATTAATCTCATCAGATAACCTGGCATTATGTGCTCTAATTACGATGTGCTTCAGCTGCTATGCGTCATAATAAAATGAATAGTGGCGAATGCATTAGCGTCTCTGCGGAATTAATATGAACCTGCGAAAATAACTATTTTAAGGGCACTGACACTAACTGCAAGTTAAAAGTCGTATGTTGTGTTCGTATAAGTGTAACAATACATCGTTCCACAACTAGAGCAATTTATAATCGATGGAACAGAGTAACGTCTAATACCTACGCTTTGGTTCACAAAGAAACAAAAGAAAAAGACTTTGCTTCATGGTAAATCTAACCTACACTGATTGAATACGGTGAGTATACCCGAATAAGGAATTCTGTCAACCAGCTAAGGAAAATGGTTTGATGCAAATACCCTAAGAACATTGAATATGGTTTGTATAGTACACAGAGTGGTTGGACATTATGAAAGGGAAGTAAACGAATATGTACAGGTAAATACTAATAATACGAAGAAATTGTTTAATCACTTAAAAGCCTGTTACTTGGAGGAAGATTAACATTGCAACGATAACAACGCAAATGATCAATCACTTGGCGGAACAACAGGCAGAATCGCGAACAAGGTAATGACACTGAAATTTAGAACAACATGCATACATGATCGTATGTTCAACGAATTACTAAAATTTGTATTTGACACTGCAATAGCAACAATTCATCATCTAGTCAAGATAGTAATAAAAATTTAAGTTTGTAGCAAATTCCGAGGAAGTATAACTACCTATTCCTGTTTGAAAGAAACGAGAACATAGCAACACTATTATCTTGTTTCTCTTGAACACTTATTTATAACATGCAATGGAATAATAGATGTACACAGCTCTTTTCGGTTCGGTCGAGTCGTAAAAGATTATTATTATTAAGTTTTAGGTGCCACTGCGTTATTTACTCTAGTCTGAAGACATTTGTGATGCTCCGAATTCAGAAAAAAGACGTCCTAGGCGTCGTGAGAATTATTATTTTAGTTTATTTGCTGTATGAGTTTATCTTATCTTTCCCTACATATTTATTTATAGAGAAACAGTGTACCTTTATGGGCTATATTCGACACATAATACTACAAGAAAATCCCCTAAAGTTACGTTATTCCTATGGTAAGGTAATTTTAATACATTGGTCACAACCCAACCGACATGTTTCAATGACGTTTAGCTGTTTAGCTTTCCCACAAGGGAAACGCTCAAACCTAGTGTAGGTTAAGTAAACATTACCAATTACACCTATGTAGATAGCATAAATTTTAAGTTTAAAACAAAAGAGGCGTAACTAGTATATCTACTTGGAAAGATAAATATAATGTAAAAATTACATATAGTACCAGGGCGATTATAGCACAGTGTAGTAATTTACAATATCAAATTCTGAAGGGAAAAACTATACTATGGCCCACGCAATCCGCCAGCCAGTCTGTAGAACTTCCCGGACCTTGGAAAGTTTTGGCAGAGGTTGAAGTCTGGTCAGTGTTGAGGAGAAATTGAAGCTAATGGAAACATACCGCGCAATGCGTAAATCCGTTTCGATATAAAATAATCAGAAAAGTCCGACGGTAACTTAATTAGCGAAGAATGAAACTTCAAGGATTTAAGCACTGCAAAAGTTTTTATTATCTGATAGCAATCGAAGAGTTTCCACGACTGTAAAGCTACTTCTGGTAACAATGGCGCCACGAAAATGATAACACTTAAGCCGCACCGATCACAAACTGTAGGTGCGGTTGTGTGCCCTTCTACTTTCACTGTAAACGTGCTATCTCGTGCTCAAGGCAAACTCATAACTTCCAAGGGTATAAGAACAGCTGCGTACGCTACTATAGCCCACTATAGACCATAGACGTATAACTTTGCTAAACCACCAACAGAGGCATACATTTTTACCCTTTGGCAAATGAGGAGCGTTTACGTTTACTAGATGCAATCTATTTTGGTGAGGGGGCAGTATTGATTGCTCCACCTGAAATTTGTATACACAAAAAAAAGAAAACAAAATATATAATTTACAACACGGAGTAGTGTAGCAAATTCTTGCCAGCTAATTCCCTAGCAGGAATTGGGAGGGAAGGGATTGTCCGAAAGCGCTACTGGTTCGAGACGGTCTAAACCAGAAAACCTACAGGTGTCCGTGTAAGTTCCTAAATCACTTAGCTGTTTCATAAAAATAATAAAAGAAAGGAACACCATAGCCTCAATTAACCTAATTGTTTATTTATAAACTCCGCACCTTACTCAAGGAAGGCAACAAAATCTGTGATAGGATATTTGTTTGTAATTGGAACAGTAGATTTAATTTATTATACTTGCAAAATGTACAAGGTTGTAGTTTTAATAAATTTTAAGTGAACAACACAACTCTATGGTTTTAACTCGCAATTCGCTCGAGTACACTTATCTCAACTATAATCATATTGTGACTTAAAAATCAAGCACTGCGATATCGATAAACGGGAGCTTCATCAAATCGCTTCAACAATCAATTTTTTTATCAACGCGACCTAACAAATTGGTACCATACGCCTACACTCAACTGTGTATTTTCAACATTAAAGGGGAGTTGTTTTTAATGTCTAGCCTCCCGATAAATCCTCGCGTTGAATGCATGTAAATTTTAAAATGTTGAGTTCAGTTTACGAGCTGAACGCGACCCAAAAACGCTAACAGGGTAGCCAATCTAGGAACTATTAAATACTTATAAAGTACAAAACTTAACTATTCCGCTTAACTAATTGCACAAGGTGAATATGTCGCAGCGATGTCAGGAAAAACGCTTAGAGTTAACAGTACTAACGGTGTTTTCCGTTTTGAAAAATCAGATGGCTAACAACACGAAATGTGCACACGCAGAAGATACCTAGTGTTGCGTAGCAGGGCAGCTTCGTCAAAGTAGCTATGCCGGGTGGTGCACTCGTAGATGCTGTCCAAACCAATGTGCAACATGGGTGCGACGGGTTTTTTCGACAACTATCGCCCTGGGGAAAAGTCGTGTGGTCGAAGCTTCTGAAAGCTGTCACTCTGGGGAAAAAACTTGTGGTTTAAGCTTTGAAAGAGCAGCCACACGAACTGAGGGACTCAGAACTGCGTAGGGGTCGGTCCTCCAGGTGTTTTAGCAAGCGACATCACAGCCAAAGGGGGAGTACATGCAGAATATGGCACGAGTAAGACGAAAAAGGAAAAGGAGGCCTAAAATGACAAGTGTCGAACTCGATGTTCAAATGGAACTATAAAAACATACCAAAGTTGCAGGGTGGCCTCGAGTGAGTAATCTTGCTGAAATAAATTTTTATACCAGTATAACTGGTTTCATTCTAGCAATTTCACACAGCATTTCCTAAGGCTGAACAACAGAATTCGCAGTAACTTTGGAATTATATTATCTACATGAAGTGAAAATTCCAGATTACATATACAACCCCAGAAGGAACAATCTCTAGAAATCGGTCTCATGACCGCCGGAAATCATACTCTCAAGCTACCTTGAAAATTTATTATAATTCCTTAAAATTCAAGGTTTCCCAAAAACTTCCTAAAAATGAAAAATTAGGAACTGCAGGTCACTCGAAGCATATCTTGGCTGCATCTTAAATGAAATTGAATTGAAATTACACGTAACATAATTTCGTCATTAGGCAAATTTTTTTATAAAAAGAATGCCATCGGCCTCTAAGGCACCAACATTTTCTTTCTGCAAAGTCTTTGGACTGTTATAATTCTGTATAATTAGTGTAAGGCATCATTCAAAATATTGGAACCTGTTGTTTCAGATACATTAACTTGCTTAGGGATATTAATTTTAATTTATCGATTAATCAGCACTATATTCTCAGCCTTCTTCATCCAATCTTCTGCTCTTGCCTGGTCCTCTTGGCTTTAGGTCATCCCGGATTGTATTTCGGAAGCACTGAAGGTGATTACACAAGTATTTTTCTTGAAAATAAGTTATCGAGATATTTCACACTGCTTTCACCTTTTAATGTATAAGTTAAGTCCGGTAGCATTTTTGTAAAAAATTTAAAATGCTTCCGTACTCGAGACCGATTTCGCTCATCTTCGGAATATAGCTTCCAATTGTTTTTAAATAATTCAATGCAAACTTAACTTCCCACTCAAATTTATAAATGGTGCAAGTATCCAACAGGTTAAAATGAGAATTTTTACTTTAGTCTTCATTGCTAAATAAATTATTTATTAATTTAAATTTGTAGTAAGAGAAAACGCCCCACGAGAAATATTGACTGTTCACGAAATTATTGGGAATCCATGGGAATTTCAGAACCGGCTCTATTGCACGGGTCGCATGCCATGGCATAAATTATAATACATAACCCTTGGCACATACAACAGTATCTATTCAAATTTCTAATTTAATGAAATCGTATAATACTGGTAATGTTTCCACGAGAATATTTAGACAACAAGGAGACAATTCAGGAGTTTCGAAATAGGCAGCTAAATACTGCAAAGATGTATATTGTCGCCAATTTTGTTTAACGTCCATACGAGCAGTATAGCAGGGTTCTTGGATATATCAGAACAAACAAGTGAAACCTGTGATCTACATCTCCACTTACATCACTGAAATGGCGATTGTATATAAAAAAGGAAAGAACGGAGCGAACGTTCAGTTAGTTGACACTTTGTAAATAAGGAGATATATCTTGGATCTCTAGTTCTAAAACCCGGTTCGTGTGAACAAGAAGTTTGTATAAGGGCAACTTTAACTTCAGAAGATAGACAAATCTTACCCAATCTGGAGAAAAATCGGATGCAAAAATTACTTCATTTCCACTTACAGAGGTTGGCTGGTGTTCAAAGGAATTCTAAATATATTGCACTGGCTACTCTATTTTTAATTGAATTATACCTTTTATATATGCAAACGTTTCAAATTATTAAAATGATTACACTTGAGACTTTTTCAGGGGTTTAGGTTCAATTATCTAGTTGCTTTGTTCTGAAAGTTTGATTTTCAGATATTTTTCAACTGTACATTCAAATTACTTGTCACCTCCAATGTCAACCAACTGCCAACATTAATTTTCAAATTTCAATGACAAACGCTCAATTCTAAGAATTGTACGTTATAACTTTATATCATACGGTAAGTAATCGTTTCTAATTAATTGCACTTTTTAAATTCTCTTTTATTTGCTTTAGTGTTGCTAGAACTAACAAATTACCCACCTTGTATCGTTCTCACACTACATCCATGGCAGCAATCCACTTAAAGTCAGCAGCTTGGACCTTTTTCAGTTCCTGCTGTAATACACCACTCTCTAACTGACAGCTAACTCCCACTGACCAACACCCGGCGAATCTCAAACTCCCGGCTCTTCAGACAGCTCTCTGTAAGTTAGCTGTCACAGACGACCTCCCAGTGTCACACCTCTTCTGACGCTCCAAAATTCAAAAACCTCTGTTGTCAGTAGCCAACAGAACACACCAGATCAGGTCCTGCTTCTGCTATCCCCTTTGGAATGGATTATCTTGCTTTCTTGGTGCTTCCAGGAACTCTTTAATCAGCAATACTCAAACTAATGTCATCACTTGTCACTTGTATTCTTAAAAATAAAGCTATTTCAATATAAATCTTTCATTCTTTACCTCTAAATAACAATTCTTGTGTCGATTTAGTTTTACCACATACCAATTATCTTCTGTAACTCACTCTTCAGTTCTATTACTTACTTCCTAATATTTCACTTATCTATTCATCACGTAGATTTTGTTATTACCCTTTTTAAAGTATCCGAAACAATTACAGTAAAACAGGGTTAAAATTCCATATTTTTAATAAGACCAAAAAATGTATTACATGTTTTTCAAGTTGTTATTTTTCTTATTATTGAACCAAAATTACTTAACTACGATATTTCATTCTTCATGCTTTTTATTTTATAATCTCATTTGATCTTTACCTACTTTAATAAATTATATTCTTATTAGAATCTGCGTTTGTCATTACTAATACTACTACCTGTTAAATATCCTTTTTATATTTAAAACACCTGTAAACGTTCAATAGCTATCAATAATATGCTCTAATTCAGATTTATTCAATAAACTTTTTTAACCATCCTCGACCTTTCGAATGGGTCAAACAGATTGTATTAACATCCCAATTTCTTTTATACATTCTAAATTTAACCAACACTAACGCATAGTGTATCATAACAATATAGATAGAGATAGAGATACACATTAAAGATGCTCCAGTATATAGGCCGTGCATATTGCATAATATATATGGACAAAAATGTATTACTATTTATGAAATTACTTCTCGAATTATGAAGCATTCGACAAGAATAAAAGAATTTCATTAAAATTTTCAAACCAAATAATTTCTGGAACTGGGTGTGCTATATAGAAGGTTTTGAAGAATAATTTATTCTATGAAAGTGATGTACTCACAGATACGAGGGCCACTAGCAATGTTATCTACCTGGCCATGAAAAAAACAATTGACATGATCAAGTTTTATTTGTCCAATAGTAGCGTGTAATCTAACC